>NW_010586553.1:678518-688912 GCF_000705375.1 Tinamus guttatus | reverse complement strand
CGGCATGAACAGCAGCAGGCAAATTAATTATTCTGGCAGCTGAATGTCACCAGACGCTGTTAGGACAGCATATCAGTTTTGGTGGTAAATAATAGTTCTCTTCTGTGGGAAAAGCTGCCATTCTGAAAACTACTTTTGCTCCAAAATGAAACTAAAATAAAGTGGGGAAAAAAAAGCCATCAAAATAATTAGTGATTGCAAAAGTGTTATAATTGAAATAATCAAAATTATTCACAGAAAATATAAACTATACTCATTTTCTTTCATCTCAGGATACATTCATCCAGCCCAAGGAGCCCTTATAATAGGCAAATATATTCAGTGTTAAAAGGATTGTATTATAAAACTGAAATGATATAAAATGGAGTAAGAAAGTCAAAGCAAGCCTTTATCCCAGATTGAAACAAAACATTTCAACATCAAAATGAGATGAGAAAGTCAAAGCAATTCCCATTTCAGCAATATTCCTATCAGAAATTCCACTGAAATCAACCTGCTTCAGCAGAACATCTCTATTTCAACAAAACGGTGTTTTCTTTGGGGAAATGGTTGTGTGACAAAATATTTCAACTTTGCTCTAATGACAGCAACTTTGGGAAGTTTGGACAACTTTGAGAATGAAACCAGGCTTCATTCACAGCTCTGCTGCCTGCAAAGAACATTCTGGGATCAAGGATGCTCATCTCTCTGCAAACTGTCCTTCCCTTACATATCCTGGCTAGGATATTAAGACTCTGGCCTTATTTTCTGATTAATCAGAAATTGGTCTCATGTCTGCTTGATCCAGCATCAACTGCTGTCTGAAGTTTCCAGCCTTTAATATCTCTCTTTGGTGTGGGAATCTGCAGCACCAGAATTCATTGGAAGAAGAAACACTGTCAGCAAACCTGGATATCGTTTGGGTGGATAATATTGTTTTCCTGACGTACTCATTTGATATTCAGGTAACAGGTAATATTCTTCTGCAATATTTGCAAGCAGGAGAGGGAGGGACTGCCATTTCAGCAGCAATGATGTATTAGTGATATCGTTATTAATAGCAATCTATATCCCAATACTGCTTGGAGGCCTCAAACGAGATTAGCTGCTCATTATGCTAAGCTCTATATAAATACACAGACAGAGTTTTGCAACGTAGCCTTTATCTAGACTGACAAGATGAACTAAGAGAGGGGGAGAGGATATTTTAGCACTTTGAGTTTATAGAAAGGGGAAAAATTATATTAGGTATGATTATGAATAAAATCAGCCAAAAGAACTAGTTAAATCTGGACTTTTCTAGGGTAAGGTGATCATGCGTCCAGTGAAAGTTTGATATTTTGTACAGGGTTTCAAGAATGTTTCTTTAGGGTCATTTTTGATCCCCCAAAACATCTGGACATCCAGTGACTCCTCCAACGGCTTGTGAAATCTGTTATGATGCTAGCTGCAAATACACGCGTTTTAAGGCACAGAGCTGTTGCTAAATCACTCTAAACCTCATAACTAAAAGCAATTAGAAGACAAGCTAATCACTGAGGCATGTTATTCAAGTGAACTTCCTCCTGACATCACTAGATGTTGTCTCAGTGGATGATTTCTTGGCGATCATTCCCTTGGGACAGAGCTCAGGTGAAATGAGTCTGTGCCTCCGCTCACTTTTATGAAATAGCAAAGGAAAAGTTGTTAGTTGAGAAACAAAGAAGGACCAGGGCTCAATATTTTTTTTTGTTGGTTGGTTGGGTGTTTTTTTAACTTGAGGACAAGAATAACTTGTGTGCAATCTGTTCCAACCATAAGCTCAAAACAACATAAACTTGTATTTGAGGCTATTTAAAATAAAGCCCTTCAGAAATAAGAGTATATTCTACACGTGTATGGCTCCTTACAATGCAGCTTCTCGAAGAATTATTAGTACCTGCAGGCTTTTTGTTCCTTTGCTCTAGGAAATGTGTTTTCCTTTTAATTGCAAAACCAGCTAATCTTAAGCTCCTGTGTGTAAAGAGGACATTGTTATTTTTTTCCCAGTGGCCTGCTCCTCCTTGTGATGGATACGCTCCTTCCCCAGCTCATCCTGACTTCTCACACATAGCCCTGTTCAGGTGTTAACTACCACATTATCTGATCCTGGTAGTTGCCTCCCTGATTTCTTCTCCCACCCAGACATTAACCATCAATAACAGTCCTGATGGCCCTATCCTGATGGGGAGAAAAGGCTAATTGTGAGTGCACCAGCCAACAGTCATTTCTGAATTGAAAGAATGACTATCAGTCAATCATCTTATCCCATAAATACGGGGACAGCCCAAGAGCCCATTGAGCTCTCCTTGCATGGCAGCGGGCTGCACGCCAGGATCTCCCCTTGAGCAGGGATGCCTCTCAAGGATACTCCTCGAGGTTAAGAGATCCTTCCCACTACAGATTTGTGGTAAGTGACTATAGCACGCCTTTCTCTTTCTGAATTTGTAAACCTTACTTTGTAACTGTGCACAAATCCCTTAGACATAAACCGTCGACCAGGTCTGGGACTAGGACTTGATCCAGCCGCACCCAGACTCCTCTCAGAAGGCGTTTGGGAAGCAAGGGGGTCCAATCTGAACCTCGTGACCCAACGGGAGGGTATCCTGGATAATTCTGTGTGTATCTTGAACCTCCATGCAGTAACTAATCAGTGACCTTGTCACAGAATCTCGTGAAACCATTGTCATTACCAATAAAACCTATTCCTATTTCTCTCCCACGAGTGAAGTGCATTGTGTCACTCGCCCCCACCACCACGCATTCCGTGACACTCCTCATGTCCCAACAAGTCTGGCTTTGATGCATGTGACACAAGGACTCAATCTGGAAAGGAGAACTGAACCTCCTGAAATGTGAAAATAGATAAATCTTAGAAAAAGCGCTGTTCACTCAGTGACAAGGATAAATTAGGCTCTGTTACTCCAAAAAGCCATTAGATGAAGAGGTGAAATGTGTAAGAGGTGGAAAGCAGGGGGAACACAGTGACCGTCCTTGGTGGCTTTTGGTAGAGCAGCTCTTCCTGCAGTAATTTCACCTCTGTGCTGCTTTCGCTCCACTTATAGATAAACAGTTTCCCTGAATGCCACAATGAGGGAGACAGAGCTTGGTATATGCTCAGAAAAGAGCAGCCGTGACTTTATGATTGTTTTTTCCTACATTCTTATTGGGAACATTTTTTTTTCTATCGTTACCAAAATATTAACATCACTATCAGACAATCCTTCTCCTCCAAAAAAGCAGCAAAAAGGGCAAGCTGAAAAGGCCTAATTCTCAGAGCCTTTTCTTTCAATAACAGTTTCTTTTTTTTTTCTTTTCTTTTTTCTTTTTTTTCTTTTTTTTTTCTTCTGCGATGGTGTATAAATCTCAAGTTTATGCCCCAAGATGGGCAGAGAGCTGAGATGCAACAAACAGATGGAGGTGGGCATGCAGGGACCATGGGTTTTTAATGTGTTGAGACAGCATTGGGCAGACTCCCTGGGGCAAATGCATCTTCTACTGAAGGCTACCATCCTGCCCAGGCTCATGGAGACCCTCCCTCCTGCACTTATTGGAATTACTAAACTCTACTGGGCACCTCACCAGCCAGACCTCTTCCTTTTCAGTGTTTGCAGACAGCCAGCAGAGCTGATAATTACAGGCCATCATCTTACAGAGGGGTGGGCATGGGGACATCGACTTGTATTAGTTTCAACAGTATTTCAGAGCTGTTTGTGGCATCAAAGGTGACTCGAGGCTTCTTAGCAGTAGGTGGAACTGATCAGGGTTGGAGCTGGGCCATGGGAAATAAGAGCAAGAAGAGCTGTGCTCGACAGGATGAAGATTTGTGATGAAGAGCTCTGGCCAGCTGGGCCTGCTGCTCCATTGCAGCAGTGGAAAACCTGGATCTGGGCATGGGCTGGGTTTTGGGAGACTGCCATGGCTCTACACATGGATTGGTTGCAAATTTTCCCCAGATCAAGTAGCCAAAGTTCAGTCCTTTGCATAGTTGCCCCAATGCCCATCCCAAGAATAAACATTATATGCTGATGTTTCTGCAAGGCAGCCGTAAAACGGTGTAAGCTGGCTTCCTCTATATGTGCAAACGCAAGAAAATCTCTTGTTAAAAATGGAAAAATCCAGCTGCCAGTTCTTCTTTATTTATTTTTTAACTAATAAATGCTGGTATTTTCTGATAGGTTTGTGGGATCAATGCAGAAAGCAAAGTTAAATTAACTAACTCGGACAGAATAACAAGTGTATGCCTTAACAAACAAAACAGAATAAAATATTCAATCTTATTGCTGGTAGCAATGGTTCAAGAGGGCTTGAATCCTGGTAGAGTCTCTGGAGACAAACTTTTTCTGAAGAAACAAAAAATAGCAACATGCAAGAATTTCCTCTCTGCAGAGAAACAACAGTCAATCAGTTTTAGCAGATAAAATGTTTTCTTAACTCCTGTGGCATTTCACAATTGATGAACTTTTCCAAAATAGAGATAGTTAAAATATTATCTCTTTCCCAGAAGTCTTTTTGGCTTATATTCTGGTTTTGTTTCAGTTGTGACCCAGGCAGCTCTAATTTATAATCTCAACTCTCCACCGTCTATGCTGAGAGGACTAATTAATGTGGCTGCCATGTGTAATTGCAGTAGAGGATATCTCATATTCTCACATTGTGTTTTGATGCATTTCACTATCATTTTGAGCCAGGGATCCAAAAGAAGACAAATATTGTTTGTTGCTCAAGGCTTTTTTTCAGCTGAAGAACAGGCATGGATGATCTCAGGGTATCTTTGCTCTGTTAATTAAGACTACAGGAATGATGCAGAATGCTTCGCTACCACTTCGCTTCTTCAAAATTCTCTGTTATTATTAAAGACCAGCTAATTGGCATACAAGTGGCAGGATGATATGTGAAAACCATCACACGCTGGGTAGTAAAGAGATGAAAAGAAACTTTCTCTAAACTTCCTCTATCTTGTCTTCAGGGGAATGGATGAACATACAAAAAAATAAGGTTTGCTCTGTATATTCTTCTGCAGTAATAACTCTGGTTGTTGTAAAGTTGTTTTACAGAGAAAAGTTACAAAATGTATTCTGATGTTAAAAGTTGTTTTACAGAGAAAAGTTACAAAAAAAAAGTTACAAAATGTATTCTGATGTGACCCAGAGACTCATGCTTGGAAAATCCACCTATCACAAAAAGTGTGTTTTCAGCTGCATTTTCCTATTCCCAAGAACGCTTGCTCAAAGTCAGGCTCACATCCAGGCCTATTGCAACAGATTATTGTTATCAGCCCGTCATGGATGTCAGTGAGGAAGACAGCTCAAATGGGAGCTCAAGCAGACAGGGGAATCCATCAAACCCTGTGGCTCTTCCCAAAGCCACAGCAACCACGGTTATCAAACTTGTGACTTTCCAGCAGGAGTAGAATGTGAACAAGAATCCACCGGCACAATGACTTCATCTTAGATTCCCAGCAAGAGGCTTTATGCCTTGTTCCTCTCAATTCATATATTATACTTCAGATTATTTCAAATTCTTTTGGAAATGTTCAACTTGTGGAAAAAAAAGTCATAGAAATGCCAAAAAGAAAAATAAACCCTCTCTATCTAAATGACAAAGAACATTTCTTCCCAACCAGAAGTGAAGGAAGCTTGGCAGAGGCCCAAGATATCAGTTTGAGTGTTGAGCCACTAATGAGAAAAAACATTTAGACCAATGATGTGCATCTACCTGAAGATAATCTTTTAGTCTAGGGGGAAATGTTTATGTGTGTATATACATTTTAAATATAAAAAGGAGATGAGAGGAAGGAAACATTCAGCAAGTTGAATGTTATCAAAACATTTAATCTGAAGATCCAGGAGATGGAGATTATATTTCAATAGCATAACCTTTTATCATACTGTTCTGTAAATTTATCTTCATTCTTTCCAGAGGGGATGTCAGATCTTCATTGACTGTGGAACATTTCTTTCCCATGCTGAAAGAAAGACTGCCAGATCAAGCTATAAGCATGGCTGTTTTTATGACCAAAGTGGATTTCAGGAGAAATAAGCTTTTATCTTGTAAAGATGCAGTAGCAAACTCGTAGCTACTGTCCTTACACGTGAAAGAAATCGTTAATATACAAGCTGCATTGCACCCCCTTTATAACTTATTTTACTGTCATAGTGACCGCTAGCAAGCATTGCTTCACTTTCCACTTCACTTTCCACATCTGCTCCTCTCCATCTATGTGAGCCCTACTTGCTATGCCACCATTTTTTTTCCAGGAATCCACTGACCGTGTTGGGGAACTCTCCCCTGATTGGTAGGGCTTGGTAAAACTTACTCATATGTAGACATTTCCTTTAGACACCTAAGATTGAGAGACAGAAGCTACCAGGCATAACTGGCCTATGAACATTAATGAAAATGTTAAAGAGGGTGTCATGGACAAGATGATGCAATGTTGAACTGAAAGATTCCTGAAAGATGCAAAAGTTTTAAAACTTCTTCAGTGCATTGTGGTGATTTTATTCCTTAAGAGACTGAGGTTGTTGGGCCCAGCTGTAGAACAGATAGGGTGGATGGTAAGGAATGGGAGCAAAGGAGACGTCCAATTTCAGTGGGATCTCTGCTGTCTACTGGGTTCCATGGACTTTTGCTGAGTAGTTTGAAAAAATTTCCTCTTGTTTCACAAAGGAGAAGAGCCCACTCTATTTTTTCCCCTCTGTTAATCCTCTCTTTTCAACCTCTGTGTAGCACAAATGTAGGTTAGCAAACTAAGGCACCTTCCCTTTTTTAGTATACTGTATGATTTTTTAATGTCTTCGAAGACAATATGTTGTGCTTGCAATTACCCAACAGTAAGGTTATGAATGAGAAAGACTTAAAGACTAAAGCTGCACTCCTCTTTCCTTTTTTTTTGTCAGCTTTCTCCCTGAGTGGCTCTTCAGCTTGTCATAAGACAAGTAGGATCAGGATTCAGTGACAAGTGGGATCAGGATTCAATGACAGCAAAATTATCTAAATTTAGTCATACAGAAACAGGTCCAGAGAAGGATCACAAAGCAGATTAAGACATATGTCATCATGTGAGGAGAGGCTGAGAGAACTTGGACTATTCAGCCTTGGAAAGAAGGAAACTTAAAATAGGGGATTCATTTAATACTCTTTATTTTCTAAAGGTTGTATTGTTTTTCTTTCTCTTGCTTAATAAGACATGAATGGGGTTAGGAACATAGTAATAGAACAATATTCCCAGTGTTCTCTTGTATCCAGTGAATACAAGTTGGTCTTCAGAGATAAATACCCTTAGGGCATTTCGCTCAGTAAATCCATGGCAGCTTAAACATTTCAACCCCACGCTACTCTTCCCTCGGAGTCAGAACGAAATCAGCAGCACTGTGTGTGAACCTGGGTACGAGAGGAACCTGGGTAACATGCTAGACTATATTTTGGACGAGGCCCCAAAGAGATTTTGAAGTCTTTTAGCTATTGCTGGCATGTCAAGCCAGCAAGACTCTCCAAAAACAAATAAGCAAACAAACAAACAAAAAAACTCACAGTTGGCTAGTAACCTTTCTTCCTTGTCTTCAAGCACATATATGCATTTTCTTGTAGAGGCTGCCAAAAAGCTAGCATGTCTTTTTATTTGGAAGTGAATGTATTCTAGGGAGATAATTTGTTTAAAAATAGACAATATTTAGGAACTTCTGGAGACAGGTTTTCTGCTTCTGGAGTTGTGAATGCTCCTTTCATTCATCATCAGTGTTGTGGGAACACAAACAGGATGAAAAAATATTGTTCGGTGTCTGCTCCTCTTTCTTTGCCTTCTGTTATGTCCTGAATTAATTCATCCTTGATGACAGTGCTTTTTCCAGCATAAATCTGGAGTGTAAGTCTCTCCATTACTGATGGCAAATGTACTCCCATTGCTGGATATGAATTGCATCATACAGCTACTTTCAGGGAATTCTACAGTCAACAGCCATCAGTCATCCTGGAAAGTGTCGGCCCTTACATCTCTGTTAACTGCAGTTCTTGTAGCTGTGCAGAAGAAATATGAGCTTGCTGAGAAGGTTACACCTCTCCTGCTAAGAGACTTAAAGACGAAGATGAGAGTCTAAAAGCAGAAACAGAAGTTGTGACACCAGGAAAAAGCAGAAGGCACACATAGGAGATGTTCCCATCAGACTTTTTAAGCAGCAAGTTGGGAGGCTGTCATCACAAACCTGCCAGAGAGTCTGCTAGAACTTTACAGTCAATATCATCTATGTCTCCTGAAAAATGTTGTTTTTTTTTTTTTTTTTTTTTGGGCAGAGAATATGTCCTGGTGACAATAAAATCTCACAGTCTCCTCTCTGTGCGAAAGAGATGAGCTTCTGTGGGATGGTCACTGAGAGTCTTGCTCCTACATGCGGGAGAAGAAGATCCACAGCAGTGTCGGGCTATTCAAGCAAGGTCTTATTTTCTGACTATCCATGAAGTAAAACCAGTCCCTGTGGGAAGTGATGAACTGGTGAAATGAGGGCCTGATGACTTCTCTGCACATCTCTGTGCACCGTGAGGAGTAAAGCACATTTCTTGTGCCCTGTCCATCCATTGCTATTCCCTGTTTCCTCTGTGGCTGATACAGTAGAGAGGCACCCAGCAAGCACATTAGTTTTCTGGCTTTTCTGTTGATAAAAATGCAGGGAAATCTCTAAATTGTGGAAGTCACTAAAGCAAGTCTTGAGAGGGTATATCAGAGAAAGACCATTTTCTGTATGATCTGTCCTTATATTCCTCCTCGATTGTCCTGTGCTGACTGTACCCTGGGATGGGATATCAGGATCTCTGATCTGGGTCTGTGAAAGTGTTGTGTCCTTCCTAGCCTGCAGACTGATGACCAAGGAGCATCAAAGTGCAGAACTTTCCTTATATGTGACCAGCATCTAGATCTCTCTTGCCTCTGAGAGGAACTTCATGTCCTCCAACATAGCCTGTCCGGTGACATGTATTCTGCTATAAACTTTGACAAAACCAGAGTGATCTGAAACTTCAAAGTCTCCTGGGTGACAGCAATGAACAGCTGGTAAATTGAAATGTTGCTCATATAATATTCATCCACTGTTTATAATTCTTGAAATATAGCACGATGTGCTCAACATTTTATTAAATATTAACTGTGCGTAACACTAACATCGGTCATTGGCAGAAACCTTTTCTTAAGAAATTATTCCCCGCTTTAAATTCTGGGAGATATGGAAAGATTTGGAGCTGAGAGAGACATTTCCTTTTATGAAAATGCTGTTATTGGCAGTCCTTAAAGGTGGGATCAAGGGATTTAATAAATGTAATTTACTTTTTATTACTGCTTGGGATTGGAGCTGCTTTGGAATGGAATGGGTATGTGCAAATGGAAAGTGCTACCATAAATCTCTCCCCATCATATGAATCTTCCCCAGAGGGGTATTTTAGAGCAGTGTTTTGAAAAAGAGAGGGTAAATCTAGGGAGCAGTTTTGCAGAAACCCAGTTTGTCTCTGCACCTTTGCTCCTTTAAGCTGTTAAATCACAACCTTCCTCTGATCCTTACATCTCAGAAACATTTGTCCAGGGGAACTGTCTGGGAACTGTTCACTGTATATGCTACTAAAGAAAAATGATTAATTAACACATTTATTAAGGGCTGCTCTTATGTTGCTCATAATCAGCTAAGGATCTTTCTTGTGCAAAAGAAAGATAGGCCGCATTCCAAGACATTCCTACAGACCACAATCTCTAGATTTCAGCTGTACCATGCAGGGTTGCAGTTCTCATATTGTCAAGGATAACTTTCTCCTTCTTCATTCTGTAATAAAAGATAATTTTTGCTGTTTATAAAACATATGATTATCTACAAAGCCACATAGTTACTAAGCCAAACACCCAGGTAGAGAGGACTCAAAGGAAGTTTAAATTAGCCAAAACTAGTGTTGGGATTTTCTCAGGTTACTGTAATGTTGGGCTACAGTGGGACCATTTCAAGTCCTCCATCTGACATACAGCAATGAACCAAAACTATAACACAGTTAAAGAATATTCAACTTGTAAGGGAAAGTGGTGGAGAAAATGATGAGAAAATACATCTGCTCCTGGAATTTGTTGATACATCATATTTGAAACACCTTGAGGAATATCTATCTATGTATCTATCTGTCTACCTATTTATTATGTTTCAGTAAAATACTCAAGAACCTGCTCTACTTGCAGGTTGTGTGTCAGTGCACTGTGCGCAGCATGCTGAATAGATGTTTTCCAGACAGATGATTTCCAGTATATCTTACAGCCCCTGGAATCCTTCATCCCAGCTCCAATGGCCAAGCAGCAAGGGAGCCAGAAAGCCTGATTTCCATACTCCTCTGGGGCAGAAAGAGACATTGAGTTGTTACTTTTAATTGGAACT
>NW_010586553.1:623254-678500 GCF_000705375.1 Tinamus guttatus | reverse complement strand
CTGGCCTTGTAATAGGTCCAGAAGGTCCAGAAATGGCTATAAGAGTATCTACTCTAGATCTCTCTGCTTTGAAACATTTGTCATCATTTTCTAGCAAATTTAAGACTTTTATTACCAAAACGCTAAGAAATAGTGAGGTTCTACAAGAAGCGTAGAGGATCAAGGGCTTTTTCAGTGTCTTGGGTCACTGCCATAGCCAGGAGTACATGGACTGTAAATTCCCATGTGATCCTAGGAGGTGGAGAGTGGTTCCACTCCCCTGCAATCTCCTGAAGTTCAATGTCAGGCAAATATACCTTGAAAAGGAAATTTTTAATCGAGTCCTTGAGTGGCAGTGGCAGTTTTTCCCCACCTCATAAAGATGCTTTAGAAAATCCCACCAAGACTATTTTGCTTGAACTGAGACTTCTCAGTCTATAGAGCAAACAGATTCTTAAGCCATCTCTCCCTGAGCTGCTAAAAATGAAGTACTTGTCTCCTGACAGGGATGAAAATCCAGAACAGGAAGAGACTGATGGAAGAATGAACTGCAAGGGATAATGTGACACTGGCAGTATCTGTTTCTTTAGGCCCTGCAGCACACAGCCTCACTATGTCCTGCTGCTTTCTATATTTTTCCTGAGAAGAAGAACACCCACCTACATGCTGAATTATTGTTAAAAGAGTCTGTTTTTTTATGGTAGTACCATATAATAATATTTTTTTCAATGTAAAGTTTGCTGAACAAGACTGTCATCTCCGGGGTCAATCTTGAGCGACCGATGTCCTGAATCACCTGCAGGCAGGGTTGGGTCTGTGCCTTCCACTGCACCTTATCACCTGCTGTTTCGTCCCTCGCCTGTCGCTACAGGGCTTTACAAATATGAGTGTATCCTTCGAGCCTGTGCAGTGGATTTTTTAGGTGAGGCTCAGCGTGCGCAGAACTGGTACCACCCTTTACTCCTTAGGTTCATCTGCCAGGACCTAGCGAGCTCAGATGGTGGCAGCGAAGTCCTCAGGACGTAGGCTTATTTAGAGTATCCTTCCCTGAGATGGATGGCCTTACAGGGCTAAGCAAGTGCCATCTGCCCGGGCTTGGGGTTAGAGTTGTCCTTCTCCTAGGGTGGTTGCCGAGAGGCTAGCGAGCCCATCCTGCCCATGAAGACACTTTGTCTGACCCTTCAGTTGCGACCAGTCTGGCATGGGAGACCCTATCAGAGGCATATGCCACCGCCAGCATAGCTCGCAACCTCATAAGGGCATGCAAGCTTCTCCCAAGCGACATACATACTCACTATCTCAGAAGAACTCTTACCTGAAAGCCAGTGTGGTTTCAGAGCCAATAGGAATACCACAGACATGGTATTTGTTCTCAGACAACTGCAAGAGAAGTGCAGGGAACAGAACAAAGGACTCTATAATAAACTTTTGTTGACCTCACCAAAGCTTTTGATACTACGAGCAGAAAAGACCTGTGGCAGATTTTGGAACGATTAGGATGTCCTCCCAAGTTCCTCAAAATGATTATCCTGTTACATGAGGATCAGCATGGCCAAGTGGCGATGCACTTTCTGAGCCCTTCCCAATAATCAATGGTATGAATCAAAGTCATGTTCTTGCACCACTCTATTCACAATCTTCTTCACCATGATGCTACAAATGGCCACAGCAAACCTTGATGAAGAAAATGATATTTACATCTGATATCGTACCGATGGAAGCCTATTCAACCTAAGGCATCTGAAGGCCCACACTAAGATCTTAAATCCCCTTGCCCGCGAGCTGCTTTTTGCTGACGATGCCGCCCTTGTTGCTTATACAGAAGCAGCACTGCAGCGCTTAGCATCCTGCTTTGCAGAGGCTGCTGAGCTTTTTGGGCTGGAAGTCAGTTTGAAGAAAACAGGAGTTCTCTACCAACCTGCACCTCAGGAAGTCCTCCATCATCCCCACATCACCAGGCAAATCAGAGCTTAAGTCAGTCCAAAAGTTCAACTATCTAGGAAGCATCATTTCCTTGGACAGTAAGATTGACAATGAGATAGACAACAGGTTAGCAAAGGCATACAGAGCTTTTGGAAAATTTCATAAAAGAGTCTGGTGCAATAAACACCTGAAGAGAAGTACAAAGATTAGTGTCTATAGAGACATTGTACTGTCTACTCCTTTATATGGGTCTGAATCATGGGTCATCTACCGCCACTGCCTGCGACTCCTCGAATGCTTCCATCAGTGCTGCCTCTGTACAATCCTAAACATCCACCGGACTGATTATGTGACTAATGTGGCTGTCCTTGATCAGGCTGGGGTCAGCAGTATTGAGGCCCTGTTGTTGAGAACGCAGCTGCGCTCCAGGATGGAAGATCAGTGCCTCCCTAAGATTATGCTCTAGGGTGAACTCGCCACCAACTGCCACAAGAGAGGAGCCCCAAAGAGGAGATACAAGGACTCCCTGAAACAATACCTCAGCTTTGGCCATATTGACTACCATCAATGGTCCACTCTGGCCTCGAATCAGGAGACATGGAGATGCATCATCCATAACGCAGCTGCTTCCTTTGAGAACACACTCAGAATCAGTCTCAAAGAGAAAAGACAACGCAAAAAGAACCAGGCCTCACCAACACTGCCTAAGGAAACCTTGCCTTTTGCGATGGAGCTTGCCTCTCCTGCATCGTTCCCTTTAGCCATCAGCGCGCTTGCAGCAAAAGCAGGTAAAGCCCTTCCCATATCTTTGTTCGCAAAGCCTAGCCATGATGATGATGTTGAAATCTTGCCAGGACCTTTACTTGCAAAGTTCATGTAAAGTGCCATGGATTAGGGCTCTGAATGTTAGCTCCACTAAAAGAATGGACAGACATGAAGGCTCAGAGGGAGGAGAAAGTTGACTTAGTTTTATAATCTCATTCAGATTGCTGCTTAATGATTTATGGCCACTGTTTTATGAAGATATCCAATGTTGATTAAAGGGCTCGGGCAGAAGACAATTTGACTTCATCCTGACATAACAAGGTCTAATAGTTAATTGTCCTCTCTTAAAACAGGCATCTGATTTCCTGTTCAAACTTAGTGGACTTTCAGATTCAAATTAATGTTTAGATCTTTGTGTGGTTAAGCAACCTTCCTGCAACAAAAGGGTTGCAGATTGTCATAAAGTCTCCTTTTCTGCTCCAAGAGAAATAAAGCCAATTAAATCGACATTAATGATGGAAAGGCTTGCCAAGGGTTATTGTATCTCAGCTGCAAAGCGGACATTAGCTGGCCAATCAAGGAAAATGTATGGGGTGATGCCAGTTTAATTGAGATGAGGATCTGCTCCTAGGGCTTAGTGTCACCAACATAAAGAAAAGTGGCTTAGTGAGTTGGCTTTCTTGTACCTGTAAAATGAACAGATTTCCTATTTGTAGGAAAAGTTTTACTTATATGGTCACAGGATCTGACACAACGAATCACAAATTTATCTCTCAGCTTCTACAGAAAACTAGTGGGTGTGTGCGCAAAGATTTTTAAAGGTGTGCCATAGGAAGCAGGAATCCATCTTTTCCTAAGCAGAGACAAGAGAACTTTATATTGAACAAAGCAATTAATAAACAATGAAATAACTCTTGCTCAAAGTGCTGCTGTAATTCTACAGCTGAGCAACTGGAGAGCTCTCAGGTTGTCAACAAGGATGTTCAGCAGTTTTACTGTCTTTGCGCCTCATCCCTAATAGATCCTTACTACCTTTCAGATAGAGTCAGGCATGCTTTGATTACCCTTGCACAAGAAGGGGAGACCTGGCAAAACCACAGAGCAAAGCAGCCTGTCCACGTAGCAATCGTCTTGTGAAAGCTGAATCCAATTAACAGCTTTCTTGAAATGGCACAGAATCAGGCAGGATGTAATTGAACAAGATTATTTATGTATTAAATGTAAATTAAATGTATTTATTGATCCCTCAAGGACTCAGATTTCCTTGAAGGCAAGAGAAGTATTGAGTCTCTAAGAGCAATAATGTATGTGTGCTGTTGAAACAACAGAACTCTCCGCACTGCACTGTGGCCTGAAACATTTAATTCTTTGCATCACAGAATAAAACAAAGAAGGAACCTCCAGGCTTCAGGACAGGAGGCTGCATGCCTATATAATCAATGATTAGCAATTACCACCCCTGTGTCAAGGGTCGAAGCACTAGATGGAGGTCTGGAGGTGGACACAGAAGAACAGGCACAGGAAGTGCAGAAGGTCAGAGTGAAGGAATAACAGTAATGAAAAAAAAAAAAACAGCATTCAAGCTGCAAAACTTTTGTCAAAGTTCTGCAGCTCACTTGAAGTGATGCAACTTTGAAATGAGAACTGATTCCAGAAACATCATTTGTTTCCTGGCTGCTCCTAGTTATAGTTCATTTATGAAATGGTCTCCACACATTGTAGTGCTTGGCTTTCATTTATCACTTTCAGTCGAAAAATGCTAGTATATTTGATGAATTAAAGATGCACAGCCACCCTTCCTTCCTTAATTATAACTACAGACAAATCATTGCTTCTCAACTGTTGGGTTATGACTTCTCTTGCGGTTGTTCTAGGTTTGATTTCATACCAGAGAAGACGGTGATAAGTGAAAGATTTCCTAAAGGTCAGCAAGAGGGCAAGGGGTTGTAGAAATGGCACTAAGCACCCTATGGCTCTTAAAAGCCTGTAGTCAAACCTCCTGTAATCTCCAGGACCCCAGCACATCATCATGAGCTCTGTCTCTGCTGTCTCTCTCTCTGTGTCATTTTAGCTGAAAAGCTTATTGTTCCAAGGATCATCTTTTCCTTCAGGGTTTGTTCATTGCTTAGCTTCTTGGCTGTATCTGGTGCAGTTTGTTGCTAGTGTTATAGCTAACTTCTACATCTTGCTTCCATGCAGTGGGAAACCACCTGAACATCTTCCATAGGATATCAAAGCATAGCCAGTCCTTTCATGGTCTTCAGGGGCTTCTGCATGAACCTCTAACTACCTCAAATAGAGATATTCTCTGCTGTCTCTTTGGGATGAAGCTTGGATGGCTAGCAGGCTTCAGTCCAGTGAAACTGAGGTGACATTCATGGCAGAGCTGAACTTGTGACTGACTGGTGTGAGCTGTAACACATCTATTGCAAAGTGGTCACAAGAGATTCACTCAGCTGACTCATAGCACTGGCACGAGGTTGCTGGAACTCAGGATAGCAATCATCCAGTGAAGCTCCATGGCATGTGTTGTGCATGATCTGTTGTACGTGATTCGTTGTAGCTGTATAAATGATGAGACTTGAAGACTTGATAATTCAGATAATTCTTATCTGCTTCCTCCCAGAGTAGGAATTTGAGAATGACAAACTGGCTAGACAGTCTTCTCAGCAATGACCAACATTTCCTTCTCCTTTGTGAGACTAAGGTCCCTTCTTGAGGTTGTAACATTTTGAAGTGGTAATGCTTCCTCAGTTAAAAATAAGGGCTCTTCAGGCAATTGAAAAAAAGACTTTCAGTTTTCCCAACAGTGATTAGTTTTTGAGCTTTTGCTCTTTTGGTTTTATTTTTTATTCTCTTGCCTGATATTGACATTTCAATTTATGCTAATTTATACCACTTGAAAAGCCCAAATAAATCACTCGGGCGGAACTGAAGAGAGGGTGAGTGTAAGGAAATTAAAATTATAAAGTTGATGTCTGTGCTAAGATAGCACTTGAGACACAAAGCATTTGCAATCACTGTAGCATGCATCAAGTCTGTATGATACTTAATTCGTTTTTCAACAAGTGGTATAAATTCTTTTGAAAATCTGTGGACCTTTGTTTACTGCCAACCAGCCTCCTCATGTCCACACAATAAATAATCATAGAACTGGGGCCATCTGGAAACCTGAAAGCAGAGTATTTTTCAAATGTTGATAAAGAAGGATTAAAAAAAAAAAAAGAAAAAGCAAGAAGGTATCAAAATTTTTCCCCGCTCTACCAGCTATCCAGATAGGAAGAACTGAAGGAAATATCTTTGCTGGTCAGTTTGTTCCATCAACTTTTCTTCTTAATTTCATGGAAATAATAAAAAAGTGCATCAAGAGGCACAATGTCTGCAAGAAGTGATTTCCAAATTGTTGCCTATGAGACCCTAGTAAATATTCTGAAATTGTTCTACAGAGGCATATTACACAATCTATATTTATTATTATTGTTCTTGTTGTTTTGATTATAATTATGATTTCAATTAAAAGTTGAATAAGAAGGGACTATGGATGAGAAGCTTGAAAATGGTTACTGTCCCTGAAACCAAAGCATTTGAGAAGAAGGCACTATTGAGGATGTGGGTTATACATTCCTGCACTTTTTAACTTTTGTGCCTGGGGTGGGTTGCTGCTGGTTCTGGAAAAAAAATCCACTTATTTAGTTGCTGACGAAGTTTGCGATATTTGGGAAAGGTTTTTGCTTTGATGACTGCACATCACAGACTATGGACTGTCTTGAAGACTGCAAATCCCCACTGAATTACGAACAGCAAGAAAGTGTGTGTGCATCTTAAAGAAAAAACAAACAACAATAGCAACAAAAAAAAAAGTCTGAAAAGACTGAGGGATTATTACAGCCAATCCTGTGTTTTCATGTTGTACTTTCTGATAAGCTCTGCAAAGGCAGAAGTTCAGTGCCAGGAGGAGAGGAAAAGGAGTTCAGTACAGATGTACAAAATTGCATATTCTTGGTCATTTACACCATCTTCACTGAGTTCACCTGGTGAACACCCATTGCTTCCTTCCCTAGGCAGAAGAGACTGAAGTGCCACTTTTTTATGCAAGGAGCAGTGAAGACTCAAGGAGGAGGCTGCAAACCATCACTTTACACTCTTATGCTAGTGGAGACTCTGCCTCCATGGCTTCCTGGCTTCCGTGGTTATTGCAGGAAAAGTAAAAATGACTCAGAGTCTGGCAAGCTCCAGAAGAGTCCAGAGGATTAAGATGAAATCTGCTGGATGTTGCATTTTAGAGCACATCCATCTCTGTGCCTTTGATATGGAAAGGAGAGGCCATCCTGGACTCCCCTTCTTCCTGCAGGGAAATCAGGAAAGGCCAGAGGATAAAAGATCAAGTTAAGGAAAACCAAACACCCTCTGGCAAAGTGGGATTTCACTCAGCTTGTTGGATTGCTACTATTTGATGAGCCAGTGAGAAGCATCAGAATGGACCTTGCACCTTTTTCTTTGGAGCATGGCTTAGTGATTTTTCCCTTTTAAGGTTCTGCATTTCTTCCTATCTGTTTGCTTCCTCATGTAGAGAAAATGAATTTATTGTTTATTCCTTTTTCTTAGATCATGTTTGTGGACTTGATTTAATGTCCTGAAAGCTTCTTTTTATGTCCAGCAGAACTCCAGCCTTTACACAAAATTTGAATGAAAGCTAAACACTAGTCAGAAATGTATATTATGTATAATTTATTAGAAGAACACAGCCCACTCAAAAATCACAAATTCCTGCTAACATATATCCCAGTCTGGCATAAAGTTGAGCATGAGTCATCCACTTAACTGTAGTTAGTGCAGCTCCTTGCTGTATATATATATCTGAATGCATGCAAGGAAGCCAGAAAAACACAAAGCTGGTATGGAAGGATGTGCCAATTGACTTTTTTTTTTTTTTTTTTGTAAATACTTCAGCTCACTAGCTTGAAAATC
The DNA here is from genome assembly GCF_000705375.1 of Tinamus guttatus. The sequence continues at coordinate 670,865 of NW_010586553.1, read as the reverse complement.
ACTTGCCTAGATAGAAGGTTCTTTCCCAGTTCATCAGGCCTCAATGAGTTCTTGGAGACTGAGTTCTGAGTTACTCAGAACTTAAAAGTGCTCAAAAATGATCCTGGTATATGGCAGAGATCCATGGGGTATTGGACAAACTGTATATGTTTCCTTTATCCAGGCCTTTGGAATTGGAAGTCACATTCTTCAATTGCTTTCTACCCATATTTTACAGGGATACTCTGTAACACAGCACTCCTGCCCTTATAGTTGGCTCTCTTCATCTTCTTCTTCATCCCTCTTTGCCCTGATTAGCATGTACATTAAGAGTAAATTAGGACTACTGTGGTTCTTCTGAAATGGCGTTTTCCAGCTGCTAGAGAGTCCTGCTAACATGGATCCTACTCTTGCAGGGATTTAGGGATAAAGGGCTCTTTTATGGAAAACCTATACATAAGCCAATGCCAGAGCAGGACAGTATTGGACAGTCCAGGAGAGACCTCTGTCTTGATACAGAAACCAACATTTAGGGTTTGCCTCAACAAAGGCATTCAGTAAACTTAGTGTAGGACTCTCAGCAAGTCATTCGACTGCCTTCCTGCAGCAAAAAGTTGGAACCTGGGACACTTTCCTCACAACAGAGATTCTTTCCCAAATAGGTTTTTTTTTTTTTTTTTTGTCAGTGAAATGCAGTTAAGTTCGGCAGTTCTAATTAATTCATTCTAACAGCTGTTTTTGATGAGGAAGTAATTTTTTGCAGATCCCAGAGCCTTCCTTGTGAAGAATTGCAACAACTGAGTTCTTGCCATTGAAGTGCAACAAAGGCAATACTAAAATTTAGTACTGACTCCTGGGCTGAAGGCCCTGTAAAAGCTAGGAGATCAGTCTGGCTGGAGCTAATTTTGGAAAAAAAAAATCAGTGAAAAAGACTGCAGAAAGAAAAAAAAAAAAGGTACTGAAGTCAAGGAGGGGATCTAGGGAAGCCACATGGGATACCACAGTCTGAAGGACAAGGCAACAAGGCAATAAGGCAACGGGTAATGCCACAGTTCCACAGATGGTCAGGATGATGAGTGGAGAGAGCTCAGAACAGGAGATAAAAGAAATAAGAAATAATAAGATCTGATTTATTTTTTTCCCTGTGAAATGTCCATGGAGTGTTTTAGCTGTCCTAAAATAAATTCAGATGAGACTCTGGCAATGTTTTACTGGTAAATAAGGGTGAAAGCCCATTCTTTGGTCCAGAGGACACTTCACATATATCATCAAACTCTCCTGCCTGAAATGGGCAATTTATTCTGCCTTTTGGGAGCAGTTTGTGCTATTCACAGAATCACACAGAATCACAGAATGGTTGAGGTTGGAAGGAACCTCTAGAGATCATCTAGCTCACCTCCCCGCTCAAGCAGGACACCTAGAACATGTGGCACAGGGTCGCATCCAGGTGGGTTTTGAAGATCTTCTATCCACACATGACCTGAGAAACAACCTGATGTGGGCCAAAATGACTTCAGTTCATAGTAAAGCATCCGGATAGTTATGAATCAGTGCTCCAGTTACGGAACCTGTGCTCTGCTTATCTTTCTAGTGTGGAGGTCATCCACACGGTCAAAAAGCTGGATGCAGAACAAGGACAGGTCTGCAGTCTGATCTGGCCAGGAAGCTGTTAAACATGTTGCTGAACCCACTGTCACCTCCATGACTGATATTTGATCTGTATGTCATGCACCATCTCTCCTCAATCTTGTCCTGCTTAATAAATATTCTGAGCATGGACCTGCCTGTAATCTCATCACAGCTGGCAGGTAGTCGGCAGGGTCCTCTCCCTGAAATATCAGAAGGATTAAAAATTACTTTTTTTTCTTTGGCACATAAAAGTACACCTTTCAGCACCTTGCGACTTCTCTGCACCTTGCCTGCATGGCTGTTGTGCCGTGGCAGCTCTCAAATTCAAGCTGCAAAAGGCATAAACAATAGTCGGTGTCACACACACAATTCATCGCTTGTCCTGTTAATCAAGGTGGCTGCCGTGTCTTGTCAAAACGCACACAACCTTGACTGGGTTTCAGGATCCTGGAGGCTTATTAGATATTTTTAGAAATAAAACCCCAGCAATATTGTGTGAAAGGAGGTAGATGTTGCAGGGATGCTGGCTTTCATTTTGTACAGTTTCTTGCAAGTCTGCAAGACCACAATGCTGATCAGCTTAGTATGGGCTAATGGATGTGGAAACCCCCAGCACAGCCAGGTCAGTGTTGATTTCTTCTCCAGAGAGGTTGGAAGTGTGGAGAGGAGGCAAGGAGGAGGGATGGAGAAATGGAGTCACAAGAGAAGAATAGAGATGAAGAAAAAGAAAAAAAAAAGATAACTAAGTGATCATATAAAGCTTATGAAAAACAGTTCCCATCACATTAGACTGCAAATGCCTCACTCTTGGAGCTGACCCTAGAGATGACTGCTGTCTTATGTCCAGCGGCAGAGCATACCGTGAGAGATCACACAGGAGAGATGTCTGTGTCCATCTTCTTTGTATTTGCTTTCATATTTTCAAAGCTTTAGACTTAACGCTTCCAACATCTTTTTCACTATCCAGGAATTTGCTACACTTACTTTTTAAAAAAATGTGAGGGAGGAACTATCGCAACAGGATCACATGTCTCCAGAAACTATGATTTTTAAGGTTAAATTCCCAGCGAGACTTTCAGTGTCAACAGAGTAGCTTGCAGTGCTGTACATGGTCTTTACAAAAAGATCTGCTTGCTTCCCTTCTGTTCCTGCTGGATATAAACCTGAGGAAGATAAAACAACATTATTATCAGAGTACTCAGATTTCTCTGGTTAAATAGTGCAAGCATTATGCAGCTTGTTCTCCCCCACTCTTTGTTCTTTTTCCCTCATTGTTTTATTCTGGACACATTTGTTCTCCAGATGTACATTAGCATTCTTTCTCCAGCTGAATCTTCCCTTGTTTCGTACCCACGCTGCTCCTTTTCCCTGCTTTTCCCTGGAGTTCCTGATCATTACACACTGAAACGTGGACAACAGCAGAAACACTAGCGTGGTGTGGTTGCTCACCCACCATTGCAATGCAAGAGCTGGCAGATGAACAGCAGCAACAAGGGCAAATTTCTCCTCTCCCTGTGCTGGGCTGTGTAGCCCATGGCCCTTGCCATCTCCAAGGCAATAGTCCTTCATTTTCCTTGGTGGTGGAAGCAGTGGCCAAGGCCTGTTGACCTGGGAAATTGATAGCTCTGTGGATGGAGCATGAAAGGTAACCCTTTAGTGGCATGCTTAATTTAACTGGAATTTTCTATTTCCAGTGTCCATTGTGGTATCTTGTGGCTCTGTAGTACTTAGTGCCACCCATATGATACTGCATATGATACCCCATATGATACCCCATTACCTGATAGGAGGCAGTCCATAAGCTTGATATAAAGACCTCCAAAGGGTGTGACAGATCACAGGAAAAGCAAAGACCAATTCCTCATGTGTCCATGGAGCTGGTGTCCTAGTGAGGGGTCTCCCACTCTCAACCTTCTCCAGCAAATGTGGCCATAAGATTGTGCAGAGAGGTGGAACCTCTTGCATGATCTTGAGATGATTTAAACTGAGAAACTGGAAGTAAGCTGAAATGAAAGGAAAATTTGTTTAGCTCTCTCCTTTTGCAGTGCATTTTCCCTCTAAGTTAGCTGGTATAATAGTTTACTCAGTGAGAAAGAAGAAGAAAAAGAGGTCTGGAGATCCATTCCATTGTGTTATGTCACTAATAATGCTTTTGTGCAAGGCCAAAAGGCATTTGTTCTGGAAAGAAAAAGAGCTACCGGTGCTTGCCTGCCATGAGTTGAAGAAGTGCATCACTCTGGATGTACAAGGAGGGTGCACCCTTCACACATCAACTCTGACCTCTTCAGGGAGGCAGTCAAATAAACCTCAGTGCAATGAAATAAAAGTCTTTCTTTTCTACTAATACATGACTTTTAAGATCAAATGCAAGGAGCCTTCTGAGATACACATCTCACTGCATAGCTGTGAGCAAATTGTAACTCTGTCAGCCTTTCTTAAGTTGATACGTGTACTTAAGGATCTTTTGATGGAGTGTTATTATTCTGTAAAGACATGGCAGCAATTAGATACTGAAATTCTGTACAATTCCTGAGCCTGTTTCACTTGCATCTATATATGATGGGAAGGAGAATATCTAGTCTCTTCATCTCTGGATTAACTGAGAAATAAAATCTAAGGAAATGCATGAGAATGCTCCTCTTTCTGATAGTTTCCTTCATTCAGTTCTTTCAAAACTGATCCCCACATCTGAGCAATGTTTTAGACTGGTGCGTCCTTTCAAAATAGAGCTCATGATTTTTTCCTCTGCTGTGAAAATTTTAAAAGGACATACTCATATGTGAAGGCCAGGAGATCCACTGTGGGATGAGTGGTTGCCCAAGAATGGGCTCCTGAGCTGGGAATGCTATTCTGGGATATAGAAAGATCTGCATGTAGAGTTAAAAAGAGACAGGCTTGGTTGATGGCTTTATAGCTGAGACATTACAAGAGGACTTGGAGATTGATCACATCACTTTGGACATGCTGTTTAGCTTCTGTTCCTTATCTGAGATATGGGACAGTTGTACTGAAACAGCTGGAACATTTTGGGTAGGGCAGTTTTATGAATCAATTGATGGCAGACTAAGGAGGCAAAAAACTGTTTCATGCATACTCTTTCCTCCGAAGTTCATTAACTTCCTAGATGTTGCATTGAAAGCACATCTTGGTTAGCACAGATTTATTTGTAAATGGAACTAAGAACAAATTACAGGGGTAGCAAATACAATAAGATTTGGGAGTCAGCAAAGGACATGACTGGGATCTCCATCACAGCCTAGAGCATAGGACACAGGATAAAATATTTCTACATAGCGGTCACAGCAGAAAACTCAGGGCAACGTCAACACTGCGAAACAGCCAAGCCAATAGAGGGGATCAAAGGATGTTCACGGCTCTCCCAGAGGGAAAATAAACTTTGCAGGGCTTGCTCTGTGTCCCATCTCTCGGAGATGCTCTCTCCGTCTTGATTCCAGTGGGAGGACTCAGACCTCCCAGAGTTTTGCTGCAGGAAACACAGCTGCACTGAGTTCCCCAGCTGTGAACTGCAGCCAGTGGAGCTCTCCCAGGAGAAAACTGTGGTGTGGAATGGTGGTTCTTCATCGAGATTTTGATGACCACAGATTATGTTGCCCTCCTATGCATAGGGTAGAATTTATATAATTGGATGTGAGCTTTTAAAATGTTAGCATCTGTGTCAAAGCAAATCACCTTAGACCCCTTTTTTAAGTCAGTGGCTGCTCATTAATAAACACTATAGAAACATGAATAATTTCAGCATAAAATTGTTGTCTACATTTGTCAGTTCTCAGTTATCAGTTGCCATCTTGCTTACCTCTCCACAATGCCATGTATTCCTGAGCACTGGGCACTGGCCCCATCATCTGCTAACCATTTCAGGACATCTGCATATCTTAGCAGGTTGCTTTCGTCACAGGTTTCAAATAACCATAGCCAAAGGGCTGGTAAAACTCCATAGAACAATATTAAATCTATCACCCTGCTCCACGAAAGAGTCAAAAAAGTTGTCACCATTCCTTGTAGAAATTTGAGGTTAAAAATCCTTCTAGTGATGGTTTCTACCTTTCCCCAGGAAAACTGTTCCTGTTTCAGTACGCCTCTAGTTACTTGAATAAGTTGCCTGCAGAGAGCTGTGCCATTTCTCAGTGAGTTTGCTTCAAGAAACCCCAATGCCTGATTTACCTGAGGCAATCACCAAGGCAAAGCATAAGGTTGATAATTATCTTTGAAGACTAAGCAGATGGAGGGACGCTTTGCTAGCTGACCTTACTTCCCATTCAGAGGACAGCTGTCACCTGCGGCAGTTGCGGTTCTCTCGAAGCTTTGAGTTTCTTGCCACTGCTAAATGGTTTCTATTTAGTCTTCCGTTCATACCAGTGGCTAACTGGAAAACGTCCAAATTTGTGAGTAACAGCTGCTACTTTAAAAGTGATAAGCTTTACTCATCTAAAACAATCTCTGATCTGAGCTGCATGACCAGCCAAAGGAACCTAGAGCACAGAAACACTGTTTCCACAAATATGCAATGCATGTAGACTCTAAGGAATGCAGAAAGCATTTACAGTTTGTCAGAGACTGGAAATAGGCTAGGTGAAATGGATCTGAAGCAGCATTTAATCAGGTCTTTCTGTATTAAACGTTTCTATTGAGCCCTGGCTAGGTCACTAAGAGAAGTGAAAGAATGAGACTGAGGATTTGGGTTATCTTCCTGGCCTTGCTACCACATCTTGCTCTGAGTTTAAAAAAGTCACAATGGGAAAAATCTTCATTCTACTGGTATTTTAAATAATTTGGTAAAATGCTCATCCTGGAGGCTATGTCAGGAAATGGAATTACTATGACCAAATGTGGTTCCCCTGCATTGGTTAAGCAATGGTGACCGTCTGCATATCGTAGAATCATAGAATCACAGAATGCTTAAGGTTGGAAGGGACCTCTAGAGGTCATCTAGTCCAACCCCCCTGTACACGCAGGGTCACCTAGAGCACGTGGCACAGGACTGCGTCCAAGCGGGTTTTGAAGATCTCCAGATCTCCACAACCTCTCTTGGCAACCTGTTCCAGTGCTCCATCACCCTCACTGTTAAGAAATTTTTCCTTAAGTTCCTAATTTTCCAATATTCTCTTGATCTCTTGCTGTGGGAACACGTTGACTTAACTTTCCTGCATTTTTTGTCCATATATGACCTACAATATCTACTACAGCATCGCTGCAGTGATCTGAACTTGTGCCTTGCCCCTGTGCTTCCCTGGCAGCATTGGGTTCAGTCATGACAATACTTTACATCTCTGCAGTTCCTTTTTCTCACCGAGCTCATTAAGCTCAAAAAAAAGACTGAACTGAGCTTCGCCACTCTCTTTGAATTGGACAATTTTGCCACTTTCAGGTTTCCAGAGACTAAAAATCTGTTTTTACACAATACATTTTCTTTCCTTTGTAGCATGCAAAGCCACAGGGATGTTTATTTCTCTCTGTGACAGTGGTTCAGGGCAACCTGGGAGTCATGAGATGAGCCCACAGGGAAGAAATGAGACACAGAGAGCTGCTTAGGTCCAGTGGCTTCATACTCCAGGCGTGCCTGTGGCGTGTATGGTGAATCCATGCTTTTGTGCTTACAAACATGCATTTGTGTATGAAAAGATCAAGAAGTTCCCCTTCCTCCAAATAAACACCTTAGGGGGTTATTTTCAATTGCTTGCAAAGATTAAATTAAATGAAATATCAATATAGACGGTAGAGCTGGGCACTCAGAAAAACAACTTTTCTGCTCCTTTCTTTGCCTCCCAATCTATCTAGGGGCTTTCTCCATGGATATCTCTAGGTTTCTCTCAATGTGTGTTTTTTTTTAATGTTATACTTGCACTTGGTCATTTTACAAGTTCTATACTATCTACAGGGCTTGTTTCTGACGGTCATCTACAGCATTATTCCCTGTACTCCACTCCCTAGGGATGCATTTGTGTTTCCTCTTTCCTCCTACACCTCTAAGCTTCCAGTCACATATAAGGTATCTCCAATTTTCTGCTTATTCACAATCAAAGAAAGTAGTGATGATGGTAAAAAGCCAGGACTTCTGACAACTCTTGAAGGCCAAATTATAGCAATTCACTTAATCATTTGGCAGCATTTATAAGAAAACCAAGAAAATGGATACCCCACCAAAAAGCAGGAAGTTTTAGTCCCTAAATTTTGTAGAAAGGCTGCAAAAATGTCTGGCAATTGTAAGGAAAGTGTTTGTGGCTTGTGGATAGCCTCAAGTCACTGTAATTTCCTAATGCTATAATAATAAATTCTGGAACGACTGCTCAGCTCAGCTTTTCAGATCAAGTTGATTGACATGAAGACTACTTCCATGGAAACCACAAAATCTGCCCCATTTTCTTCCTCTAAGACCCTCATGCATGAGTAAGTCTCATTTATCTCTGCACATTTTAGTATAATTGCATCTCCCTAATTTAAATAGAACTTTTCTCTGGCAAAGATGGCTAGAGAGATGAGATTGAATGCCTCTGAAAACTGCACAGAGTTTTAAGTTTACGCTATAAAAAAAAATCAAACTTAATTCTCCTGGTTCCTTCACTGTTTCAATCCATTTTGCTTTCATGTGACGTGGAGCAAGGAGATGGATCCTTTCAGGTTTTAAACTCTTCTCTTTGATCCCCTAAAGATGAATGATGGACCTTTCTGTTTGTTTGAGACTCTCTGATATTAGAGCATGGAAGAGTAAAGCAGCAGAAGCTGCTGTGACATTTGTACTGCTTTTCATTCCTCCATTCTCTTCCAGCATAGACTCTTGATTCCAATCAATATCAAACCTCACTGAGAAAATCACAAATATTGCTGTCAACTATAGATTAAAGAAAAGGGAAAGAAATACGGGGTTAGGCAAGGAGAAATGTTGATTATTTAGTAAACACACAGCAAGACATTTTCATTGACAAGAGTAACAAGCACAAGCACAACAGAATCAGTGCACACAGTAAGATGTCTCTTTATCTTTCCTGTCATCTCAAGACACAGTGAAGTTCCTATGACTGAACCAGTTCGTGAGGTGGGAGCTGATAAAAACCTGTATTTTTGCCAATTTGTATGCTCTGAGTGTTGTATAAATAATTACAAAGGCGGTCAATAACTGCTTAGGTCCCAAACTGTTTGCTAGGCACAGGAGAGCGTGCACAAGTGCGTTAACAGGAAGGACAGACACAGGGCAGTAGAAGATCTCTTGCACATTCATGCTCTGTTCCTGTTCTCCCTGAGACTTTGCAATTATGGAAGAACTAGAGACACGTATCCTGAAGTCCTGACTGCCACTGGGGTTGTAGGCATGTTATAGGCCCATAGTCACAAATTTCACATCTGCTTCTCAGACCTCTGATGTCCTTTCTTCCCCAGCTGCATTTCTTTTCCCTGAGGAATGGCCACTGAGGTAAATTAGTCCTCAGCTCATCAAAGGTTTGTGGGAGACCAGGCTCTAAAGGCTAACCTGGGATTTGACAGATGAGTGAGCAGAAGTCCTGGACAAAATGCCCTGCTAAACAGTAAGTTGCCCCTTCCGTGTACATCAGAGCTATTTCCGTTCCCAAACTTGTACTGCTGTACTAAATCACGCTTGGAAATCATGAAAGATCACAGTGTAGTGGCCAACGGCAAAGCTGCCTAGCAGGAGGAAAGCTCTTGACATCTGTGTGATAAATTTGCATTGCTAGAGAGCCAGAGATTCCTAGGGAAGGATCAGGGCTCATCTTGGCAAAATTCAGTATGAATAAATAACAGCTGAGCTCCCAAATGAGGGAATAAGCCGTATGCAACTGGAGCTAAAACCAGTTGAAGTGCAGAAAGTGTAAAAGTGAAGTAAGAAAACAGCTGACCAAGGGCAGATGGAACTACTACTTCTGCTTAGCCACAGCTAAATCCTTGTGCAGGCCTGTCAAGGCTTCATAACCATGTTAGCCATAGGCAAGGGGATCCTCATAAAAGAAGAGAATCTAATAATATTAATCAGCTGTTGTTTAAGACAACTTGTCTTTAAGGAAATCACAAGTAAGATGGGACACGTATAGGCCACCATTGAAAAGGAGCATGAGCCTGAGCACCCCTGGTTTTGAGTGTGAGCATCCCAAACCAGAATCTAGTCCAGTAAATCTGACCAAAGGGACAACCAGGTGAACTGTAAGGCCCCTTCTTGAAAACTATGGCCTCTGACTGCTATTTCAGCCTCCAGCTCACACGAGAATTCCTCCAATTGCAGAACTATATATGAAGAAAGAGTATTATTTGTTCTGTCTAAAACAAAACAAAACAAAAATCTGATCCTTACACCTTGGTCTTAGAGCAGAACGAAGTCTCTTCTTACAGCATGGATGTGACAGTGTTCCCTGTGTGATTTCCCTGCAGCCATGAATTCATAGCTCATGGAAGAGAAAATTTAGACGCCACAGGATGTCTGTGTTACGGCCACCCATCTGGGCTGTGATGCTGGCATTAGCCTTGCTCAGAATGACTTGCTGGATATGAGCAATGTTCTGGGCACCAAATGGTTCCACAGAAAATATCCTCTGTTTGAAATAGGTTGACCTGCTGGATAGCGGCCACGTAAGGTTCCTATCATGTGGCTGCAGCCTTTTCAGTTGCAGAGTGGAGTGCTGTAGAAATGCTGGTCTGGAGTGGATTTAGAGGGTTTAGCTGGTCAATCAGTTTCCTCAAGAGCGTGTTGACTTGAATCTAAACCATGCCCATCTAAACTTGAAAATCTCTGATGATAGAAATTTTGCTATGTCCTTCTTGACAGTATAATATTTTGTAAAGATTTTTATATATCCTGTTTTTCTAATTGCATTACAAACTTAAATGTTCTAACATTTTTGAGCTTTTTATCTCTCAAAAAATCCTTTTTTTTTTTTTCTTGTTTGCCTTTATGAAATCTTTGCTGTTCCACTTGTATCATTATTTCTCTGGAAAGACCGTCTCCTTTCTGTGGTCTCAACTTAATAATGTGATTATGATTTCCTTAAGAGTCTTGTATATTTATCTAAAGGTAGATTTAGACTGGAAGACATTATTTTCAACTAAGTATTTTGGCAGCTAGGGTCATTACATGGATGAGAATTCATCTTCTAATCAGAGACTGTCGTATACCTTTTGGTTAATGGTGTAAAACAGTGCCCGTGGGACTTGTGAATACTAGATAATTAATTGCCTGTAAAACTTCTGTTTCAAAACTTGAAGTGCCTCACGCTGCTAATGAATGATAACAAGGTTTTCAGAAGACTTGATACACAGCTTTACTAGTGAAATCCCTGATAGCTGGTTGGGAATTGCACACAGTTTCCAAGTACTTTGCTACTCCGTGGGATTTTAGAGCACTCAGCAAGAAATACTGCTATTTCCTTTCCAGTTTCAAATAATCTTTCCTTCATGCTTGATTTCTCCCCAAGGCATAACAAAAAGTCTGCCAATGGTCCAGGAGCCACATTACAAAATCCTTAAGGGATGGCTGCATGAAATTCTGACTCCGGTGAATATCCCACAGTGGATATTTCAAAGGTAAGCATTGCTCAGATATTTATGGCTCTGTTTTTTCAATCAGCCTTAGCTTGCCTTCCCTCATAGCATCTGCAATGACTCCTGATACCATGCAGGTCCATAAGATTACAATTCTTGAATAGATGTACGAAACTGCATATCATATCTCCAATTATCTTTTCTATGAATTAATTTTTAACCTAGCTCTTCCTAAATATGTTACTTATGTTGTCCAGCTATATTGCCAACACAATATTCAGTGTGAATCCTCAAGGCCAGCAAATTCCCTTGTTTGCTTTGGATTTTTCAGCTTCCATCCCTCCAAAATGGATCTGATGAATCTATTCCTTTGCTGCTTTTGGAATAGAGCTGCAGGCAACTGCGATGTTTATCAAAATACAGAAACACTCGTGCACGAAGGGGCTGGCATGAGGAAAAAAAATGCCCCTTTTCTATGTCTTTTGGTCTCCTCAGGCCTTTTAAAAAGCAGTGAATATCTAGGAATGACAGACATGATTCATTAGCATGTTAATATGCTTTGCACCATGAACCTGTAGTGATTCCAAGCCTTAATGTCAATGCTGGAGAGCAAGTATAAATTTGATGTGCACTGATCCCTACCACCTCAAAGGAATACTGCGGTTGAGTGGGGAGGAGAAGTCACTACGCGTGGCAATGGCAAAGCAATCAATTGGTGTCACTTCTTAAACAGCTTCATCATCCTGAAGGACGGGCAGAGAGCTGGGCTGCGTGAACTCTGTGTGCGGTTGACGTATTGCGCCCTGCCAAAATATGCATTAATCAGGCGGAGTTGTAGAAAAGACTTCTAAGAAAGGACATGCAAAGTTATTCTGAGTTGGAATTCACACCAGTTCTGTGTTCTGCCACATTTGAACTGGTTTTATTGGCCAGCCAGAGAGCCAGCGATGAGGTAGGAAGCCATGCTTCTGGTAGCTGAATTTTCACCAAATTCTACAAAAAAAGAAAAAAATAGTAAGGAGCTGTCAGGGCTGACAAATACCCACTGTAATTGCTGTCCCTCTGAGTGCAGATCATGTAGCAGGGTTAATTTAACAGAATGCAGTGGCTAACTCTGTCTAATTGATTTTTCCAGAAGTTTTGGTGTAAACAGCTATCTATCCTCTGTCCTGAAAATACTAACTCAGCTGTGGACCTGCCATAGGGGTGTTCATTTTTAAAGTAGTGCACAGGAGCTCTCTTTTCCCTCTGTTGTAATAGATTAATCACTCTGTCCCACTGTGTCTTCATTAAACACTGCTGATACACAGAAAGTAGCCTACAGGATGCATCTGTTAATGCAGGTTTCTTTTAAATGTTTTAGAGTCTTATGGCTTGTAATACACTTTATGTTTTGAAAATAGCTCTATTCTGATAAGCCATTAATATTCTGATCTCTTCCTCTGGTGAATATTTGGCCTTATCTTTCAGCTAACAGATGATTTCTGGGAGAGACGCTCCTGATTTCCAAGTCACTGTCTTCCTGCAGACCTTCAGTGATGATTCGTGGGACCTTTCTGCCTGTTGCTTCCTTCCATCATGCCGTTTATGTGGAATTATTTTGTCCAATATCTGCTTCACTCCGGGACAACTTGCTTTCCTGCAAATCTGGGGATGTGTGGGGAAAAAACCAAAAAAGTAAAAATACAGTATTCCCTTAAAAGAAAAGAACAGTGTTCAGAAAATCTAGGAGGCTATTTTCCAGCAATTATTCTTTTACTAGAAAAAACGAAGACATTCACAAAATCCAGATGGAGGCTGGAATAAGTTAGTGCCAATATCAGTTTCTGAAAAATGCACAGGTGATATCTCCAGTTATATTATGCTGTACCCAAGAAAGGTTCTGCATCGATTTGCACAAACCCAACTCCCCCACACATATTCATGGATATCTTGCTGCTAAAACCTTAAGTCTGCTGAATTTCCTAAGTTCTTGGTCCCTTGACCCTGAATTTCTGTTGATTTCGAACTTCTATTCCCCACCTGGTTGAAGATCCCAGAGTTATGATTAATCTCTCCCACTTCAGAGGGTATCTGCATTTCTACATCTGAGAAACCCCAAATTCGTTTTGCAGGCTCTGTAGAGGAAAAGTCAATATTCCATTTTTAACATCTGCTTTAGGATGAGACAAATTGCATCCTATGAATAACTATTTCTTTCCATTCACCCTAAAATCACCGATAACTAGTCCAGATATCAAACTTCTACATTTTAGAGACCTTTGATAAGATAACCCTACCTATACAAGCCTGCAAGGAAGCCCCAGAGCCATTTTCTTTTGATCCCTAAAATTTCAGTCTACTTTTCTTTATCTAAGATTGTTATCTAAGTGTTGTATGTTTAGGGACCTGCAACAGGAGAGATAGAGGACCCCTTGGGAGTAGAGCTAATAGGATTAGAAATAAGTGCCAAGATTCTTGGACCACCACTTCAAAAAATGATATTTTTGTGAAAAAAAAAGTCAGAAGAAATCTCCTTTGTTGTCCTTTTTGCATAACAATGTAATCTTATGTGGAAATGTTCTAAATCAATATATTTTTAGCCTACTTTCTTAACTACTTTAGCTACTTTCTAGCCTACTTTAGCTACTGAAGATTCTCTGGTTTTAAATATAAAATCTTTCTATTTTCCATTTTTTGGATATTTCCTCCTCTTCTTTCTTTTGCTCTGTTCCCCCCTGCCTCCTTTTTTTCTTCTTCTTATTGCTGCATTCCATCCCTATCTATTAGAATAGTTTTTAAACTTTTTATTTGCTTGCTTTTCAAAATTTAAGAAAGTCTAAAAAAACTTGATATTAGGCTTGTTTTCACATCCTAATTTTTCATAAAAATTTTCAAGCAAAAATCATAAAAATTGCCAGGCAAATGTATTATATTTTTAACAAAAAGGGAATACTTTACATGAAATTTAATTCTGATGAACTCTAATTATAGCATTTCATATTTGCATCAAGACTGACTGTAAATGTAGGCACAATTATTTCTCTTTTCTGACACTTCCAAAAGTAGCTTTGTCTATAAAAATATATGAACATAGACTAAAGAATGAGTATTATTCAATTATTGCAAGAGTTGTTACTTAAATGCTTCTTTTTTCCCCCTTATTCTTTCACTGTATAAAGGACATATAGTTAATCAAATGAATAAAAATAACAGGACCATGAAGCAAAATGGAGAATAAGTGGTATCCAGGTTGTGGAACTACTCTCAACTGCTCTTATTTTCCCGAAAGCACTACCTCTGATACCTACTTTTTTTTTTTAAGGTGAAAAAAGATACCAACTCCCATCCTGAACACATATCATTAAGCAAAACCTTAAACCAAATGACTATTTCAGTTATCCCTTGGTGTATCAAATGATATGCTGGTTTTACACCACTCTGCAAAACAACCCTCTGAGCAATTTTTCTTCCTCTGAGGTCACTACTACACATTTCTAGCCTGCTTTCTGCTTAGACATCTCTCTCTTATGGTGATTTTCATAACAAGACCTTAAGCATGGCCCTTTAGAGAAGCTTCAGCCTGCTCTAGTTGGAGTGGTCCTTCTCACTTCACTATACAACCACTATAGGCAGTCTTTAAATCACACTCTCTGGGCTGCATTTCTGGTGGTCTAAGTAGGATTTGGAGCTGGTTCACCCCCAAAGAAGAGACCTCTCAAGAGTACTGCAAGGATAGTGGTAGCATCTAAATTGTTCATTGTCTTCCTCACAAGCTGGCTGCAGCTGTACTCCATTCTTTGCATTTATGAAATGGGATGTAATTTCGCTTCTGGAAAAAAAATTCCTTGGCATACTTGTGGATATGCAGTCTCATTTTCAAACATTTAGATTTTATTCTCCTGACATCATTCATTCGTATTTCTCATTGGATCATCCTGCCTTTCCCTTTTCAGGGTTCAGCATGATGTTCGTGCTCTGCTATCTAAGGGCTTGGGAAGACCAACGTGAAGAGCGGGTTTATTGAAGTTACAGTCCCTGTCACTTTGGTGTGCTATGCTTATGCACAGGTTATATCAGGAGCATTTTAAATAATAGGCGAATGGTGAGATTTTCACTGATTTTCACCCTTTTCACTCATATCTGTGTTACGGCTCTGCATGTGTCCCAATCCATTTCATATTCTGCCAGTGCTCTGGATCAATGCATCTCACCAGTAAAATGAAGGGTGTAGGTCCATGGAGTAGACAGAACAAAACAGGTGAAAGTCAAAAAGTTATACACCATTATGAATATTCACACATGATATATTGACTAAAAACTTTTAGTTTCTATGGGAAGGAGACTTAACTAACTTTTTAATGGTGAGTTTGCACATTCTGGGGGGATTATTTGAAATGGGGATGTGTGGTGTGATAGTGTAATCAGCCACCTTATCTTTAAATTCTCATCTGGTTCCCATTTTGAAACTGTTTAATGGAGAAGCAAGGCATGTTTAATTGATTGCCATTAAAATCTTCAAAGGAACTGGCAAGATGAAAGTTGTTTCTAATTACTGCATTATGAGGTAAGCTTAACGCTTCTCCAAATTGATTTTATTGATTTTATTGATATGCTGCTTCTCCAAATTGATTTTATTAGAATTTAAGATGAGGAATTAATTGAGTCACTGTATTGATCCATTTTATTTTTCCACCATTTAAAAAGCCCAGTGAAAAAAAAAGCTATTGAGCTGTGGAATAGTAATGAGTACTTGAGAAAGAAAGTCGAATTGAAGATGAATTGGCCAATAAAAATAACTTATAAAAACCATAATGTGGTGGCAGAGTATAGTGGCAGAAACCAATTTATCTCTAGGTTAATTAGAGTAAATTAAGGTTAATTCTTTTGTTATTTAACTTCTATTTCTTTGTCTTGTTTCTTCCTACCTGTCTGTAATAACATAAGTGCTTGTCCTGAAAATGCAATATTCTGCCTACAAGTTCTGTTTACATCTTCTTACAGTTCTGCTAATTTTCCTTTGATGATCTCTTTGAAAATACTGAAAAACTCCCTCTATATACTTACTTTTGTCTTAAAATTGTCTTAAGAGAATCTTAAGATTGCTTTATTGAAATTACTCTCTTAGAACTAATTCTTATTTTTTTCTCCCCCTTTTTTTCTTTTCTCCTTTTTATTCCTTATCAGTATAAGGCCGATGCTTTTACACAACAAAACACGTTCCATGCTCTCTCATATGCTCTCCTCAGATAAGGGAAAAATAAACTGGATGGGTTGCTACTCATCACCTGATCCATTAGAACCAACTATGTATAAGTTTTTATTGCACAACAGCTATACCACTACTCAGGGAGGTTTCAATCTCCAAGAATCTGGTTGAAAGGAGCCTGCTTAGTCCTTCGCTGAAATGCAGGGAAGCATGCCCACCAGATCTGTTGTAGTGAAATTGCGGTAATTTTCTAAGATGATAAAATATATGTCCTCATTCATTTTGTTGCTTTGCTTAAACCCCAAATCTATCACCTGCCAAATTTGAGAGGCAAATGTTCTGAGGATAAATTGTTTGTCAAGAAGTTCATTGCAGCAGCTGGTACTTGAGGAGCACTGTTTTGGCTGCACTGCTTACATTGGGTGAATTAACTCTCAGATTCAAGATTTCAAAGCTAGTGCCAAAGCCATCTCTGGCTTTCCTGTTGATTTTGCAAACTGAAATATTCTCTATACACAAAGGGGCTGTAATGCAATTTAATACAGGGTTTAAAACTGTATTTTAAACTCCAGTGTTTTTCACAGGAAGCAGTGTCTGCTAAAATTTAAGGCTCAGTTCTGCTAATGCTTAAAGCTGTAACATTGATGAGAGAGAAATGAGAATGGACATACTGAAAATGTTAATTATAGCTGTGTCTGGTTTATCCTTGGCATTTATACTTCCTCATCAACACTGATATCTTTCCTTTGAAGACAAACATCTGCAACCAATGATTCTCTCCTCTGATATGCAGGATGAAGAGAAATAGCAAATAAAGTGTCTGTGAAGAGTCTCACAGACATTTAACACTCCTGAAGTAATGCTCCTCTCTTCCTTTCCTTTCCTCTCTTTCCTTTGGAAAGACTCTTGGGCAAAGGAGAGTGGTGTCAAGTTTCTCTCCAGCTGGAGCTCCAAGAGCTCATGTGGCTCATTTGTCCCTAAAAAATTTGCGCATGACTCAGAGGCAGGCAATTTAAGCTATATAGCAAACACTAACATAACTGTAATCTCAGTAGTTGCTTTTTTAAAACCAATGATAGCCTCTTATTCTACATGACCAGCTCCAGGAGTCATGGCATCTTATACATTTACTAACAAATGACATCATAAAATAAGTGAGAGTGACTGATTGCAGAAACTGTGTGCTGTGTTCTGGAAGACCATCAAGGTAGCTTCCCAAACAGATTATTTTGGAAGTTCAGATACTGTCCTTTTCTAAAGTTCAAACAGTGGACCAACACTTGTAGCATTTGGGACACAGTCCTAGAGGAGAAAGGAATCAATAACAGTGCAACAAAAGAAGCAAAACTAAGCAGCAAATATCTCAAAATCTGGCCTTCTTTTCATATAGTTTTCTGTTAGAGTGCCAAGTGTAAAGTCATAATCATGTTAACTATTAAAAGAAATGTTAATTACAAAATTCCCTGGTGCAGAAATAGACCTGAAATGGAGTCAGAAAAGAGTCATTAAATGAGGAGCAATGAGTTGGTAAGGTAACTAAGTAAACTTAAAAAGTCTTCTCAATGGTAAGTTTATATATTGAAGAAATATAGACTTCACCCCCAAGTGTGCAGATACTTGCCTCACTTAAAAAGCGATGAACGGATCTTGTATGAATGCAATTACTTGAGCGTTCAGGAGTAAAATTAAGTGCTATAATCCTGTGCAAGTAAAATGCAACTATGTCTCAAGAAAATGGGATGGAGATGCAGAGGGCTTGATGGGCTTGATTATGTACAGCTAGACCACGTCAGCAAGACACGCTCGAGGGAAAATATTTGGAGGGCTCTCAAAGCTTTGAGAAGCTGCAAGTCTCAAAACTCCTTGTAGTGGTATTTCTGTGATTTCTTTCTTAAGCAACTCTGCAGTCTAGGAAGAAAACCAGTCCTCTTTGGAAGTGTAGCCTCTTTCATAGATTTGTGAAGTTGAAAGTTGGGCTTAAAACAATGCTTTATGAACTCTCAAATAAACTGCTGCAATGTGTTTCACTGAGGAGCACTTGACCAAAGGATGGTTCTAAGCGCAAGTGAATTCACCAGGCAATGAGAACAAAGTAAATAACTTTGGTGAAGGATCAGTTTGGGGCTCTTGTCTCTTGATGGCTTTTCTCTCTGTCCCAGTCTGTTTTTAGCTCTGTGCAGGACAAAGAACACTGCATCATTTCTCTTGAAAGTGGAACTTCTTCATGCTTGGCGAATGGAGCAGACCAAGGGGATTATGTACCAGTAGCCTTTGCAAGATCTGCTGGTTCAGGCCACATATTTGAATGCGTCCATGTGTTAATCTTTGCTTCTCTGAATTCCTCCTATAATTAATTGTGAAGTGTCCACCAAAGCAGAGGGAGCAAAGCCACTGAGTATTTTAATAAGTGGTGTTTATGTGGTGCCATATACCTGTGATAAAGTTCCTCTCACCTAAATTATATATGTTAGGCATCAATTTGAAGCTAATTTTTCAGGTTCTCTCAATAGTCATGTGAAAAAAAGCACAGGAGAGCTTTCAGAGAATGATCCATTCCATCCTAAAACAGTCATCCAGGAATCATCTTATTCTGGAGAGTCTTTTATTACACTGGCTCCTCAGGGAGCCTCATTAATTCAATTGAAAGATTCCTAAGTGTGGGATGGTAAATAAGGTGAAACAAATCCCGATTCAGATGATGGATAGGCCAGAGTATCACAGTGGATGATCTGTAATTAGATACCCTTTACAGGGCAAAACTGTCCAAAAAAATGTTTGTTAGGTTATCCATGTTTTATTCCTCTCTCCCCTGTCTTGCTCGTTCCAGTTTAGCCTTGATATCTACGGCATTTCTGCCATGAGAAGAAGCATCAAAGTAATTGATCTCTTCTTTCTGTCAAAACCTCACTAGGGAAAGCAGGAAACATCGGGAATTCAGCACAAGAACTGCACGATAGCAATTACAGCTTTTCCTCGGGATGCGTAATATTCCTGTTATCTGGTATGCATGTACGTTTAAATGCTACATGCTTCCTTTCAGGAATAAACTGCCGTTAGCTTAAAGTACCCATAAAACTGCTGGAAGGCAACCGTGCCAATTAATCTGTTGACAGATTTGTTGTTTAAATATTAACAGAACATTAAGCAAATGTTGGCTGCGGCACCTTCATAGCATCTTTCCCTGAAGTGCTGAGCACTTCCAGACATTTGGAAATGTCCTGGACACTGCAGGGCTGGAAGGAAATGGTAAGTTTTCAGTCTCCTTTTCTGATCCTCTCCACAAAACACACTGCTAAACACACAGTAAATATCATCCTCTTCATGAAAAATATCTTAAGAAGTTCCTTGCAGATTGAAAGCCCCTTAGAGTAAGAAGTAATTTAGTTGTGAGTTTGTGCAAGGAGAGAAGAACCTTGCCTCTGACCATCTCTCTTAGGAGTAGAATAAGAAATAATGAGGTGAGGTGGGTCTGCTCTACCTGCTCAGAACAGATGTATTAAATGCTGATGATGACTTTGGTGGTGACACAGGTGAAGGTGGGTGTTAGGGAGACCTGAGGTGTTTCATTATGGATTGTTTTTCCTCCCATGAGAAAAACTGTTTTTCAAACCTCAGTCTCTATCAGAAGGGTGGGTGTAGCAAGGTGTACCTGAAGGACAGTTCAGTTGGCCTTGCAAAAAAAGTCATCTTCAAGTTCTTCAACTTGAACTTAACTTATTCCTGAGAGCAATGTGTTGGGTGACAAGCAAATTCATTCCTTGCATTGCTCCATTACTCTTTTCCCCTTTTCTTCTAAGAGGCACACTTTTTTTTATGTGCCTCACATGGGGTCCTTGCATAAGCCTCTCAGATAAGGCTGTTTTGTCATGGTATATGAGAGGGTGGTATTTTGGCACAAATGCATGGCATGTGGTCACTGGGAGATAGTTGACACTGCATAACCTGGCAGGACACCTTCAGAAGACAACTTGGGTGAAAGCCAGATCTAGCTCAATATTGTCCATACTTAACGTCCCACCAAAGAAGTGGGTCACTCAAATGTACAATGACTTCTTTGCCTTTGATTTCCCTAGCCAAATCCCACTGATGTGTGTGTCAGAGGAGACCTGGGGTGCAAAGCATTAGTATGACATTGAGAAAGCATCAACAGGACAGTAAAGATGCATCTTGAAAGGTAAAGTTTCTTTCTGCCATCAAACATATTTATGATTCTGAACCACTTCTTGTTGTCCTTTTACACTTGTACCTCTTCTGTTCCAATGGATTTCATTTTCTATCTGTCACGCTTCAGTTTGGGCTTGTATTGGTGCTGGCAGCTTCTCAATTTCATTTTCATTACTTTTCCATGTTGCACAATAGTCTTGACATACTTTGTTGACACTTTTTAGCTATAAATATATTTTATTTAATGAAAGTCATAATAAAGACTTCTTCAGAGATTTTATAATATTTTTACTGTAATCTTATGGCCCTTCAATTATAAAAATAATAACTTATCGACTTTTGCCTTGCTTCAGGTTCTCTCCTAAATATTAGTCTTTCATTTTAGGTGCCCACTACAATTCTTTTTATCCCACTTGAGGGGAATACAGAAGAAAAGGGGAAAATAATTTCTTTAATTGAAGATGAAGATTCACAAAAGCCAGATTGAAAGCGAATGGTATGCTCTGGAATTTGATTTGCCTTCAGTTTTATAAGGATTTAGGAGCGGGACTTGTGAACTTTCCCTCTCTGGAGTGTTGTGTGCAGGACTCGAAGTGGACAAAAGTCTGTATTGCTCTGCAAATTCCTTCTTGCACCTGATCCTCTTTTCTGTGCAACATTTGAGCTGCAGGAAAACGTCTCCTTCCCTGCGGTAAAATGCACAGAATAGCTGGGACATGAGAAAAGGTGGGTAGAGCCTGATGTGAAGCCTGATTTCAGTGGCAGCCGGGAGTGCTCAGGTCTCCTGAGGTCCTGCTCCTTCTGCTGGATAGACATTTCTCTTCATCTAAAAATTCCACTTGCCTTGCTTTCTTTGAAAATAAATCATTGGATCTGTTTTTAGATTTGAAGTTAAATGAAAAAGGAGTGGATAGCCAGAGACAAACGACCTCCAAAAATAAGAAAATACATAGGTTTATGTGGAAGAAAAAGCCAGTTTGCTGAAAAAAAAAGAAAATCCCTAATAAGATATTGATTACAGTTTTTCTTACGAGATTACTATTGAGCCATGGACAGCTTCAATAAATAATTCCAAAGATCAAAATTTTTCAAGCTTTAGTTTCACAGTAAAGGGTGATAATTACAGACTGGAATGGTTTAAACAGATTGATAACTTCTGTTAAAGAAATATAAATCTTGGAGTGACTTATGTTCTTCTCCAGGCAGACAAGATTTGAGTATTAAAAGAAAAATATTAGGCTACATAAAACCTCATATAATTTCCTTTTTTTTTTATTTCTGCTATATGTTTACCCATATTTTTATTTTATTATTTTCATTTTTTTTTGCCATGCTCTGGTTTTCTGCAAAGGGAAGTGTTAAAACACAGTGACAGTTTTGATGAACTGTGCTCTAACATGCTTTAGGCCCCTTATTGCAGAGGTGGGTGTTCCTGTTTCCTGCGATTATTTTGACTCACAGGTCTCA
This sequence comes from Tinamus guttatus, assembly GCF_000705375.1. The sequence continues at coordinate 648,937 of NW_010586553.1, read as the reverse complement.
GTTTGTTGGAGGCAAGTAAATTCTGATAAAGTGGCTGTGGAAACAAAATACAAGGTAAAAACTTCTCTTTTTAATGCATATATAAGCTTGGTAGAGAGCCTTTTTTTTTTTTTTTCTGCGAAGACTATGTCTGGTTGACTGTAAATGATTATTGCAGGCGCCTTGTGCCATTTGAGATGCCCTTGAGTATTTCTCCTGGCATCCAGCTGCTTCTGCAGAAGGGTTTGCACCACTGGCAGGTTTTTTGTCATAGCTATCAGCCCTGTGCAGATGTCTTAGACACCAAAAAATGTCTCAAATGAAACTAGTTGCTTATGTTTACAGAATAGCACTATGGCTGAATTTGGAAGGCATCTCTGGAGATCATTTAGTCCAACCTGCCTGCTCAAGCACGGTCACCTGCAGCACATGTCCAGGTGGGTTTTGAATATCTCCAGAGAAGGATACTCCACGTTGGGCAAAACGTACAACCTTTTAAATTGTACCCCATATTTCCATTGGCAGGAACTTTAAGAAACTTCACGTTGTGCAAATCAGTCACAAAGAACTTGTGCTAGAGTGTGATGGTGAGAGTGAGGACACAGGTAGTGTTGATGACCCGAGAGACCAGAACTAACAAAACCAGGATGTTTCTAGTTAACTAATTTATCTCAGAGGCAATTTTCATGTTGTTAGAGCTCCAAATGTATCCAAGAGGCATGTACTATCAGCACGAGTGCATCACATGCACAAGAAAGAGAACAAATTCACAGGGGGGTAGTGATTCATAAAAGTGGATATTATATTCAAAAGGAGATGTGACACAACTTCCAGTGCCAGGAATATAGCTGAGATAAGTGATAAAAATTAACATATTCCATGTACCAATGTCCCTGGGCTAAGTACTTTGTATCTGCATAGGCTCAATGTCTCCATGTTGTCCAGCTTGCTATATGTAACTGAGTTTATAACCATGCAAACACATTGAGTGGACTGGGCTTTCTCTACAACAAAGCTCGACCTCAGTCCATGCCTGCACTTGTTTTTTAAGAGTTGGAATTTGAGAGTGTTTTGGACTTGTGCTTAGCTGACAACATACCCTTAATCTACAGTATGGGAGACCAAGGCAAAACTTGCAAAATGTGTTAACATGTAAGAGAATTGTGCCTAGGGCCTTACTAAAATCCCTTTTGCATATTTAATAAGGTAATTCTTTACTCCCCTGAAATCTTTCACTATGCTACCAACACAAACCTCTCACTATCTGAAGCAAGAACTTTATCAGCACTTCCTTGCCTACTGAGGAAAAAGTGTGCTATATCACATATTAATAGCTTCATATGGAAAGAACTTTCAAATCAGGGAAATTTTGCCAGACAAGGAAAAGAAAGATCAGAATCTCTCTCTCTCTCTCTCTCTTTTTCTCTCTCTCTCTCTCTCTATATATATATATATGCATACATGTATTTATTTGCCTTTAATTTTTTTGATTTTCCAAAGCATTGCTTTTGGATAGAGTCTTCCTCTTTCATGAACTATATCCCATTTCCCCCTTTTTTTTCTGTAGAGATATCAAAACTGCTGATGTGAGCGTTACTGTGAATTCTCTTCTCATAGTGGAAATTTGCCATGTTTTATTTCCATATGTATTTTTGCCATTTTTGTAATGCCAAGGGCAGTTAACAAATATGAAGCAAGAATAATGAACCATTTATTCTACAAACAGGGAGTTGTTACTTGAGCCTTGGCTTTTGCCAGTGCAACAGACTTCAACACATTTTGCACAGGCACTCCTGCTGGCGGCATCCCAAGGCTGATCAGTAACACGGCTGGAAACCAGTGCCTCTGTGGGGGAAAAAAAAAAAAAGTCTATTTAGAACAGAAAGTTTTGGGTTAATTAGAATAAGTTGAACAGCAAAGGCAGGTAAATCCTTACCCAGAGCAAACACCTGAAAAGGCAGTGTGTAATACTACTTGTAACTAACCATTGAGCAACTGCAAATACAGATGGTGACTTCCCTTCAGGAAAACAGAACAGACGGTGCAAATACACTTTTTGAGCCAAAGCTAGAGATAAATGTCAAGCAGGAAGTGGTTGGTTTAAGAGCAGAACTCAGTTAATGTTAAGTCCTGAGAGTATGAAGAAAAAAAACATAGTTTTCACACTCACTTTATCAGGCAGCACAAGGCGAATCTTAACTAGACTCACATTATCAATTTTGGGGGATATTCTTTTAAAGGATTTGCAATGTGGGTTCCCTGAGCAAGTGTGTTCTGCCTATCAAAGCATACCTGGCATGGGAACAAGAGCTGGAAGGCTGCCTCTGTTTTGCATTTTAGGATCTATGGCTTGGTTGGCAGACTTTACACCATCACAGAACTAAATTGTTAATTCTAGAAAGTACAGAAGTGAAGATGTCATATCTTGGATTAAAATTAATGTCCTAATTTTCAAACTGGAGCAACAATAAAATCTGTGCTAAACTGAGGTGTCTCATAATCTTGTACTGGCTCTTCTTGGTAGGCTTCAGGAACATTTGACCAGTCTCATAAGCTGTCCTAGAAATGGAACAAAGTGTAGCAGCCCTGATTTCAAGGATCTTTAAGGGCTTCCTTAACACCATGCATTAGCTCATCAGGATTAATGACATTATGGTAAGTACTAGAAAAATTGATGGGAATTAGGCTGTTGTGATTTGAAATTATTATTTTTATTTTGGGGATTGGTAAAGTCTTAGCAAATGATAAAGGGTATTTGGCAATAAAAAACCCTGCTCTGCTTAAGTCAAATACTATGCATTTGACAGTATCTGATACAGTAGGAGATGAAGTAGATGATTCTCCTAGTTTTGGGAACATGGAGTTCTCTGCTTACTTGCATTGTTTTTCTAAGATCTTGCAGTTCTAGCTGTAACACTACAATGGGGCCTGTTCAGCCTGGAGAAGAGACGGCTGAGAGAGGATCTAGTCAGTGTCTATAAGTACCTCAAGGGAGGGAGTGAGGAGGATGGTGCTGGCCTCTTTTCAGTGATGGCCACCAACAGAACTAGAGGAAATGGCCAGAAACTGAAGCATCAAAAGTTCTGCATGAACTTAAGGAAAAATTTCTTAACAGTGAGGGTGACAGAGCACTGGAACAGTCTGCCCAGAGAGGTTGTGGAGTCTCCTTCTCTGGAGATCTTCAAAACCCGCCTGGAAGCCACCGTGTGCCACGTGCTCTAGGTGACCCTGCAGGTGCAGGGAGGTTGGACTAGATGGCCTCTAGAGGTCCCTTCCAACCTTAAGCATTCTATGATTCTATGACATCTATTTTTATTAATTAGTCTGGATATTTTGCCTATCTACTGAGCAAGCAGAAACTATCTTTGTTCAGAAGTCCCTATATGCCTTGTGGCACTCTTCACTCCCCTTATTCTTGCAAGTTTAATGGGAAATGCAACAGAAGAGCAGCTAAATTATCCTGACCTTACTATAATTTGTATTACATTCTTTACCCATCCACCACCATTGCGAACACTGTTAAAAAGAGATATAGGAACCAAGTTGTCCTTTGACTGCTTGGTACAATCATTTTTATATTCTGATTTAGTGTTCTGCTAAATTGAATTCAGTTTATTTCCCCTTCATATAAATTTATAGAGTCTGATATTTATAGACTCCTTTTCTTTCTTTTTGCTAAAAAAAACCAGTCAAACTTTCTGTCTTCCTTTTTTTTTTTTCATTCAAATATTCACTTTTGATTATTGTATCATTTGCACAGCTCCTTTTTCATTAACGACACTGGAACTAAACAAAGGCAAAATAATCTTAACATGTCTTTCTGCTATACTATGATTTTTACAATCAAAGTCCAGAGCACTGGAACAGGCTGCCCGGAGAGACTGTGGAGTCTCCTTCTCTGGAGATCTTCCAAACCCGCTTGGATGCCACCCTGTGCCCTGTGCTGTGGGTTTCCCTGCTTGAGCAGGGGGATTGGACTAGATGATCTTTAGGGATCCCTTCCAACCTGTACCGATCCACTGTTGGGGTAGGTTTCGATACAATCCCAAGAGGGAGATCAAGACACAAAAGGGGTCAAATGCCATACATCCTTGTAAGCTTTATTCTCATAAGCGCAGTAGGACAGAGAGAAGAAGAAAAGAAAAAAGACAGAAAACCAAGCAATCAGGAGAGATGCAGCAAGATTATAGTTACCACCACCACTAAGTCCATCTAAGTGTCATTGGCTCTGTTTCGGTGCGGGTACAGATGCCTTGGTGCCTTGGTGCAGGTGATGTTCCGCACACCTCGGTGCAAGTGATGCTCAGGGAAAGAAGTCATGCATCTCAGTGCAGGTGATGATCCGTGCAATTCGGTGCAAGTGATGGTCAGGGGAAGAAGACGTGTATCTCAGTGCAGGTAATGATCCACACACCTGGTGGGGGGTGAATACGTGCTCTTTTTATGTCCCCCTTCTTAAAGAGTCTGCCCACTTTCTGTGTGCTCTGGTGCTCCTTTTCCTCTGACTCGAGGGGGAAGCGCTGGTCCATAGACACTGATGAGCATTGTTTGGGCCTCATGCTGATGGAGATAAAACACCTGGAGCTGATACCACAGTCCTCCCAGAAGCAGGATGCCAAGGACAAGAAGTTGTAAATTGTATGGAGATAAAATATCCCAATCTTCCTGGAGACAGGATGCCAAGGAGTCATGAGTTGTATGGAGATATCCCAGTCCTCCCAGAGGCGGGATGTCAAGGTGTAAATTGTATAGAGATAAGACACACCAAGCTGATAGATGGGATGCCTAGGTCAAGAAGTCCTAAATGGTATAGCAACAATGTCGAGACAAACACAATCCAAAACAGTCTCTTACACATCTTTAACCGTTCTGTGATTCTGTGGAAGTCCTTATTAGTCCTTTCAGCTACAGCATGTAATAATAGATTGCAATGGATTGTAAGTTAGACTAAATACCGTTTTACTCCTAAGAAACTAATGACTTTGGTGGCACTATATGACATAGTGTAGGAAAACTTCCTGTAAAATTATGGTATCAGCCTCTGGCTCAACACTTAGGAGTTATGGGAAAGGTCTTGCAATGGTGCCGGTGGGAGTAAATGGAAAGGCCAAATTATGTTGGCTGAGCAATTTTCAGTTGTATCTTCATTTTGTATAGGCGAAAATAGCACAAAATTGTTTCTGATGACTTTTATTTTGTAACCCAGCAGATATGAAGGACACTGCAGAAATTGTGTCGGGAAGAGGTGTTTGCCCCTTTTCACATGAAAATTCACCATATTTGCCATGTTGGTGTGGCAACACTTGCTGACTTGATAGCTACCCTGCTGTTCAGCAGCTTCAATCAACTTCAGGGCAGGAGTGGACACTGATTTTATTATTAAATTACCACTGCTATCTCAGTTACATTGCTCTCTTTTCTGGCTCATCCACATGTGTATCTGGGGGGTATGCATGAGGTGAATCTAAATGTGGAAATATCCCCAAAATCATCTGCACAGAGAAAAGCAACATGTCTCCCAGATAGCCTGCAACTGGACAGAAAAAAATGGAAACAAAATTTCAGAATCTCTCTTTGAGTCAACTGTATTCCCTATAAAGTGTACTTCTGGGGAGATTAGGAACAGCTGCTAATTTAAAGGGATGCTTTGGCCAAATAAAAGCTTTTTTTGTGTTCTATTTTTAAAACTAAGTTTTTGAGCATTGTTAATTTGAGAATTTTTTACCTTTTTTGTTTTAAATACCAATTTTTGTTTGAGAGCTAAAAGATTAAATGACTACCATTTCCCCAGCCTTGACTGGATAAAGGTGCAGAAAGTCCTCTGGATGATAACCATTGCCAGCAATTAGAAGAGTGTTTGTCCCTGTTATATGATTCTGGTGCCTAACTCTAGGAGACTTTTTTCTCATATATAAATTCTCCCTTGTTTTGGCACATCAGCAATACCATGATGAGTTGGATCTCTCAGTTCCTTCACTGTTTGTGGTTTGATGACTCTCTGGGTTGTACCTGTGATATCTGTGATTTCTTGTACTTATATGTTAGGCTTTTATTTTCACTGTCAGTTTAGGAGATAGTTTTGGCCCACCATAACTTGTTTTCTTTGATTAGGACAACAGGAGAGTCACTGTGAAATACTTATTTCATTAGGATCTTTTACAAATGAAATGAGTTAACATTTTTTAGCCTCGTTGAGTTTCTTTTTCCATGAGTGCTGATAAACCTCACATATGTGAAGCAATGTTGCGATCTGCAGACCAAAAAACAACACAAAGGAAAGCCATTCATAGCCTATGTGACTGAATTGCATTTTGCAGAGGAATATGAGCACAGCAGCTGTGGCCAGCAAAAAAAAAAAAAAAAAAGGTCTGTGCTGCCTGTGCAAGGCATGTCCCAATCTCCAGCAAAAACCTTGCAGTTCTTCAAACTCATTTGTGTGCATTGGACTCACTGCTCTCTGTCACAAGTGCTTGAATAATGCATTGGTTCAGCAAGGAAGCTGGCATGCTGAGAATCATTAGAACTGGGTTTCTTTCTTCTCCCTCTCCTAGAAATCAGAAGCATTTGAAAAGGCTTTGCGAGAGATATTGGTGGTGGTGGGCAGAAGGGGTTTCCTCTTCTCCCGTCACCCCCAACATGCAGTACAGAAATTCCCAGGCACACAGAAGCCACCCAGGGAATAGGAGCATCCACGGGAACATGCTGTCCTGGATGGGAACCCTCTGAGAAAGACCTTTACCTTTTTGTTTTTTAATCAGAACTAGCCACTGTAAAATTAGCAAGTTCTGAATACTTATTAATGCCTTTCCTTTTCTATATATTCCAGAGAAGCACAGAAAACAGCTGCAAGGGACTGTGAGAAAACACACAGGATCAACTATTTGCATTTTTCCATGATGGATGTTTGTCCAGCCTGTTCTTAAAAACATGTAATGTATAAAAATCTATTTTTTCTTTTTTTTCCAATTCAAGACCATGTTTTTTTTCTTCTTAGAATACTGAGTGATGTACTCTTCCAGCCACTGTCCCATCTCTCCTTGATTTCTCCCTTTCCAGAAAGGAAAGCCAGATCCCCTTATCCTCCAGTCTTTACCAAAAAGCATCAATCACTCCCCTATGCTGTTATCCAGATCATGTCTCCCTTTTACTGTACTTCCCCAAAAGAACTGATACCCCAGCTCAGACCTTACTGCTTCTACAGGGGAAGATTAATATTGCTATTACTACTTCTACTGCTATTGTAATTGCACTACTGCTACTGACTTTCCTATCTTAACCAGTCTTTCTCTTAGGTACAGTCCTCAACAGAGGTCTATTCCAGATGATATTTTGCTGAACTGCCTGAGTTTCCAAATGCAGCCTCTTGATTATGCTACGTGAACAGACATTAATCATTGGGGTAGACTCACCACCCATAATTCAGATAAATGAAGATTGCTTGCTTCTGCAATTACAATTAGAAAGCCAGAGAATCACAGAATCACAGAATGGTTAAGGTTGGAAGGGACCTCTAGAGGTCATCTAGTCCAACCTCCCTGCTCCAGCAGGGGCACCTAGAGCATGCAGGTCCCATCCAGGTGGGATTTGAAGATCTCCAGAGAAGGAGACTCCACAACCTCTCTGGCCAGCCTGTTCCAGGGCTCTGTCACCCTCACAGGAAAGAAGTTCTTCCTCACATGGAGATGGAACTTCCTGTGTTTCAGCTTGTACCCATTGCCCCTTGTCCTATCTCTGGTCACCATTGAGAAGAGTTTGGCTCCATTCTCCCTACATTCACACTTCAGGTGTGACCAGATCTCCTCTCAGTCTTCTCTTTTCCAGGCTAAACAGGCCCACTGGACCCTTTCTAGAAGCTCCACATCCCTCTTGTACTGGAGAGCTCAGAACTGCACCCAGTACTCCAGGTGTGGCCTCACCAGAGCTGAGTAGAGGGGCAGGATCAGGATCGCCTCCCTTGACCGTCTGGTAACACTCCTCCTGATGCAGGCCAGGATCCCATTATCCCATTGGCCTTCTTGGCCATGAGGGCACATTGCTGACTCATGGTTAATCTGTTGTCAACCAGGACTCCTAAATCGCTCTCCACAGAGCTGCTATCCAGCAGGTCAGCCCCTAATCTGTACTGGTGCCTGGGGTTATGCCTCCCCAGGTGCAGGACCCTGCCCTTGTCCTTGTTGAACCTCATGAGGTTCCTCTCTGCCCAACTCTCCAACCTGTCCAGGTCTCTCTGTATGGCAGCACCGTCCTTGGGAGTGTTGGCCTCTCCACCCAGTTTGGTGTCATCTGCAAACTTGCTGAGGGTGCACTCTGTGCCCTTGTCCAAGTCACTGGTGAACGAGCTGAACAGCACTGGGCCCAGTACTGACCACTGTGGGACATCACTGGCCACAGATTTCCAACAAAACTCGGCCTCATTTATCACCACCTTCCGAGCTCTGTCATCCAGCCAGTTCTCGATCCACCTCACTGTCCTCTTGTCCGGTCCACATTTCCAGAGATTTCCTATGAGGATGTCGTGGGATACTGTGTCGAAAGACCTGCTGAAGTCAAGGTAGGGAACATCCATGGCTCTCCTATCGTCCATCCAGCTAGTCACCCCATCGTAGAAGGCTATCAGGTTTGTCAAACATGACTTTTCCTTGGTGAATTCATTCTGACTACTCTTGATCACCTTCTTTTCCTTGACATGCCTGGAGATGGTCTCTAGGATGAGCTGTTCCATCACCTTTCCAGGGATGGAAGTGAGGCTGACCGGCCTGTAGTTTCCTGGCTCCTCCCTCTTGCCTTTTTTGAAGACTGGAGTGATGTTGGTTTCTTCCAGTCCTCTGGAACCTCCCCAGATCTCCATGACCTCTCAAAGATGATGGAGAGCGGCTAAGCAATAACCCCCCACCAGTTCCCCCACTACTCTTGGGTGCATCCCACCTGGGCCCATAGATTTAGGGGTGTCCAGTTTGCCTAAATAATCCCTAACCCAATCCTCCTAGACCAGCGGAAAGTCTTCCTCTCTCCTGGTTATCTTTCTTATATCTGGGCTCTGTAGTTCATGGGGACTAGTCTTAGCAGTAAAGACCGAGGCAAAGAAGGCATTTAGTAACTCTGCCTTCTCTGCATCCTCTGTCACCAAGGCACTCTCCACATTCAGCAGAGGACCAATGTTTTCCCTAGTCGTCTTCTTGCTGCTGTATTTATAGAAGCCCTTCCTGTCGTCCCTGACATCTCTTGCTAACTCTAATTCCAAATGGGCCTTGGTCTTCCTTGTTACATCTCTGCATTCTCTGATAATGTTCCTATATTTTTCCCATGTGGTCTGACCCTTCTTTCATGTTATGTACATGCTCTTTTTCTCATTAAGTTTACCCAACAGCACCCTGCCCATCCACGCAGGTCTCCTGCCCGCCTTACTTGACTTCTTTCTTGTACGAATGCACTGATCCTGAGCTTGGAGCAAGTGGTGTTTGAATATTACCCAACTCTCCTGGACCCCCTTTCCCTCTGTCCCTGGAGCCAAGTCACTGTCACAGCCAAGTCTAGTGGTCACTGCTCCCAACCTTCACATTTCCCACTAGACCATCTCCGTTTGTTAGTATCAGGTCTAGCAGTGCCCCTCCCCTTGTTGGCTCATCAACCAACTTCCTGCATCAGGAAGTTATCTGCAGTGTTCTGCAGGAACCTCCTGGACTGTCTGTTCTTAGCTGTGTGATTATCCCAGCAGACATCAGGGTGGTTGAAGTCCTCCATAAAGACCAGGGTCTGGGATCACGTGGCTTCTTACAGTTGCCTGTGGAAGGCCTCATCCACTTCCTCTTCCTGGTCAGGAGGCCTGTAAATTCCCGCGACAGGGTCGCTCCTCTTGGCTTGCCATTTAATCCTCACCCACAGACTCTCAACTTCTGCTTCGTCCTCCCCTGTGCTGAGCTCCATACATTCCAGTTGCTCTCTCATGTAAAGAGCAACTTCACCACCTTGCCGTCCTGGCCTGTCCTTCCTGAAAAGCCTAAAGCCATCCATGGCCACATTCCCATCATGAGAGCTGTAAAGAAGAATGGTCACTGGGACTGCCAGCAATAACCATGCTAATTTCTAATTACAGTTAGAATACCAATTGCCTGTTTAGAGTACCAGTGTGTATTCATTTGGTTTTACATATTAATTTAAGAAGAGTAATCAAATCCTAATTTAAAAAAGTTTTTTAACACATATATATGTATGAATGTTAGTAATGAAATGAACTAGAAATATTCCAATGCATCAAAGCAAAATGGAATGTCTTGATTGAACTGAAACGATTAAGAAATGTTTCAGGCAATTAAATTTTGTGACAAATGTTGAAAATTGACTTTGTTTCATTTCAGTACAAGTGTATTCTGAAGATGTCATAATTTCCACTGAATGGAAATCTCAAGTTTCTACCATCTTTACATTTATTGTTATTGGTTTTTAAAATCCCTTGAAAATGGCTTCACATATTTTTCTCAATGCAGTAACCATGAAATAAACATATTTCTTTCTGCTTGTGATGAATCTGACTTGTGTTTGAACTTGTATAGTGGCAATTTCCCTTTCTTTCCTCCTCTCTTTAAAATTATATTTATTATCTTTTTTTTTTTTTAATTAGTCTTGGAGCCCAGAGCAACTGCTCTCCTTGGGTGGATATAGGCAGTGCTCAGGCCCACAATGACGATGAGTAGAGTCTCCAGCAGATATGGCAGAAACGCAGCCATGATAAAGCAAGGTGATATGATTTGGGACATGAAGCTTGAAATCCTCGAAATGTGGCTGGTGTCATCCCAATTTTTTCCTTCACTTATCCTTTCTGAGATAAGATACTGTCCTGTCTTACCATGCCAAATTTGTGGTTTGCCAACATATCTCTGGTTTTGTATTTTAAACCCTCAAAGAAAAGATGATTTCTCTTGAAAAAGAAGTGTGCAGCTCATTGCACGATCTGTTTGAACCGGAATTTTGCGATAATGAATGTCCTCCTGAAGATATTTTTTCAGATAATGAACTTCCTTTTGCCTTTGCATTATCCGATGGGTTTCAATAGTCTGGTATAGCATGGAAATCTCATAACTATGTTATATTACTGCCTTGGCATTTTATACAAAAGTGAAGCGCAAATCCCCAGATTATTGTTAATCCTCTTCTCTGGTGAATAACAAACTTTCTATACAAAGGCAATGATTGAAGGTTAATCAGTGAAGGCTGTTAGAAAACGATCAGTGCTGCATTTTCAATAACAAACTGCTTTCTGATTAGGAGGCAAAAATAAGTATAGGATATGACAAAAGAGAAATTCCTTATATCTCTTAAAATCCAAAGGAGCAGGACAAAACAACCTCCTGCAGAAAACTTTTTTTTTTGGTGTTTAGGTAAATATTCACAGCTGCTTCTGACTTAAGGATAAGACTGGAAGGAACTCCCTGTAAAAGTTGTACAGAACTGTTTTGCAGGAAAAAAGGAGTAAGATATTTTCTGAGGAATATGGTCCAAAGATAGGTGCATCAGACAAATTAATTGAAAACATACATACTTCAGTTGAAATTGAAATTGATTCTAACATCCTATTCTTCAGTCAACCATTTAAAGATACTCTTAGCTGAGTGTTCATATAGTCTGAAATCACTGAAGTCACTGAAGAAGACCCTACAACCAAGCCAAGCAATGCTGTACTGAGTTTCTTCTATTTTTTACTAACATATGGAAATTACACAGTTAAGAGTGCTACTGCTGTAGCTTGTCTTTTGCTAAGATAGACTAATAAGCATGGCATTTTTAATGTAGAATTTGCATAATGCTTCTGTTAATTTGTTATTTTCATTATGGCAACAGAATGAAAACGATATATTACACCCATAAAAACACACAGCAGCGCTAATCCCCATAGTCATTATATTGTTAACTGAATTGCATCTTTCGCATGGTCATTATTATTATTTATAAAGCCCCTTGTTAAAGGCTCAGAGAAATGCAATGAGAAAGTTTTTTGATTTTACTACATGAAGAGTAAAATACCAAAATAAAAGGGAAAGTCAGGAGTGAGGGGATTTAGGACCAAATGCAAACCAAAGAATAGTGCATAAGTTATGCTTCATTGCAGAGCAACCAACAACCTGGTCTATATGTGGATTTTCTGTAAGTGTGAGAGAAGCTGGCCTACCACTTGTTATATGCTATTATCTTAGAAGACCCTGGTTCAGGTCTCTGCTCCATACAGTCAGGACCTGGAAGGGAAGGACACAGCTGGTGTGACTTAAGCAGCATTAAATACTGCTCTTCTACAGAGGTGCAGACAGTTTTACAGCCATGTCCCATCTAATCCAGGATCTAGTCTGCAATATTAACACAGTCCGTGCACAGCAAAGAAAGAACCTAAAATTTTATAATAGACAACTAAGAAAAAACCTCCCCAGGTGGGAAATTCATGGTAGTGTCAGTATTTGACTTGATCGTCTAATATGCAGTTGCATGTGTTTTATTTTAGCTATATTTGTATAATTCACCATCATGTAGGTATCTAATGCCTTAGGTTATTCCATGCATCTGTGTGGGCTGGTATATGGTAAGGATTAATGTAAGACCTTTCTGGGTAGCAGCTAGAGGCTGGGCAAGGTACTCCCAAGATACCTCCAGGTCTATTTGTAGGTATGTGGCACCCTGTGTGTGTTCAGTTGTCTCCTTCTCTGGGCTCTGTATTGCCCACATCTCCAGGGGCCATAACAGGAATCAGGACACCTAGTACATGTTGCAATACCAGCATTAGGAATCGTGTTCTCAAATTTTGAATGCAATTCAGTTCTTTAGACAGAGGAATTTAGTACGTTTTAGAAACCTCAGGGTATCAGAGATTTCTGTTCAGGCTCATCTGATATTACCCACAACTTACAAGAACCCCGTGCTTCCTGAGGTCATAAACTAGCAGTTAGGTGGGCTATGTTAGGACATGTCCAATGGGCTTGGGTATGGGCAATCAAACTGAATCCTATGGGTTCCTATACTGTTTTTGCGTTATTATAATCTTGACTCCTATTAGGTCTAATGGCAGCATGGGTGCAAACTGTGTGAGTGAAGACTGCGGAGTACAAAATGCATAATCACTGCCCGTGTCCTACAGACAGAAACTAAGGCATGGGAAATGCTTAACATGATCTGGTGTTCCTTCTAGCTGATAGAAATGGAAAGATCTTGAGTGAGTGAGAATTAGTGTAATCCTCAGGAAGAGAAAAATAATGGTGTTCGAAGAAAAGCTACATGAAAAATGAAGTGAATTAGCATGATGTTAAGCAGGAGACTTCAACACCATTACTTAAGATGAAAGAGTGAGAGAATAGGGTTCACTTTTAGAATAGGAAAGACATGACAAAAGCACTGTAGTGCAAAAGTTGAAGGGAGGGTATAATTTGTTTTCCATGTTCCTCATGAATAGGTCATGAAATAAGAAGCATTAATACAACAAGTTTTGGAGTTTCAGATTACACACTGTGAAAGAATATTCTGGCAGTAAGCATGAAGAAATGCTAGAAAAAAATTGCTGAAATTAAGCATGGACTCTGTCCCAGAGGGCTTTATAAATGGGATGAATAAACATCTGGAAAGAATGACCTAGGGACAGGGAATTAGTCTACATTATTTCTTGATGTCCTGCCAACCCTAATTTTTGATAATTGAATTTTAAATTATCATTACTGATGTCTACATGGGCAGACAGAGAAGGCTGGAAACAACACTCCTTTTCCCACTCTTTTTCTATCTTCTTAAGACTCCTTGGTGCCTAACTTCCATCTTTCATTTCCTTCTTTTATTCACTGTTCTATAATGTGCATAACACTTTCTCCCTACCCTCTTCCTTTATAATTCATCCATCAACACTGAATCTAAGTGTCCCTCATCTATAAACATCATGCATGATTACATATTCCTTATAACCTCCTCTATCTCCTCCTCGCCCTGCACAGACACTCAGTATCTACTGAACAGTGCCATTAGTTACTGAATATTCACAGCAGCGTTGCTGTTTGAGGTAATCTGTATTTTTTCCCTTTTCTACTGCACAGCAGCACTCGCTGACTTACAGCACTCTCAGAGGGGGAAAGCAAGATTGAGCCATTCTCTCATCTCATTCTCCAACGTACAATAGTTAAGTACTATAGCAAGCTATTTTTTATTGCTTTTTTGCTTCTGTTCCCTTAGCCACCTACACAGCTGCCAGATGATATAAGACTGTGACAGACAAGCTGAGATAAATCTTGCTGTGATGGCATAAGATATAGCCACCTGCTGCCATAGACTGTCACAATTTCAGGATGTGAGGAGGCAGATGGATGCAGATATTCGGGCTTCGGTCACTGAGCTCACAACCCAACTTATTTAACTAAAGTGTCATGAAAATGAACAAGAAACCTTGCTTGGATTGATATATTTGTGGCATGCTGCTGCTCAGCTGATGAGCAATGACTTTGAGCAGTGAGGAAAGGTGCAGAGTACATGCCTGGGTTGCATCTATATTTGTAAACCAGCAAGGCCAGGGCACAGGCCAGATGGCTTCACCACCAGGTAGTGACCTTCAGGATTTATTACACAGTGATGACCTTGAAGGTAGGAACACCAAAAGTGACTTCAGCATATATGCATCAGGGGTCTTAGAGGAAGTGAAATCTGGGATAATTGACCTGTCAGAGAGGATTTGAGTTGTTAGAGATAGCAGAAAATAATTTTTGGTTTACTGTGATGGAGAAAATGTTTTATTTTTTCAAGAAGGCTACACTCTTTAAAAAGAGCGGGTTGAAGGGTGGTCTGGAAGGAAGGGAGACTGCTCCTTCGCCCCTTCTTTCAATGGCTACTGAACTGTGAGACCTTTTTTGGCAGAAAACAGCTGCACACAGACTGCAGCAGTTTAGGAAGCTGTAACATAGAGCAGTAACCATATGGGTCACACAAAGAGACCAAGAGATGCCAAGGAAGAGATGAGAGTTAGCGTGGGCCTTAGGGAGGTCGAGACCTTGCTAAAGAGGAGAGGATTTGCTGCTGCTCAGAAATTCACTGAATTAACTGTACGAAGGGCATGCAAGGACACAGTAAGAAAATGAGTACTGTGCAGAATCATTTTAATAGATATTCTGTTTGGCAAAGACATGATGTTTGTTAAGAATGGCCGTGTTAGTAACTGTGGTAAAATCTAGGTGGATGGGCAATGTGTGGACACGTGCAAGCAACTGAGTTACCATAGCTTTGCAAGTTATTTCTTGTTAGCTGAACATTGAAAATCACCGAATGAGCATCACCTGCTGCAAGTGCAGAATGAAAAGTTTTGACTCCTACAGCTATAAAATGTTTTCCTTGGCACTTAGTGGACAGGATCTTTTCATTTGATGATATAAATCTAGAGGTCACTTATATCAAGATAACTTTAGCATTGGCTTACTCTTAATCATTTCACGTGGTAGAGCTATATCAGCAAAGCTCCCTAGATGCTGCAATCCTGATCTAGATAGTGGGAGTTATGGATTATGTAACAGAAACTGAAGGGTGCATTTCACATGGGATAATGCTAATGGGAGGCTTGGGGGTTCATAATTCTGTTAGTTTCTTCTCCTCTGCCTTTTATTCCTTTCCTTTTGATATATAAGCACCACACCTCTACCATAAGCATAAAGCAGTCTCCCAGGGAAATATCCTCTACAGGTAAGAAGTTTGTGTTTTAGACTAACTGAGTCACAGAATCTGTAAGCCGTTGAGGTGGTAAAGATCCTCCAGATTCCTCCTCAGGTGCAGGGACTCCTATTTCCCTTTCTGAGCTTTCTGAGATTCCTGACAACACTTCTCTCCAGCCTGCAAGGTCCCTCTGAATGGCAGAACAGCCATCTGGTGTATCAGCTGGTCACAACCCTTTGAGTCCAATAGTTCTGAACTCCTTCTAATGAAGCCCAATTTAAATTCCCAAACAAGCCTTAACATATCACTTCCAAGCCTGGTCTTTCAACTCTGGTGAAACATGATACTGATGTCATGTTTCCCGAAACTGGCTTTGGAAACTGGAATTGGCCAGCTAGGATGTCTACATGACAATACATTGATAAATGCATAGGTAAACCATTGTGATCCTACTGACATTTCTCCAACAGCAAAGTGTTTATGCAAGGACAAGGCACTGTTATATTCATGTAAGAGCATCCTCCTCCTTCCATTGGGTGTTTTAAATATAATTAGTTTGGTAATAATATAAAAAAATCTTTTCTCTATAAAACCCCAAAAGGGTTCCAAGATGGCTATAAATGAGGATGTGAGGAAGAGAAGGCATAGTAAGTTTAGCAAATAACTGGAAAATGGTGGAGGGCATTTGAGGTTGGTTGGAAATCACTTCCAAAGCAACTCTGTAAAGGAAAAATACCAACTAAATTACATAATCTATGCCACAGCCACCCCTTCTCTGCGTAACTCTGTCTATATACTCTCCCTTAATTGGTTTGAATGGCCTTTGCTCCTTTATTTTCTAAGTTGAAGTTCATGTCTTGCAAGAGTTGGCTATGTTTCTTTTGCTCATTACATTAACTACTCAGTTGGAATAATTAATTAGTTGATTACGATAAAGTCTAATTACTGTTTGCAGCTGGAGTAATTAACCAAATTCCCAGAGACCCCTTCTACTCCCTAGCTTGCCCCATGTAAGCAAGAAGATGCATCCTAAGGGATAATGACTTGTTAAACTATTTAATAAGCAGCATCTGCAATAGACACCTTTTCAATACTCAAACACTGGGATTCAGCACGAAGTTGTGCATGACTGACATGAACAAAAAGACTGGCTTTGCATTAGCCTAGAGCAAGTTGCATCAAATATGGGCCCACTCCTCATCCACTTTGCATCAGGCATGTTGATGTTAGTCTCTTCTCATTGCTGGTGCATTGGACTGGGAACCATGATGACTCAGATGGGAACATATGCACCATCTTCTGACAGCCTACTGTGAGGAGTGGTTACCTCCACCGCAGGAAGATTGCTGGTGCTAGCGTAGGTTTTTCCTGTTGGTCTCATAACCTTGCATGCCCTCTGGGGTTGTGAGTTTTTACGTAGCGTAGGCTTAGGCCTGATGCCTAACTTAGATATCTGCAGTATAGACTTCATCCAGCTCATGTCCTTTGACATTTTTGGTAACTGCAAACAGACATGTTTAGAGAGAAATTTATCTACCTCAGGATGAGATGACTGGTATAAAAGAGAGAGCTATTACTCCCTATTGATAGAAATCTATTTTTGATTTAATCTATCCCACTGAGACTACTGATGAGTTTTAGTGAAACCGCATAAAAATGGGAAGGATGAGGCATGTGGCTGTACCTGAATTAGACCCTAAAAGTGTTAATAAGTTCAGCGAATAACAGAAAGAGAAAAGACGCTCAGATGCTTTCCTATCTAAGCAAAGTTGTAGTTTTAGTAATGGGACGTTATCTGAAGAAACTAAAGCACCAAAAGTTTCACAGGAACTTAAGGAAAAATTTCTTAACAGTGAGGGTGACGGAGCACTGGAACAGGTTGCCAAGAGAGGTTGTGGAGTCTCCTTCTCTGGAGATCTTCAAAACCCACTTGGACGCAGTCCTGTGCCACGTGCTCTAGGTGACCCTGCATGTGCAGGGGGGTTGGACTAGATGACCTCTAGAGGTCCCTTCCAACCTTAAGCATTCTGTGAATCTATGATTCTATGAAGCATAATAACAGAGAGCAAATGCGAACATATGTGTATAACCAATGATTTGGGGCATAAGAATAACAACTTATGTGTGGGCATACGTATATATGCAACGTATGAACAAGGTTTGTAATCACTTTAACAATATATAATAAGAGATACTGTAGTATATAAACTTTTCTGTACTAGTAAATGGAGTAGTACAAGTTAATGTTCTTGTGGACTGGAACTAGTTTGAGCCTGAGCCAACGAGTTACCTTTCAAGAAGCTGCTGAAACAATTAACACGGGCAAAGGGTCATATAGAATAGGGAGCTGGAGGTCACCAAGCTGTTTTGGAAAGTAATACAGCTTTTCATGGATGTGATGATGGAGAACAATCCCTGGTATATTTAATTTACTCGTATAACAACAGCGATATTGTCTGTAAAGGCAGCTCTTTTAAACAGCTCTCTGCCTTCAAACTACCAATAATTCCTTCCTTAGTTTCTCACTTCCTTCGCTCTCAAATGTATTGAAACTTTTCAGGATGGCCAAATAAAAGAAACTCAAGTATCAGTTCTGATACTGAGTTTATATCATGGTTTTAATGTGCTGAAGATGGCATACACTTCAGGAAGGACAATAGCCTTTGATCCCAAACTTGCAATTGCATCTCCTGCTGTTGATATACTACAGGATGACAAGGAGCACACTGGGGAAGGAAGGCTTGTTAAATCTATAGTTTGACATTTCTGTACCTTCTGGTTGTACTTTGACACAAGAAATATTTGCAATATCTGCTTTGAGAAAAGCATCATGTGGAAATGTGGCCTTAAGTTTGAGATTAAGACATCTAAATCTGAATGTCTGGTTTTATATGGCTGCCTGCATTCTGAGTATATAAGATTTCATTCTAGCCAGTGGATACATAGCAGCAACCTATGGAACAACTCGACTGATCAAGCATGATGGGCTTGACTGGATGGCCCGCAGGCAAGCAACCATGTTAGTATCAATGAAGGAGTGCAGGAGTCATCTAAACTGCTTACAATCCACAATTGCCTCACAGAGTGAACTGTGACTAGCCATTTAATGCTTGCTTATAAGATCCATTGAGTCATGGTTCTTAATGTGATCGGTCAGTAGATGCAATGTGAAAGTCTAACGATGATGATAGTAACTGCACTCTTTTGCCAGGCAGTATAGTATGAAAGAGGAAGAGTTTATCCAAAAGAATAATTAAATGCATTGAGTGCATGCTGGTGTTCAGCAAAGACAGATGCCAGGAATTGATTGTGCTGTTGCCAAACCTTTTGGATGTTCCTCTCACATCACTAGCTGTACATAATGACAAAAGCAGCTGTATGTAATGACAAAAACAAGAGCTGTTAAGGCTGGGATTGCAAAATGCTTTTTCCACTGTGAAGTTATCTTTCCTCCATCAACCCCAATAATTTCAGCTCAGCACTACAAAAATTCAAGGCTCTCCTACAGCTGCTGTTGATACACTACTCTCTGGCAAGCTGTCTTCTTTTCTGATTGTTTCTCTTCACTATCCCATTGAAATTTGCAAGTAAACTTCCCAGCAGCATGCTGCTATGGAGAGAAATATTGTGGACTGAATAACACTATAGATTGTAGAACGTGCATGGGCATATGGCCAGTGGGGACAACATCTGGAAATGAATAGGAAGAATTTAGTTGTATTAGGTGAAGCTTGTGAGTCACCACACAGCTGCATGCAAAATGCACTGAGGAGGCAATAGTTCTGTGGGAAGTTGGATGCTAGTATATCCCAGAAAACTGGAGAACATGATAGAAATCGTTGTAATCCTTTGTGAGCTTGATATACAACCTAACATTAACTGCAGGGGTTATTGCCCTTTACAGACATGTGCTTTAAGGTTAAAGAGGCCGGAGGTTATTTCAAAGTCACACACATCATCAGTAACTAAGTTCAGAGCATCTAGCAGTGAAAACATTCTCCCAACAAAAGTAATGGTAAGACTTCAGTGGAACTGAAGACTTCTAGACTTCCGTGGAACCAAGATTTCACCTGATATTTATTCTGGCTTCCACTGCTACCTCCTTCTTCCAGTATTCCATGTGGAAAATTCCCACAGGTGGTAATGACACAGTTTTTCAGGTAGGTTGCTTAAATGAGAGAGAGAGATGGACAAGATTTGAAGTACCTAGTGTTAGGAATGTGTAGGAAAAAGAAAATAATTTAGAGAACCATCTAGCCATCTAAATCATAAATTCATCATGAGCAACTTGCAGAGTTTCTGCACCACTGTGTGCAAAGCTCATTCAAGATTTAAACTTGACCCATTTTGCTCTTCTGCTTTGGATATAAATTAAACATAGTAATTCGTTTAGTTTCATTAATTTGTTTTTATGTCATGTTTTGTGAGCTAAATATGAAGTTTTTCAATGGAAATTGAAATGATTGTTAACATTTATTATAAATATATTTTTCATAGTGCCCCAAACTATGGTGTTTCATCCATATAGAAAATACGGCACTTCATAAAGATCACTCCCATGAAAAATGTCACATAGTAAAGAATACTTTCCTCTTCATTTACCTTGAAAACAAAATTCTGGTGTCAAATTGAAAAATCATCATTGCTTGTGATCTTTATCTAGAGATAAAATAGACACCTGCATCTGGTTAGATGAATTGAAGCTATGGACTAGATCTGCAAGGGCTATGATGAGAGCCAGAGCTGGCTCATATTAGAGAGCTGGTTGGTGTCAGAGAGCAACAAGAGAATAGCAGGAGAGTGAGTCATCCTGTTCCAAGAAAGTTTAAAGCTAAGGTGCCTCTCTTTCCTTTTGCTATAACAAGATTCATTCTGAGAGCTTAGGATGAGACTTCTAACATCTGGAAGGAAAAAGTTATGTGGCCTGTCCCACCTCCCAGGGCTGGATAGTCACGATAGCCATTTCTAACCTGAAAATACCTTCTAAGTACTGAAGATGCAAATGCAGAGAGGCTCTGCTGGGCTCCAACCTGTTTTGACTGCATGAGTGATTTCAAAGCAACTTCAAATCAGGCCCATTCAAATCAATTTGAATGACATCAATGCAGACAGGATTACTCTCGGTATCTTCGTAATTTGGTCTGTTAATTCTCTCTGGAGTAGAAGATCGCTCTAGCATTTTGGAAGCAAACATATTGCATTTCAGGCTTTTCTTAATGGCAGTTGAAAAGCTTCCACTCTCATTTTTTGTCTGATTGGTCATTTATGTATGCTTACAACCAGGGATGCATGATGTTTTACAGATTATTATATTTCTGAATAAAATCCTGACAAGAATAACTAATATGTAGGATTTTTTTTTTTTTTTGCTGTTCAAGAGTTTACAGAGTAAGATAATGATCTTTTAAAAATTGAAAAACAAAAGATTTTCAATCATCCATGATGCACAAGAAGAAATCTGTTTTAGTGAAAGAAAAACTGTACCCAAATTGTAATGTTCTGGTTGAATCAAGAAGAGAAAATCAAACGCAGCATCTTCTAATGAAAAACCTGATTCTATACAGCTGCTGACAGGAAGAAAATGAACTTTTCATAAAGAGTTTATTTGTCCTTTTATGAGAAAGGAAGAATGAAGAACATATATTTTTCTGCCTTTGATTTGTCCCATGGGTTTCTGTTTAATATCAACTCTTGTCTTGCTTCAGCATACACACACCTCTGCTTAACAGAGTTTTTGTACATAATTGTTTTAATATTTAGCACAGTTATATTAAATTTATTTGTATTTGTTTAAAATGTTTAAGACACAATTGCATCTTAAGCTTGAAGTGTCTAATCCTGCAATTCTGAGCACAGATTACAGATTTCTTGTACTACTTAACGCTGATTACATCAGAAAATACAAATCTGTGAAGCTTCCTTGTCTTAATATTCCCAACCTGCCTTGTTCCTTTCTCTTTGCTGAAGACTGAACCAGGAATGGGCTAACCGGACCCTCTCCTCAGGATAGGGAATTCAGGATTGTCCCTGAGTTGTGGGGACTCAACATATGTTTCTCGTCAAGGTAGGATCTGACGCCAAGTGCTGGACATGTAAAGCATCTGGCTTTACCCAGTTTGGTCCCGTTTTATCTTTCAGGAGAGGCACAAACAGGTCTCCCATGCACGCTTTGATTGGGATGAGACCATGTCCTCTTCTTCCCCCTTGCCAAAAGCCTTTAGTTAAGCTCATGGCATTTCACAAAGCAAAAGGCAGATATTGAAATCCAAGTGCTCCCTGATGGTCAGTAATTCCCCAACATCGGCATGCGGCGCTAATCCAGCCCCAGGTCCCTGCAGGAATCAGTAACAAATTGCCACTGTGGGTGTGAGAGTTAATCACACACCAAAGTGCTGCTTGTTGTTTAACCATCCTGAGCTCTGCACTGCATGCAATATTTAGCAGAGAGCTGCAGTACCTGACGGATGTACCAAATGAACTGAGCAAATGTTTCCTGTGGAAAGATTGCTTAAATGAAGTGGATTTGGCTGCTTTGTCTGCAAAGTATTAAAACACTCTATTAACATTTGCAATGTTAAAAGAGCTGGATAATAGATGTCATCCTGGAGGTATCTGTGGGTCTGCATCGCTTTAATTTTTTTAATAGCAGTGTTTTCTGCTGGGGAATTTTTATCTTTGTGTTTGGAAATCACTGTATTCTGAAAAGAGCTAGTGGCATAGGGAGCAAAACAGGGAGATTTACTGTTTTCTTGAATAAAAAATGCAGTTAGATCAGTACTGGAAATTTTCAGGGCAGGGAAATGACAGTATCCTAACTGAGGAGAAAAAAACAGAAATGCAATTTGTATAGACCTAAATCTGATATCTTCCAAAGGAAAAATATAATGGAATTGGAATCAATAACTGAAAGACTTCTGGCCAGCCATTTCAGGAAGCACCTGAAGGGATTTGCAAGATAGTAATGATAGTTTTTTTTTCCCCTCTGTAGCTCTTTTTTTAATTAATACACACATAGTGTAAGGGAAATGCGTCCGTATTGAAGGACTACTCTCTCTGCCCCCTCTCTGTCACTGCTAATTGCCACTTGTTGCCAGACACTTTTCTTTAGGTCCCTTAATGGCTGTGAAATGAAGACTGGCTTGGAGGTATCTGGACCTCAAGTTGTTATTATAGGACAGATAAAGAGGAGGAAAAAAAGCCCAAATATTGGGCCGAAAAAGCAAGAATGAATAGAGGCAAAAAGAACCAGGACTAATGGGTTGGAATAACAGGATTGGTTCAATTATGGAAGAGAGGACTGAAGGAAAGGACAGTTCTCTTCATCTACTCTGACTGGAGCAAAAAGATATTTAGTCTTTAGGAAAAAATAACTTTCTACTGGAAAGGACAGCAAACAAATTGAGTAGCTGCAGAGGAAAAGCCTGGACTATCCATCACCGTTGATTTTTAACTACAGGTTATCAAACACCTTGAAAAATGGTGCAGGTGTCACTACTGGCAGGAGAGTGGATTAGTGCTATGCACCAACTGCAGAGAATTAACACCTTGTATTTTAACACCACCTCTCTCAGCTAAACCTAAAGCTAAACCTACCTGAGGGTAGCAAAATGGCAAGTGCTTCTAAAGTTAGGAGAGATGGATTCTTAGGAGTACCCCAAGGATTCAGAGGAGTGTGCGAAATGTTTGAAAAGACTGGAAACTTCCTCATCCTTCATGGCAAAGCGATAAGGATTGCTGTGGCTAAAAGTACTTCTGTCAGTGCTAGCTATCTGATTTCTGGCAAAACTTCACTTCCTCAAAGGAAAAAGGGGATTTCCAGCTGTGGCTATCAGTCTCACCCACTACTTTGATAAGAAAAGTAGCTGATATCAGGGAAAGACCAAGGCTGGAGAGACACCAGCAATTATGGAGTAGGATATCTCTTGCAGTCTCCTCCACTCTTAATTTCTGTGCTTCTCATTTGCTAGCACAGACTACATCACTGGGTTTTGCCTACGAAGATTTGCGACGCCCTACTTGGTATGGCATGGCTGTACTGAATAAATGGGCAAAAACAGGCATGGGGAAATAATAACCAGCATTATAACTGGTGGTAGGCTAAATAGTCCTTGTCTAAGACTTAGAGAAATCTCATGAGGTAGATTATTACCAACTAATTTTCACTACTAACTTTCAGATGAATGCATTTCACTTTAATTTTGATAATAATTCATTAGAATCAAAGAAAGGTTAGATGACTCAAGGTCTCCTGCCTTGGGTTGTACGAGACACTACATGGGCTGAGTTGAAGACCATGACCACGGGCCAATCTGCATGTTTCCATGCAGGAGACAGACTGCTGGTGGGACTGAGCCCCCATCTCCTGCCCTAGTGTATTAGGAGGCACCTCATACTGTGTCCATGGTGCAATTGCCCTGGCTTCACATCCACGTTGTTACAAGTAGAGCCTGGGTCTTTCCATCCGTACATCTGCAATAAATCAAGTGGAGCCATCCAACCTAGGTTTATCCTCTCACTGTTTCTGCATAGATCAAATCTCATGCTATATATATATATATATGGCCAAAACATTATAGAATTATTTGAAATTCATTTAGCCTCTGATTCACTAATCTTATTTAAAACTTAATTATACATGTAAACCATTCTTGTCACTTCGCCATTCACCAAACATATGTAAGGCTGATTTATTGTCACTCCAAGTTTATTACATTGCAAATAGTTTTATCTTCTCAAACCTCCATGGAGACCTTCCTCACCAATTAATATTTAACATAAATGTTTTATGATAACTAAATTAGAAGGGGACTCCATATCATGGTCTAAGTACTGCAAACTACTTTCAGAACTTTTTTATCCAAAGATAAAATGCGGATAAAAATAAAATGTATGGCTCCACAGTACCAGGAGATGAGACAGGTTGCTCCAAAACAACCCTTTGAAAGTCAGCATGTTCAGGCTAAATTGAAAATCCTTAAATGTATTGGGATTGCTAATTGTTCACGGCATGTCTGCTAAATATGTAAATTTCTAATTAAAATATAAATTAATCCTCACAACTGAATACCTGCTATCTGTGGAATGATGAGCAAAAGTTTTATGCCAGTAATTAATGTTATCACCTATTAGCTTTATTTACATAAGTATATAATTCATGCTGCTTTGCTTTTCCTGTAGCATTTGAAAAAGTTTTTTTTTTTTTTTTTTTTTTAGTATCACTATAAAGTAATTACCATCCTTTGGAAATTTCCCCGTGAATTTTACGTTTGCTGGGTTGCCTTTTAACATGCTAGCAAGTTAAATGAAGGTATTTTCCCAAGATTATGCTTAACACAATTTGGTAGGAGGAGGAAAACATTGAGAATTGCTTTGAAACATCTGCAAATAAAAAAGTAGAAAAAAAATAGTCAATACTCATTATATACAAGTCTTGATGGATTAGATAATTATTTACCATTCTCAACTTCGATTTTTTTGTTATCAGATAGTTAAATGGAATATAACCATTTCATTAAAAACTTATAAACTTCCTTCTGGATTAATAAATCATTTTAAATGCTCCGGCATTCATCTCCTAAATATGAATATGTATAATAACATTATCTACTCTACTGACTCTTTTTCTAAGGGGAAATGTGACATTCTCTCCCCGTATCTATATAAAGCTACCGTGTAATATATCGCATGTGATGAATTATCAACAGTGCTGGCAACAAAAGGGGAAGACATATATTATTTAGGAATGGAACTGCAACAATCCCTATTGAAATTAAACAAGGGAAGTTCCTCTGCAGGAAATTTCTTGCCATCAAATACCATTATTTGGGCTACTTTCTAGGTATATTTGTTGAGTGTCCTTTTCAATATGTTCTCCGAAAATGGGGTGGAGGGATTAATTTCCGCTCTTGAGGTAGGGCTGCTTTATCACAGACATCACCCACCATTCTCTCCCCACTTTGTTGCCTCTCAAATGCCTCCTAGGAGCCTGCTTGGTGCTTGGGCTAGATGCTGTCTCCACGGGGAACCCTTCCCTCCCAGCCCAGTGACAGA
>NW_010586553.1:590523-618763 GCF_000705375.1 Tinamus guttatus | reverse complement strand
CTGCAGGAACCTCCAGGACTGTTTGTGCCTGGCTGTGTTGTCCTTCCAGTTGATGTCGGGGTAGTTGAAGTCCCCCATGAGAACCAGGGCCTGTGACTGTGAGGCAATATCCAGCTGACTATAGAAGACCTCATCAACTTCCTCATCCTGGTCAGGTGGCCTGTAGCAGACACCACATTGTCTCCCACATTAGCCTGCCCTTTAACCCTTACCCACAAGCTCTCAACTAGCTCATCATCCACCCCCAGGTTGAGCTCCATGCATTCCAGTTGCTCTCTCACATAAAGAGCAACTCCACCACCTCGCTTTCCCAGCCTGTCCTTCCTAAAGAGCACATAGCCTTCCATGGCAGCGCTCCAGTCTTGTGAGCTATCCCACCACGTCTCTGTGATTGCAACGAGATCATGACCCTGGGACCGCACACAGATCTCCAGCTTGTCCTGCTTATTCCCCATGCTTCGTGCATTGGTGTACAGGCGTTTCAGGGAAGTAATAATAATACGTACTTAAAAAAAAATTGGAATTTTAAGGACAAGCGTTGCTTTTATTTTATGGTATACATGTCTTTTCCCAAGCTGGTTGCCTGTACTCGCTTAAATGCAATGAAGAGAAATGGGCACTCCTAGGCACATCATACCTGTTTTTGACATCCTGCCTGCCTCCATCATGCTGAAATAAGATGAAATTTCCATGTAGTTTGCCCAGACACATGAACTTTCTCCTCTATGTGCGTGCATACAGGGACTCTCTTCAGTACCCTCCTATTGCTACTGCAAATCAGTGTATTTACAAAAGTATATGAATTCATTGCAACATATAATGATAGAGGAAAGGAGTAGGAAGGATGCAACAGATCTTGCTTGTTCAGTCACAACTGTTGGAAATGACATTTGGAAGGTAGCAATAGGCAGCACTTAACATTTAAGAGGAATTGCCTCCTTGCACTCTTGGGGCATTAAGTGTTTATTGCAGCCTGCGTAGGAGGGGGAGCGGGTGGGAGTGTAATTTGCAACAAGTATTTACGGTTTCTAAAAGTTCATCTAATGCCAAGAGACTCTTTACACTTTGTTCTTGCAGAGGGCTTTTCGCTTGTGGAGAGAAATATTAGCAAAACAATACCTCAAAGGGAGTGTGGGGCTGGAGGCTCCTTTATCAAGAGTTATGGTACTGCTTTACTATACTGGTTTACTATAAAGAACATGAACAAGAGTGTCTGGATGAGGCTGAAAATTGCCCTTGCTGGCCTCTGGGAATTTGCCCACAGATAGTGAGCAATCAGCTAGGGAAAACTGCTCTTCTGATGTTGGGTGAATTAGCAGACAAAAGGGGCTTATTTTAGTCCTTTCATGGTGGAAAGGTTGCATATGAGCACAGATAAGAGTTCTGCAAAGGAACTTTGCTGAGGTTCCCCCAAACCAGGGTATGCAATTCTGAATAAACGGCATAACTGCACTGAAAAATCATGTCCAAAGAGATGCTGTCAAGCTTTTTTTCTCCCCAGGTGCTGAGTTAGCTGGGTTAAAAAAAAAAAGAGCATGAACAGCAAAGACTTCTTTGGTGGGATCTGTACAAGAGGTCTTACCAACAAAATTTTATAGGACCCCTTATGCCAACCTGACCATCCTGTCAGATGGTCCTGTCATCCAGAGAATTGAAAGATGGCAGGGTGAAAACTTAAAATATCCGGATGTACACTTGTTTTGTTGATTTGTAGATTTGGGAAAATTTGATTTTCCCTTGTCCTTGTTAGGCAGTGGTGTCTGATTTTAACCAGGGCTATTACAGCTATGCAGATCTGCACATGAATAGAAAATAGCAAGTAGGTAGATGCTATTATCGCCTTCAGAAAGACAGTAATAATTATCAAACAGCTATTTAGCCCTAGGGTTTTTGAGCAATTATGTGATTTAATCATTTTAACATTTAAAAAAAAAAGTGTATTTATGCTAAAGCATGTGACATTTGGAACAGTTGCAGCTGAGCTCACATGGATTGATGGCAATATTGTTTTTTTCATAAATCTGACCTAAACTCAGGAAATATTCAGGACATTTTGAGATCTGAGGACACTTGATATTTCTCAGAAGATATCTTAATACCCTTTAATAACAAACTCTTTTAAATATTACTTTCTGTTCTGGAATGCATCTCTGTGTCTGGAAATCGTAAACCAAGAAGATTTTGAAAATTAAATTGTGAAAGAAAATGTTGTAGGTGATAATGGTCATTCCTGAGATTTTCTTTGGATGATTTTTGTTTGTTTGTTTTCTTTAGGAGAATTTGCAAAAAACAGTAAAAAAAAAATCTGTAAAGCGCAAGGGAGGGGAGACGCATGCCTTCTGTTTTCCCCTTTTTAGCTCTGTCTAGTGAACTGTTAGTTAGTTGAATGCTGAGTCTTCATACCTCACCCTTCATCAGTGGATGCAAACAAACATGATCCAATTTCCAGAAAAGCTGTGCAGTCACAATTTACTTTTTTTTCTCTGGAAACAAAACCAAATCAAAAAAAATCAAAACCCAAACCAAAACAAAACACACTCAGCTTGTTTTAGTGTCACTGAATGTACAGCCTCAAACAGCTCTTGAGTGGATATCACTCATCTCATGACTGAACTTATGGTGTTGTTGGGTGCA
The DNA here is from genome assembly GCF_000705375.1 of Tinamus guttatus. The sequence goes on along the minus strand of NW_010586553.1, from coordinate 616,129 downwards.
TTATTTGGTATCTGTAACATTTCTGGCTCTTCAGGTGGAGGCTGCTATGGTCATTCAGTAGAGTTCAATGAAAAATGGAAGCAATTTCATGGCAGGGTAACATGGAACACTTTCCTCCATTTTTATTCTCTCCTCTCTTTTTTTGATTATACCCTACTGACATCAAGTTTAAAAAAGACATTTTTTTTTTTTTTTTGTATTTTATGGCAAGGGAAGAATGGCTGTTCCCTAAAACCTACCTAGCTATTATATGAGCACAAACCTTTTATTCAAAGGCTGACTAGATGTTCCTTATGACTGTGTCCTTCCTCTTACCTTAACTGGCAAGCAGTTATTAGTGTCTCTAATGATGTCTCAAAGATGCATCATGTACTTCTCCTCATCCTGCCCACCTCACACCTCCCTCTAATATCAAACTGAACGCATTTCAGGGACACAGAAAAACTGTACTTTTTTATGTCTGAATGAATGTTTTTTTGTAAGCTGAGGAATAATCATTTGTGTGAGCAGTGCTTCAAATTAAAATCCTTATGCTACAGAAGAGGAGAGTTATTCTTTTCTACCCCTATTTGGTATAGAATTTTAGCATTTTTTCTTGTTCTGCCTAAAGAAATTACTTTTTCTGGTGAGGTTCTTTTTTTTTTCCCCTTTACAGCCCAGGCACATTTGAAAAAAATGTAAAAACAAGCAATGCCAGCTGAAAAATAGGTATATCCTATACTGAGTAAACAAAGTTACTGTGTATTGGCAAAAAGTTCTTTGCGTTGGATTCTTCATAGGACTCAAGTTGCCAGTTCAAATAAATCAGTGTGCTGGACTTACTCCTACTTAGTCAATGTTTCCAGGCAGCAACTAGAAAGCGTGATACTTGAAAATGTAATGAATCATATCAGCAAGTAAATCTAACCTCAACCTCTCAACCTATGTTAGAGACTACCTATATAACGAATTAGCTGTCATGTTGTTATATGTATCTCGTCTGATAGAGGGGTGTGTCCTTCCCTCTCTGGTGAAAATATCCTGCTGTGACCAAAGAGAAGAGTAGAAGAGTATCCCTTCCCTTTTTTTTTTTTCCCCCATGTCCTATTTTGGAGGTTAGTTTATTAAGAGTAGAAGATGCACTGGGCAAGAAGACAGTCTCCTACCAGGGCATCCTAGAGATATTGTATCCATGAATATGAAATAATGTCACCATCTAAACAGGACTAATCACTAAGATTAGTTAGAAAACTTCTCAGACTAACTGAGAAAACCCGTTTTTGTCATTTTCTGTTTTTGATTGTGATTTGGGTTGGAGGAATGCCTTAACATTCCGACTGAATTGATATTTGGCACATTCTGCACACAGAGCCTTTGTGGGGTGGGGTTTTAATTTAATCCACAACAAATTGAATAACTTACATCCAGTCAAATCCAGAGACTAGATAGTTATAACTGTTATAGCATGGATGTCTCTCTGGTAGACTGCTATAATTGAGAAAAAAACACATGGCTAGGCATGATGAGCTCTCTGTATGTGAAGACTATTTGAAAGGACAAAGTAGACAAGGAGTTGGAGGGGGAACAACAGCAAGGAGGAGATCAGTAGCCTACTTAAGCTGCTCATCAACATTTGCTGGAATTAACTAGGTCTAACTCTAGGTCATTCCAGCTTTACATTAGGGAACTGGCTGCAGAATGCACATCTGTGCTTCCTTTCCTCCCCCAGATGTCTTCCTACAATTAGGGTTTCAGATAACCAAAGGAGATAAAGTCCAGTGAGCGCCAGCTGGGATTCAAGTGCTAATGAAATTATAGAAAATGCTGATTTTTGGCAAGTCTGCCATAGGAGGTAAACCCTGGACATTATTTCTCTTCGGTTTCATGGTTTGGGTGGGCAACTCTTTTTGTGCAACTGAAAAGAAAACAATTTATTATTCTTGAAAATTGTCAGTCACAGCTTAGGTCTGCAATAGTTTTGATGAGGATCTGTTATCTCCCTTTTAATCAAATTGTGTTCCTTTTTCCTCAGACTCTTTGTAGAAAGCACATGACAGCGTAGTGTTATACCACAGAAATATTTGGCCTCATCCTAAAGATGCGCTTGGCAAGAGACTTGGTAAAATGCTGCTGCAGATGGTTCAGTAGAGTGTTACCACAGTAGTTGCTCAAATACAGTTTGTCAGGATTGTTTTCTAAGTGCTTGGTTGGCATACTATATGAGTACTATGTTGGCTCTAAGTTGAGACCCACAGGCAGGCATAGCCCTCTTTTCTTAACGATAACACCTCTGTCAGGAACAAAACTGGCCCCCTTTATCCAGATACCCTTTATGGTCTTTAAATAGAAAATTGTGGTCATGCTAGGTTGAACCTGAGGAGAGGATGACTTGGAAAATGAAAAGTCCTTCTAGGCTTGGAGCAGAATAGACTGAAGCGCTGACTGCTCTTTTGCTGGAGAAAATTGAAATGCAGAAATGTTTGTGGGATTCCACTGGTCATTTCCAGGCCGATGACTCAAGTTGCAAAGGCTCACATGCCCACTTGCTCAGGAAACATCTGGGTAGAAAATGAGACGTTCAAAGACTGTACCTTACTTGTGAAAGTCCATTTCCAAAGATGAAATTCTAATGGTGCTTCTTAAGGAGTGCCAAATGCCTCGTTAACTGGATCTCTTCTGGAAAAATGATTCTGTTGACATCTGAATTCTCTTAATCAAGCATGCTTTGTTCTCAGACTTCACCCTATGCTTGACTTTGCCCCAGAGAAATCACAGCTGCTATTGCAACAGAAATTTAATTTACTGGTGCCTCTAGGACAAGTGCCATTAAATCCTTTGAAAAATAGAACTCAGATCTTGTGCTGGTTCCAGGAGGCAGCAGAAAGCCAAATGGAAGATACAAGCACAGGTTGAACCATGGAGCATAGCAGTGCTGCAATGGGTACCAGCTGGAGTCTGCACATCATATTCACATTCAACTTCAGATATGGCAAACTCTGGTGTTCCTGAAGCTCACAAATATATCATTGATTTTGGTTAGATCTCTGTTTGGCTGAATTAAAAGTAATTTATTTGAATGAGAAATAGCATTCAAATATATTATTTCTTATTCAAATATATTATTTTTCATTCAGCCAAACAGAGATTTAGCATTCAAATATATTAACAGCAATGGGCATTTGGAAACTTAATGCTGAGGAACTACCTACCTAATGCTGAGGAGTTTGCCTTTGAGAAGGCAAATGAGACATTCCAGCTTCTTTGTAGGCTGATGAAGAAGGACTGGATGCCTCAGAAGGGGTCAAAGATGACATTTTGTCAATTCCTTCAAACTTTCACATTTACAATAGACCATCGTCTTCACTCCACCTGAAAAGAACTCACTGAAATACAATATGTAGTTGGAGCTATAATTGATGGAACTGGAGTGCACCAGCTGATGGCTCAGATACCTGTGTCTCCCTACCACAGTATAGATAATCCACCTCCAAGTTCCTTGTTCCATTCTCACAGAAGACTTTCTCCTAGCTTATCTCTGTGAAAATCTTCTTGAAACTTACTTGCTAGATTGGGCCCTCATTCTGCCAAGATAGCGTTATCAATAAGGAAATAGGTAGCCTCATTTTCTAGGAGAAATGAGTTTTGACATATGCCACTGTCAATCAAAGCTATGCCCCTTTATGCAACATTTTAATGGGTCTGTCGGGCTAAAAGGTGGTTGTGCCAACTTCAAAGGCTGTTTCTCGTTTGTTTCATTTGATGCAGAATAAACAGTTTGCTTTGTTCCACATATTTATCTTATCTGGTTTTTTATTTCTGCTTGTAAAGACACTTTTTTTTTTTAATCTATATACAGAAAAAGTGTAAAAATGTTTCATGGTAACAGATTTGATATACATCTGTTCTTGGATGGTCATCACAGCTGTGAGGCTGGTCAGTTCAGCCAAATGGAATATTTTAAGTCTCCTGATTGCCATGCAAAACTGAATTAAAGAGGTTTAGAGGGTGGATGTTTGTCAACAAATCATCTGAACGCTTCATTTTGAATTAGGTGGGTAGGATGAAGACCTACATTTTTGATGAAAAAAAAATCCTTTCCAGGAGACCTTCAGGAGACTCACAACCCCCAAAAGTCTCTGTTTCTCCTTTAGTACACACTAAAGCCATTTATTCTCATGTGACATGTGAGAATGACATATGTTGCTGCAATTACAAACTGTTGGAGAGCGACGTGAGCAGTTAGGCCTTCCTAACTGACACTACGCTTCATGCTTACATTATGCTGAAGTTACCTACAAATATATATCAGGGATATGAGTCATCTGGCCCTTAGTACCCTTTGATATTTTCTGGGATTTGCTCCAATTATTATTCCAGGAAGGCTGATTTTTTTGCTGATTCTGCCGATTGCCGATTCAGATCACATCTGCCACAGCAATTGCAGGTATCTCAGATACACTAGGACATATGAAATGACACTGAAAGTCTCTTTTTGATAAACTGAGTTAAGCCACTAGGTGTATGATTCAGCCTGAAAGTGTCACCTAAGTGTAGGTGTCTCAGCTTCCATTGACAATTAATGAAGACCTAGTCAATGAAGGATGACAGAATTACAGAATGGTTGAGGTTGGAAGGGACCTCTAGAGATCATCTAGTCCAACCCTGCTGCTCAAGTGGAGAACATAAGGTACGTGACACGGGGTCATATCGAGGTGGGATTTGAACATATCCAGAGAAGGAGACTCCACAACCTCTCTGGGCAGCCTGTTCCAGGGCTCTGTCTCCTTCACAGGAAAGAAGTTTTTCCTCACATGGAGATGGAACTTCCTGGGTTTCAACTTGCACCCATTACCCTTGTCTTATCACTGGCCACCGCCAAGAAGAATTTAGCCCAATCCTCCCTACATTCTCCCCTCAGATATCTGTACATACTCATCAGATCTCCTCTTACTCTTCTCTAGGCTCTACAGGACCAGCTTGCTTAGTCTTTCCTCATACAATAGATGCTCCAGTTCCTTAATCATCTTCGTGACTCTACACAGGACCCTCTCTAGAAGCTCCATGTCCAAGCCACATGCACTCTGGGCTCCCCCGAACTGCACCCAATACTCCAGATGCGTCCTCACCAGAGCCGAGAGGCAGGATCACCTCCCTTGACCTGCTGGCAATACTCCTCCTGATGCAAGCCAGGATCTCATTGGCCTTCTTGGCCACGAGGGCACACTGCTGACTCAGGATTAATAGTTGTAAACCAGGACTCTCAAATCCGTCCCCACAGAGCTGCTTTCACAACAGCAGCTTGTGGTTTTGGAAGATACATTCTCTTACTTTAATATATCTGCAGCTTCTGTAATTAGAAGCAAGAAAGTCTGCTAGCTCCGTAGCAAGAGGAGAGAGCAGGCACAAACATAATGAGGCTCAGGGCCTCTTCTGACTTTTACCCTGAGAACAAATATAATAGAAGATATGAGGACCTACAGCAGGCTGTAGGTACACTTTGGATATCCCAGGTAGAAAATAAAAGTACCCTTGGAAAGAATGGAAAAATGAAACAAAGCACACATGAAAAAACAGTTTAAGCAAATGAGAAGTTCAGATTTATTGCACCATATCCTAGAAGGCTCTCAGGGTTCTGGTTTTAAAAGTAGGGAAGCAAGAAAGAAGAAGAAACAGCACCTGAGCAAAGTTTAGAAATAAGGGGGAACATTATAGTCTCTTCAGTCTGTGCAACAATGAGATCAGTTGAAGCAGAAAAGACCTCTGGACATTAAATTGCTTTGTGGCAGGCTTTGCAATAAAAAGGAACAAAAAAACCAAACCAAACCAAAATAAAACAAAAAAACCCCACAACATGCTAGTCAAAAACTCAAGGAAAAGACATGGCTTTCTAAGACCAACGATCACTCCTCCCACACTTTAGAGCTGAACACCTCTTTTTTACTTTCACCTACCACTTTCCCTGGTGTTTTCACATCCTGATTCTCATTTCTCATTTCAAGATTCTCATTTTCAGTCAAGGGTTCTACAACAGCTACTTAGGAAAGTGCACTGAGAGAATTTAGTTAATTAGTGGAGCGTGCGAAGGGCCAGATGCTTAGTTTTGTGTTGTAAATATGAGAAAGTTCTGGCTGTTCACTCTACACTCAGTTGAAAACCCAAAGAGAGATGAAAGTACCTACAGAAGGTGTTTTAGATGTTTAGCTAATTTCTCTCATACAGACACAGATGAAACAATGAGCAACTGATTTTTTTTGTTTGTTTGTTTAGTTATGCCTAATATCATGTTGCTCAACTATGCTGATGCTAGATGGGATAATTTGGGGCCCCAGCATGGTACTGAACTAGTTATTAGATAATTGCTACATGACTATTATACTGTTGCTTATTTTTCAATAGCTTGTCCATGTAAAGTCAATCTTTATTCAACCTGGAAATGTTTGCACTGGAAATAACAATACACATTAGACAATAACTGAATCTGAGTATATACAGGCTTTCAGATGGGAAGGGTAACTAACTGATGTAGACCTTCAAGTGTGGGATGCAGTAGGTATGTCTAGCCAGAATGGCAGAATGAAGATGCTACTGGAATATAGAAAAAGTCTGAGCATGGTGTTTTGCTTCTGTAGAGAATAGAGCCAACCTTTCTAAACTGTGAATATGCCTTCCAACACATAATAGCAAATGATCTAATAAAGAATCTCTCATGCCAACAATTAAGTACACTGATTCCTTTGCTGAATATTAGATAAAAGCAGAGGTATCTCAATTTGTCACAATTTGCTCTTAATATCTAAGTGACATTTCATCTTTTTCCCCTCTTAGGAAACATTTGTTGTCTCTGACAACCAGCCTTATGCTCTGTGTTCAAATAGTTCCTCTAGTTAAGGAAACCAATTGGTATGGAAATGTGCAAGTGCTGCTGATGTGACACTGTGACCTCAAAACTAACAGCAAGAGAACAAAAAAGGAAAGAGGAAGTGCTTAGCAGTCTGATCTCTTTTTATACAGAAAGTGACTCTCTGATGAATAGTAAAAAGCCTGGAGCATATGGCTTCTCCAGAGGCAAAGAATCAGAGTAGCATGGTGTAAGCAGGAAAACCTTGTTAGATCCTGTAAGCTAAGGCAGGTTTGAGAATTTGGGGAGTTCAGATGCTTCCCATTATTTTGGAGCTGGTGTTGCTCAGGGGCAGGTCTCTCGATGTAATCTTCATGCTGGACATAAACCAACGAAGAAGCACCAGCACTGGTGGGATGCCTTTGGATATCCGTGCTCTATCAATCACAGTTACGTGATTTTACTGCTTTCCTTTTTTCTATGTCCGCTGTGTTGTTGAAGAAAGGTTCAGGAGAACGAGGAGAATCCCAGGATATTTTTCCCTTGAAGCCAGAAAGTGCAGGAGACTGTCTTCTCTTCAGTTCTTTTAACTCTGGTCTTTGGAAAAATAGATGAGCTGTGATTAATGCCAATGAAAGATACCAGCATTAAGGAGATGATTTCCTTTTTTTCCCACTCAAATTATTGCCTGAAACACACAGTATGAGCAAATCCAGTTTAGTCTATATCATACCACTGTATTTCTTTCTTCACCTATGTAAAGGGATGGATAAAGGGCATTTGCTATTCCCTCTCCCTCTATTATTTAGATGGTAAAGTAGGTAGTAAAAAGTGTTCTCATCTTTGTCTTAAGTTCTGTTATATTGTTATTCTGTTATACTATCTATAAGTTATGTTATAACACATGCTTATCCCGTTATTTTTAACAGATAAGAGTAATCTTCTTTTTTTAACAAAAAGTATCAAGCCTGCAGATGCATCATTTGCACTCTGGATGACTTTGCTGTTAGCAATACTAAGTTACCTGTCAAATCAAGATGCAAAGGGTGGGACAGAGCAGAACTGAGTGGAGCTTGTAAATTAAAGCACATTTTACCTAGACCTTCTAGTCATGATCTTTGCCTTCTTGAAAACATACCCTCCTGCCCTATGCTGTGGACAGGATCTGTTTTAGCATTCCGTGCACAGATATCAAAGAATTCCTCTAGAGTGTGGATGCTCATTTCCAACTAATTATAAGAATAATAATTACAACTCTGCGAAGGGCTTGAGACTGTCTTGCAATACAGGCATGTTCCTAGAGCACTGGGAATATTTCTACAGTTCTTTCTTCACTGAAGGAATAAAAATAGTTTGAATACAAAGGCACAGCTCTGTTTGATGTGGATGGGGCTATAGCTGATGGCCTCAGTATTAAGAAAGTGTTTAGGTCTCAACCTTTTATGTCACTCAAAATTTTGCTATTGTCTTCTACAGACAGGCCAATGGATGCTTTGCATCCCCAACCATAGCTCTGCTTGAATTCAGATTGTTTGTTTGGAAAAGTTTCACCCCATCAACACAAATGCTCTCAAATATGTCTGCTAAGGGTATTTGCTGTTCTAATGGTCTGAAAGTAGTATAAGGGGCAAAAGACAGTCACTGTACAGGTCTAGTGCTGTCTCAAGCCAAGCTTACACTGTTTTAGCTAAGCCTTTTGGGTTCTGAATTTGACTTTCCCATCTCCTGTTGAGACTGGTGAGTTGCCAATCCAGAAGTGAATTATTGCTCCTATAGACAAGCTCCTATAGAGTTCACATGATCCTCACACAGTAGTTGCTTAAAGGCTTTGTCATCCTCAGGTGTTTATCATATTCAGATCTTCTATCCCAAACATTTCCCTTCAGAGCTGGCAGAATAAGTCGGCAGTTGTGCCCCAGAGGCCTCACTCTTATTTCCGAGATTGAGAAAGGTGATATTCTGTTGTAAACTTGGTAGAATCTCCCCCTAAAAACTAGAATTTTACTAAATTTTGGCAGGGTGGGTAGGTGGGATGCAGTAAGCCAAAAAGATGTCTATGCAATTATACTGACTTGATGAAAGCAGTGATTAGTAAACAGAATCATCACATTCATGTTCCTTCCCACTTGGATATTCTTATCTTTATTAAGAATAATGTGCCTCTTTTCTAGTTTACTTGGTATGAATTCCTAAATGGTTTAAATAAAAATGAAAAAAAAAAAAAGGTATTCGGTCAGTTACACAAGTAAATTGTTATCATTATATTAATGAAACAAAAATATTTTCCTATATGAGCAGCCTTTTTGATTGTAAACTATTTACAACAGGCACCGTATCTCTTTGTCCTACATTGGGACTGTGTTCCAGGCCCCTGGGTGCTAAGACGATAAAAATGATGATTACATCTACTGTGTTCAGTTTGGGGCCCATTTTTTCTTTATTATTTCATTCCTCCCAGCTCTAATGGGCATGCTTCATAAGCACTCATCTCCAGCACCTCCTCAAATGCATATTAATCATCTGGGAATGCAGAGGAAACCACCCCTGCTGCAACGATAGCTTGATTTCTCTCTGAGGAAAAGGGATTGAATCTCACCGTCTCTCTAATGGCGTTATTTGTTGTACTATGGACAGACAGTTGCATCCTAATGGAATTCAGACATAACACAGGACATAAAAAGAAATAAACAATTGCCAATGTGATCCTTATAATTACCTATTTGGTGACACAGAAGGTGCTTTGTCATCGGCTGAGGAGTTAATGGATTCATAATCTATCACCGAAGAAAGTCCCGTGAAAAATGATATACCCCTTCATATATGGCGTTAACTCCTACAGGATTAAATCTTTGCCCCTCTAAAATGCTATTTTGTTATTCTGTTGTTATTATTGCCTGTTAATCTATCCAATGCTTGCTGACAGTACGTTGCATTGCAGCCTCCAGCCTGATGTATGCCCAAACTGTTTCAGACCTGGGAATGATTCAAAGGCATCGAGGTATTCACCTGCCTCTTTGTAAACCATGGAGTAAAAGACACTGACAGAACTCCATCATCTTTTCACCCTGATACTCTCTGAGAAATTATCTTCCTAGATGTCCAGCTTCACAAAAATGTCTACAGCTGCAAAGCCATCATGCCACATTGAACAAGCCATCCAGGACAATGACTAGAGGATCTCTGTGGGCTGCACTGGGAGGAGTGTGTTGGTTCCTCTGCTAATCGATGAGGACTGGCTTATGTCTTTATTGCCCAGGACCTGGCCTGGATCTACTTTGGTCTCTTGGTGACAATCCTGCTACCATGAGGGATACTCACAGTTTCTGTGGACTTTCTTGTTTCAAGGCATTTGAAATAATGCAAGGGCTGTGTCACAGCTGAAGGCACAGAGTTTTCTACAGTTTTCCTTAGGCTATGCATCACGTGCCTTCGTTCCTTTGTTTCTCTCTTTAGTTTTGACCTGATCAAATAGCATTTTCCTGAAAAAAAAACCCTCCTAGGCACAGTCTAGGAGTTAGAATAAGCCAAGGCCATTCTCCATAAACAACCTAGATGCAACTACCTTATCATAAAAGGTAAGAGAGTTACACAGTATGGGGATGAGCTGTGCTATGCCAGAAGCTGTCAGTGCCAGAGGATGGTCCTGGTTACCTTTCATTTATTATAATAGCTGTGTGTAGAGTGTCTCAGAGCTATGTTGTGAACTAGGGAATGAGATAAAACTTCCTCTCGTATTCTGGGGGGGGATTTAAAGCCGTTATGTGGGATCTGAAGATTCTTCTCAGTTGCAAGTGACCATAAAATAATTTGTCCTTAGATGAGATGCTTAACCTCTGCAGTGTCCTTCCTGCTTGCTGTAAGTGAATGGACACTAAACACATGAAATGGGCGGATGCAATGCACTCCCAGCCCTTTTGGGGAACCTAGGTAACTTTTGTGCCTTTGAAGGCTATTTTGTACGTTGGAAGCACAGGACTGGAAGCCTGAATTAGTGACCTCAGTCTGCACTGCTTCAGAATTTCCTAACAGGCTCCTGTGAGATGAGACTATTACAGTTTCCACAGGAAGTGGAAAAACTGAGAAGTTTGTGTGCATGGAGGCAAATTAGAAGTACAGTAATTAGGGGTGCACATAATCTTAAAAGCAGGATAAATGGCAATTTCTCCCAACAATGAACAGATTGTAAAACAAGTCTCCCAGTGACAGTAAACTTGGGATGTGCTGCCTTAATTATCTACCAGGAAAGATTTACTGAGAGGGATTTATTGAAAGGTTTGCATTTCTAGGGGATAAAATTCAGTGAAGCTCTGTTGATAGCACCAACTCATGCCTTATTTCTACCCAGGAAGAGTCTGGCCTCACCAGCTTTTGGGAATACTTTGTAGACTGGTTTGTTTTTCTTTGCAGAGAGGAGATTTTAGGCTTTGAAGTTCTCTTTAAAGGATGTTTAAATTCTCAAAACTTATGTGAGTGTTTTCAGCACAGTAACAAATCCTGGAGCGAAGGTTTATTGTGAAGATGAAAGAGGGGATAAAGAAGATGGGACTGGAGAAGGAAAGAGGCAGAAGTTGAAAGATTTCTGTCTAGAGTAAGGATATAACTATTGTGCTGCATTGGGAGCTTGTGTTCTTATTCTGCTTGGTGGGTAAAACACCATGACAAACTACATTTCCCATTACACTTTTCAAAGCAGAGCCGATCTCTTACCATCTGTTTAAGAGAACAGGTTTCTATTACCAACTGGAGACTTGACATACTTGTTGCTGCAGAAATAATGAATAGTCATAAAACAGTGCTATCTTTTAAAATTTTATTTATTTATTTAAGGATAGGAAGTGTTAAAGTAGAGACAGTGATGCGGTGTGTCAGTTCCAAACTCATCTCTGTACCTATTTATATCATAATTGTCTCCCAATGATGTGAATGATGAAGTGAAAATGCAATCAGACTTTCCAGTATTGAATTCTGTTTGCTCAGTCCATCCCAGTGAAGCATCATTGTTTGGAATGAGAAAGGTGTGGGAGAAAGATTAATTTCCTGTTGACAGTTTAAAATACATTATTTTATATGAATTATTTGGTTCTTTCACTGGGATAGAACAGGTAATTTTGCTAAACTTCTTTTTTCTTTTTCTGCTATCAAAGGGTCAAGTAAATTCAGAGAAGTGTTGATGCTGATTGCATTTGCTGGAAGATGAGGATTCAGAAGTATATATGCAGTACTGTATGAGAGAAACTCTGATGGAAACAGGCTTTCCTCACTAGTCCCTGAACTAGAGAAGAGAAATCCCTTTTCGATCCTCTAAACAAAGAGTCTAACCAAGGAATATGAGGCATTTCCAAGGCATACCATTTCGATGGTGTGAAGATGAATAAGACTAATCAAATGTGATAGGTATCTACAAAAAAAAAAAAAAAAGGGTCTTGAGAAGGCAGTTGGGGCAGGTGAGTTATCTCTATGGGTCATCAGATTTTCGCATGTCATTCCTTAGTCTGGCATCCACTCAAGCTGATGTGGTTCTACCTGTGGCAATGGCCAAGAGGCCTATGAAGTGTACAAAAGCAGCACAAGCGTATACGAAGTGCATACGTAGCATATATACAAAGACTCCCCAGGCTCCAGATATGTCTGTCCTGAGTTAAATATATCTTCTGTGTATTTAGGAACATTTCTATTTTGATATTTTTAGTCATATGTTATTCTGTGTCACAGACTCTACAGATTAACGCCACACCCTATGAAGAGCCACCTCTTTGGACTTGCTCCTATGAACTTCTTCTGTTATCCATACTCAGGTTTCTCTGGTCAGGAGAATTTGGCATCATTTGTGAAGTACATAACCCTTTGCTATTTTTAAAGATCTTTCTTTACTTCAGAGAGTTTTTCAACTATTTTAGAACATGGATGATATTTCCAACTGTAACGTATAACATATAACCAACTATAACACATTGTATTTACAACTGTACATTTCCTGGCACAATAATGGCTTAAATTTATAATTAAGTTACAGGGACCTAAGTCTAGCTGAGGAAACTGCCAATGTGAATATTTTTTCGTGATGCTGATGGTGATTTCCTGAAGCTTTGGTCAACAGTCTTTTGCAATACTTAAGGCTAAATTACATTATTTCAGATTCATGGCATACACATGGAATATAATTGCTACCTAATTTAAGCATTGAAACTTCTCGCACTGTGATGGTAAATAAATTACTAAATAAACTAGCAAATGAAAGATTCAAATCATGGCCTTGAGCCCTGGGAAGTGACTGACCAGATCATTAAGTTATCATGATCACTGGCCTTGTTTTGGCCCATTTATACCACTATTCCCTCCCAAGTTCCCTGGAACCATTCCCTCTAGCCACTTGAGATGCCACTTGTAACAGTGTCCATCACATGTGGTCTCAAGTTAACTGGTCAGGCTGCTGAATTGTGCTTAAATCATCTCAGACATGATGATCACCTGAAGATGGGGTGAGGAAAACAACTGCTGCTGTTTCCCAGCTCTTGCACTACAGCACTGCCATCAAGCAAGGTAGGGGACGGTGGGATTTAGGATGAAAAGAAATTGAACCTAGATCGTGTTTGGGATAGGGGACCCAAACTCTTCCCTAGCACACTTACCTTTCATCTGAATCTACATTTCACTACAGCAGTTTGAAGGCCTTCAGTGAAGGCCTGGACTCTGAAGGTTTATAGAAGGGTGAAAATGGTGAAAAACAATTGTAAATACATGGGTACAAACAGTAATGACCTATTCATACCCCCTAGTGGGTTCTGGATACTATCAGTGGTCTCAGAACAGTAATGGAAAAAAGCTGTTTTTATGTATTTTGCCAAGCATCTGAGGATCCTTCAAGACTAGAAAAGTAAAGAAGAAAAAAAAAGGAAATATAAAAATCATGTCATCTGAGACCAGAAGATATGCTGATTCTTCAATATGGGTCACCTTCCACCCTTTATCAGGATTTTGAAGGCTCCTCAGTGTATTCCAGGTCCATAAAACAAGAAATGCAAAGGATCCAACTGGCAAGGAAGAGCAAAATTTGCCCATACAAAGGCCATTCTTACGGGCTTATTAAAGTTATTATACAGATTGCTGTGCTCTGAGCTTTGCCTGGGTCCCTTGTAGACTCTGAGATTTCAGGGAAATCACTAGAGAGGCTCAATGATGTTGGCATATTTTATTATGTATACTTTAATATATGTTTGTATTTATTTTATATATATATACATGTATATGGATATGTGAAATAGTGATTTATATACATATGAAGTTTTTGAGGGGTAAAAAACAAGCTTTGATAAAACTTTCATTAGGAAAATTTACTTATGCTCCAGGATGGAATTACTTTGTGCTTTTGGTTGAGAAAGAGAAAAATGTGGAATTATCCCTGTCCTGAACAGCCACATCCCCAGAAGTGGCTGTAAACCTCTAGGATGTGGTGGCCTAGACTCAATCCCCAGAGACTGGAAGCTGCATGAAAACTTCACTACATTAAAAGTGATGGCAAACCTTTCTCAGGCAGGTGGTTGTCAGTCTTGCCCTTTGAAAGTATTCATCTTGAAAGCAAAAATGAAATATGAATAAAATCAATGAAAAAGGCATGAGAGGATTAAGCATAATTCCTTGCTTGAAGTAATATTTATTTTACTAATCTGAGACGGATCAGTTCTTGTACAGAGGACACTATTCTGGCAGACAGAGGGAAGACAAATATATGGATTTTAACCTATTCACCCAGTGTTTTGCCCAACAGTGCTGGAAAACTCAAATTTTGTTTGGGTGCTGAATTGCGAAGTTCTTCAGATTTGTTTTCAAGGCAGGGATGCTATTCCTCCCAGAGCCAGCAGGTTGGGATGGAGTGCTGCACATGAATGCAAGTCATTGCATCTCTCTTTAAGCGAAGTAAGTTGGAAAATAGCCTCACTTTCCTGTTATACTGCCACACACACACACTAAATAACCAATGTGCACTAAATTGACCATTAAAGTAGGTCCATCTGTGTGGAAGATTTTTTTTTTCTGTGTATTTGAGGATTTCAGTAGAAGACAATATGTAATACGGGGATCCCTTTTACCAGCAGTATCCCTGGCATTGCCTAAGAGCAACCAGTGCCAGGTGCTCCTGGGGAAAATCCTCAATGGGCAATTACTGGTTGTTTATTGAATATTATTGCCAATGAAAAGTGGATATTTCCTCTTAGCCCTCTGCAGTTGCATATCCCTTTGCTGATGGACAAGCTTATCTGATTGAATAGGTGAGTGTGCACAGGAGAATTGAGAAGGGTTAAATAACATTAAAAGAAAACAAACCAGGAAGGAAGCATGAGGAGGACAGAAAAACACATTTTAGAAGAAATAGTAAAGGTAGGAGAAATGGGGAAATATTAGGATAGGCTGAGCATTAGGAAAAATATTACAGAGGAGAGGACAAGGGTTTGGCCGGTAGGTAAAATTCTGTGACCTCTATTATAAAATAGATAAGGTTGTATGACTGCAACAGTCTCTTTTGCCCTTTAAATTCTGTGGAAGAGTCTGTGGAAGAGTTACATTTAAATAATTCAGGCTAAGAGAAAAATTTGGACAATTGCCTAAAAAATTTCATTGCAAGTCTGGCGGGAACTACGGGATTTTGTCTTCTTCGGTATATGAGCTCTTGAACTTTAGTAATGAAGATACTAAGAAGTTTTTAATTCTAAGCTTCAAGCCTCATTGCAGACAATCATCAATGACATATTGAATTGTACAATTCACAGAGGGCTTTGTAGTTATATAAATCATCTGATTAAAGAAAAATTCCATCACATAACTGAATCAACTGAAAGGTGGTTAAGAATATTAGCTTTTGCAGTTTTCTCAGGAAGAACAGTGGGCATGCATACTTGCAATTAATTTAAAAAGTGAAGTAAAATTTCAGGAAATTTTGTTTCTTGCTCAAGAACAACAACAACAAAAAGGAATATGATAATTTATTACATGAGTATCTTTTCAATGAGAATTATTTTCTTATCTCTTAAAAGTTTTTTTTAATTCCTCTGTAACCCGGAGTGTATCTTTTCCACGCATGTATTGCTAATGAATTTGCAATCATTCCTAAGGGAGGGATTATAGCGTTGTGTCTTTCTTTCCGAAGATCTCAGTGTGCAGACCTCATGCATAACAAAAGCATCAGCATTACTATGCCTGGGAGGAAAAAGCATGCGATACTTTTGCTACCCGCTAAAAAGCGTGGGCAATCTACACTCCTCTTACTCTTCTGATCCTCACTGCAGGCTGTCCTCACTGCTGTGTGCCATAAATCACTACTCATCTACATGGAGCAGCAGGCTCATGTAGCAGCCTTGAGATTTGGTGCTCAGTGCTGCCAGAAACAGTTGTCTCTGTTCATAACAAGTGCATTTAGCCACAGTGCATACATGCACATGCAATAATCCTGGGTCTTTAGCTGCTGCTTTAATTGCCTTTCATCACACCAGTCCCTTACACTCATCACCTTTCATCATAACAGGTTCCCTCCACCTGCCACTTAGCCTGGAGTGCAGAGTGCTTTTCACACTTGGAGCAACCCATGGTGCTCAAAAGGTTAAACGACATTTGCTGAAAGCAAAGAAGTAAATATCTATGACTATGTAGAGCATGCTAGCAAGACAGGTTGCTCGTGTGTTATAGGACCAAAGGAAAGATGGAAAGAAATATGGTGTTCATTGTAATGATTGTGCTTCTATAGCCTGAGGCACCAAAAACGTCACAGCATTTATGCACAATAATAAAATCTTAGAAGTAATTCTCTCCAGCCCCTTCATGCACAAAACCTTTGCTACAGCCTGTCCTCTGAATCACCTTTAAGAAAAAAAGGAGAAGAAGAAGAAAAAAAGCTAGTTGCTTTTCATTCCTCCTCAGGGAGGGATGAAATTTGCCCTACTATGAGTCTTAATATTGATGGACTGAATGTAATGCATGGGTCATCACGCACAGGAGTTTTGGAAGTGCCTAGGAGCTGTCTATTTAGGGGCCAGTGGGAGGGAGAAACATTTGGATCAAAGGTTTCAGATCTAATAAGAAGCTGTTTAAAGACACATACCTTAATCATTGACAAGATATTTTAGGAAACCAAGAGAAAATGCTTTCTGTAATTTTATTCTGAAGGCTAGACTTCAATTTGGCCCATAATATAATGGGCTGACTACACTTTCTTTCTTTTGTGATAGCTGGAGCTAAATGCTTAGGCTGACCTGTTCTAAGCATAATAAATATCATACTGAAGGAACTGAACAAATCCATAAATGTGCTCAGTTCCATTCTTACTGGTGATTTGGCAGACAAATAAAGAAACCTTAAGCCACCTTTTGTAGTGAGCCTCTCAAAGCTCTTTGTGACTGCTTTTTAGAGTCAGGCAGGATGTGTGGTCTTTTATACAAACTCTCTTTTGAGTTCAGAGAGAGCCAGTCAGAGCACCGTATTTAGTATCTGGATGGCTAAAGAGCACTTCAGCACCTGATACTTCCAGCATGAAACAATCTCAACAGAAGATACATTCCCTTGGTATACCAAGGCTACAGAGCAGCAGGGTAAGATAAAGAGATGTCTGCAAGCCTATAGCCTGTGCTTGTTTGCAGATTTTTTTTTTTTATTATTTTTTTTGGGAAGAATTGGAGTCAAACATTGGATGAATGATGTAATTAAACTTGAGGTTTAATAGATGAGATATTTGATCTAATTTTGCTCGAGAATACCATGCAAAATGGGACCAAGGAGCACAGATGATGTACTGAACAGTAGTGAATAGAGCTTGATAGTGATAGTTTTAAGACACTAGGAGAAATCCTAAAGGGTCAAGAGCCAGCTATTACCTTTGACATTATCTGAGCATCCAACTGTATTTGAAGGCTGGACCTGAGACATGTTCAGTATTCCCAGCTGACGCTGCTGATCTTGTGGGCATTGCAGAACAAAGCAAGAAAATTTAGTGTCATGCAAGGATGTAGGCCACCAGATATTTGAGG
Source organism: Tinamus guttatus (assembly GCF_000705375.1). The sequence goes on along the minus strand of NW_010586553.1, from coordinate 598,300 downwards.
AAAGGAGAGGATCTAGTTAGATCTGAATGAATGAAATAGCCGAGACTGGACCAGGAGGATGGGATTTGGTCTCTTTATATATCTACAGAATCATAGATAGTTTAATCAGTATAGATAGTGGAGCCTAAACAATTAGTCAGCTCGCTGGGTATTGTGCATTTTAACTGTTAGCTCCCAACACTGGCAAAACAATTGGGTAATTTTGGCTAATGTAGAGCAGGTCTAGTATCTCTAGCCTTTCTAGCGTGACTTAACCTATACACATATAACCCCTATACAACAGTATATTCTTCTGTCATTCAAATAATAAAGCTGATTGATAGCTCCCATCTCTCACACCTCTGTTACTAGTGGAGGCCAAGGAAGTCTGTACATGTGTGATCTGCACAAGACGGAGAAGAAATCAGCTTGGGTATAGCTTGTGCGTGCATGTCCTCATAGGCAGAAAGGAGGTTTCTCCCTCTGTGGTTGGGGTGGAATGGTAAATTACAGTTTTAAAAGTGAATGCTAATGCTGAGTGACACTCACATCCTGGAGCCTGGTAAGCAATAAATAAAAAGCTTTTCTCTTTCCTTAGATACTGTTGATGTATAAGCTAGTCCCTGGTCTGCACTTCTCTCTGTCCTACCTATACTTCTTGCTCTGCCTCCTATTATTTTGTTTATGAGGGTCTTGATGAAGTTTGTTCTGCTCCTGGGAGGTCTCATCCATAATTTACAGCAGCCAGAATTGAGAATCTGCTTAAGCAAAGTCATTCATATCCAGAGCTTCTATTAATCCTAGGAAAAAGGATTTTAATTATGTAAAATGGAGTTCTGAAGGGTCTCGTTTGGGATTGGTACTTTATTCCTTTATAAGCCCAAATAATCAGAAGTGAAAATCAGAATTTCTTTTATCAACCACAGATATTTTTTTGTTGTAATCAAATTGTCTTTTTCTCTCTCTCTCTTTTTTTTTATTTTTCCGCAAAAAAATCTTTAAATTTTTGGTCAGGAAAAAGAACTCAAGACCGAATAACCTGATAATATAAAATATTTTTCATCTGCTAAAAACAAAAGTAAACTAAATTCTGTGTGCTATAACCAATTTGAGAGATGTGAAGCATTATAAGAGGCTCACATGACTATAAATCACTGTGAGATTTCTTATGTGAAAGAAATCCTCTGAGGACCAACTCATAACAAGCATTTAGGCCCTAAAGACTGACTGATATATCATTTTGCCTCAATGCATCAATGCCGGGGGGAAGGCCAAATCTTAAAATTATGTCATTATTCACTGGGGAAGTAGTTACAGTGTGATGTGTCAACTATCTTGATTCAACCTGCCAGCTAGCAGCATGCTGTGCATCGAGGTTTTTAATTTATTAAGATGGTTACCTTATTTTTTTCTTTCAAAGGGTTTTTATAAACATCACATTTGAAGGCTGATATTGAGTATCTTTTGCTTCATTAGTTTCCTTTGCCATATATTATGACTTACGGCAAAGGAGGGAATTATAAGGCTATTATAAGGATCATAACTACTGCTGTCAATAAAATATAAAGGAATAAATTCAGCAAATAATTTCCCTCTGGGTCAAATTGGCAAATAAAGCTGTTTTTTTTTCTATATAATTTTTATATCTTCCTTTATAGTAGGGACTTGGGTAGGGCTACTGTAGATCCAGGTTTCCAAGAATATAGCCTCTTTTCCACCCGATAATTTTGTCTAGTCAGAAAAAGGGAGAGTTTGCTGTTTGTCCAGGCTTTCTCATCATCTGGCCACTTGGTCAGAAATGCAGCCAGGAACTGTTTCAGATATCTAGAAACTGTAGACCAACAATCTTGATATCCTAAAACACAGTGACTCAGACAAGTTCTGAATTCATCAGCTTTTCTGCAAATGCCATCCATGTGCCTTCATTTCTAATGTGAGAGTACACTTTTGTCTAGGAGATGCTGGAATGGGTGGTGGGAACTTGCACGTGTGGTCTTCTTCCTAGAACACCAAGGCGTCCTTAAGAGTTTTGTTTCCTTACCATTGCTAGACATCCAAATCACCCTTCCCTTTCCTTGTTTCGTATAGACAGGCACAGAAGAGTCCACATTTCTGAACATGCCAGATTTGGATCTGAACAGTTCAAGAAAAGTCACTTTTTGATGGAAAAAGCTTTATGTCTGGCACACATCTTTAGAAAAAATGCCAACAGCTCTCTGTCATACAGCGGGCTGGAGGCAGTAGGAACGCAGCCTACCCAGCATCCACTTTCCTCATGTCATTAGCTATGGCCCTGCTCTTGGTAACATATTCAAAGCTTCAATGATTTCTTAGACAATTTTCCTGCCATGCAATTAGAAAAAAAAAGAAAAAAAAAGGGTGGAGGAAAAGAATATGTGAAATGTACAATTGCAATAAATGGCCATATTATGTGTAGCATAGTCAGCTGGCTGGTTGGAAGGGGATGACGTGCTCCCTGGGGAAGAGGAGCAGCAGGAAAGGAAAAGTATATACATATATTTCTACCCTGATATCAGTCTCTTTGCATACGTGAAAAGTTACAAGTCTCTTCTAGCCAACAACATTCCTGCCTCTCTGCAGCAGCTCCAACGCTAGTTCAGTTCCAAGCATTCGAGCTCCCAAAATGCCATCTGGGATCTGCCATATGGAGTGGTTGTGATGTTCAGGGGACCACGGAGCAACGTTGTCTTTCATGCTCTGCCTCTTGGAGATTCCCACTGCTTTAGGTGGGAATTCAGGTTTAGTGTTCCCTCTCCTCAGGAAAAATGGCACAGAAAGTCAATAGACCACAAACGGGAAAAAAAATCCCTTTAAAAATCTGTGTTCCCCCCTCCTCTTCCATGATTTTGAGGGCTGTCCCTTGATTTAAACACGCTCAGCAGAAGTAATATTGATGAATTGCCTTTTTTAACCACACATGGCCTTGGCTTGACTGCTGGATGCTGCCAAAGCAGAATTCACTGGGAGACAAATAGTAAAGTTTAATACATTGAAAATGAGTTTTAAATTGATTAAGGTTTATAAAACACACAGGCTTTTTTCTTTTTTTTTCTAATTTAATTTTTACCTGTTTCTTATGAAAATCAATCTATTTTGTCACATGCTTTGTTTTTTTTTTCTTTTTTTGGGTAATTTTTATAGGTTGGCTTGATTGCTGTCAATTTGTTCCTTTAATGTAAGCAATTAAATGGTTGATAATTTTGCTGGCTTTCAATTATCTTCCTGCCTGACAATTGCTCCAGCTGTAACTAATTTTCCTTCTTTATGTTTGTAATCCAAATCACATCAGCTGTGTCTTGCAGACATGAGGAATGTCAGGTATTAGCTGAGTTGAAGGGAACAGAATTGGTGGGAAGTAGGGAATGGAGATTTGGGTTCTGTGGTGGGCTCCTTTTTACTGGTCTGAACTGAAATGTGATCTCTAAGATAAAGAATGGTGTGGCCATGATGTGGCTTCCCCTTTGTTGGGTGAGGTGATGGCATGTAGGCAGTTGCATGGAGAAGATCAGTGTGCCTTGCTGCATGTTCATGGGAAATTTGTCTGGGGCATCTGATGCATAAAGGACTATGGGATCCATGACAGATCAGTCTCAGACCCCAATGAAGTGTTTGTGAAGAACCTGAATCTATTTAAGAGCTTTGAGAGAGCAGGAAAGAATGGAGAGCATAGAGGTGTCTGAGGCCTTGAGCCTGGGATGAGTAAACTGAACTGTTCCTTTATGCCTCAATACAAGGCAAAGTCAACTTAAATTCCTGCTTATTCATGAAGCAAAGTGGCAGCAAAGACAGGAAAACAACACTTCTTTCCTTCCTTTAAAGAGATGAGTTTAGTGGATTGAAAGAGCCATAGATGGAGACGTTCTCTTTATAAGAAAGATGTGTGCACGCGACACTATTGTCGTTTTCGTATTCCTCTAGGAATATGAGTCTAACTACGAAGAACATTTAGACCCTAAAGATATATGCTGGTTTTCATTGTTTGAGGTTTTGTTGGCCACCCAGATTTTGTATATAGCATTTCCATTGTGGAAATGACTTTGTGGTGGATGCATTGATACTGACAATTTTCTGGAAAATAGTCTTAGGTACAATGTGGTTGACACGGCCACATTGAAAAAATGACAAATTTTGACCACAGGTGGTTCAAGATCAGGGGAAATGTGAATAAAACCACGTATTCTGGATGTGATGTTCTGTCTCTCCTGTTAATGGTCACTCTACCACTGAAAATGAGAGCTGTCTATTGAAAGATTGGCCCTTTCAGGTCAGTCTATCCATTTGGAGGTCAGAGGTTCAGCTTTTGCTCTTGTAAACTCTTTCAGGAACACAAAATCATTGTCTGTTTCAGAGAAGGTTCTGAATAAATAATTTTTTCTGAATAAATAATTTTTATTCATCAGTGTGTTCCAGGACTCTATTTCTTAGGACTGAAACCATCACTGTGATGCTACCAAGCACCTACTACTTGCAGCAGGAAGATGATCCTTGCAAGGGGAAGGACCAAAAAAAAAGTGGAAATTGTAGAAAATTTGATTTTTGCAAACTTAATGTTTGAGATAGGATTGTTTAGATTTGTTTAGAGAGCTGGTCATAAGAGCCTCATTAGCCTGTTTTTCTCTGCTCCTGGATTGTTTATTTAGTTCAGTTCTATGGAGATTAGACTATAGAAAGCGCTGTAAACGCCAAACGCACTAACTCTAGAACCACAGATACCACAGTCGCATCAGGACAAATACATTAATGAGCCTAATTAAGGATGGGGCTAACTAGCCAGAAAAGAGAACTAACACAGATATCTAGCTTCCTGTGTCTCAATTAGCCTTTTTTTTTCCCCTTTGCTTTTTAAACACATGCAGCACTGCCCAGAGACCTATCAGCTTGTTCAGAGTTAACTTAAGGCTTTCTAACACAGCACTGCAGAGTCTGATGGAGATTATGCTCCACTCACATTACTCTCAATAAACTACCACTGCCTTCTGCATTTATCCAGAAAGCTCAGGTGTTACTTTACAGGTTAAAGAAATGGGGACTTGTAGGTGGAAACTTTCAGGAATGTTGCTGGAAACAACTCAGAACCTGGTTGTACTTACACTGTGCTTTTTTTAGGCAGGGTTTCATTATGGGCAGACTCTGTGGTTTCTCCCAATTGAACTACGTCTGTAATATTGTAAGAAGTTAATACTGAGCATATTCACTGAAATGATGAAGTTGGTAGCACTACCAAGGGTCCTCTAGGCAAAAAAACATCCTCAAGTTGGCAGAACAGCTGAAGAATGAGGATATCATGATGACTTTGCTTTTCTTGGCTGTGCAAAGCACTGATTACCCTTTAAGTGCACACTGGAGGCACCTGTGCATCAGATAACTATATCAAGGGGTAGAGAGATGTATAGATGAATTTGTGCTTAAGAGCAAGATGCTGCCAGGGAATCCTACAGTCAGCTGGCCCATGTGAAAATCCCTTTTCTGTGAATCTTGGAGAACAGATAAACTCCCCAAATGCTTGTGATGGTTCACAAAAGGATTTTCACTGCTGGGCTGAACACCCTCACCTCCCTGTTCCAGTAATACAAAAACCTATTAAACCACGGGAGCAAAAAGTAAGCAACTGGAATTGGACCACAGGGGTTACCGGAGACAATTTATAACAGCATTCCACAGCTAGAAATCTGCCATTAGCACCATCTTGGTCTATAGCCTGGGACAGGGAAAAGATTTGCTAGCAGTGGGTGAGATTTTCATATGTGAGCAGGAAAGGCTGTTTCTCTGAAGTTTTCAGACCAGTATGTTTGTAATTAATGTGAAGCAACACATCAGTTTTACTATGTCAGGCAGCTCTGTGAGAAATATAGCAGAGACCATCTTGTCATTTCCAATGCTTTCAGACACTTCAGGTGGAGACTTTGCAAGAAATCTGTATGGTGAAGAAAAAATAAGGAGAAATAATGGGAGAAAAGCAAAAAGTAATTGTTTCTAAGGAGGTATCTAAAATGATCCTTCTGTATGTTAATACATGCATTAAAAATGTTCTGTGGCTTTGTATTGCAGGCCAATATGATCTCAGTTTGGACTACCTCACTCTTCAGAGGCAGCAGAAAAAAAAGTCAACCTGTATCTTCCTGTTTATGCAATAGTCAGGTAACTTGCTGTGTTGACAGAGTCACAGGGAAGTGAATGGGGAAATCTGTGTTGTTTTTCTGCTCACAGAGTTTACATAATAGGAGAAAAATTGTCAGTGACATAAAGGGTGCTTTATTTGCTGAACACTCTCCATAGGTGGACATCGCTCTGGATGCTCAAGGTTTTCAAGCTCTTTATGGCAGTGTTTGAGTAAATCATTATGACTGGTAATACTTAGGCCAGACTTGATGTGACCATATTCCCTTCTGCCCCTAAAACCTTTGTGAGGAAGAGGGATGCTAAGGACACTCCATAAAATCAATGAATCAAATTCCTGCATTGTTTATATGAAGAGCAAAGCCAATAGACTGAAAGTTATGCCTATTTTAAAGGCACATTCTAGTAACCCGGCAGATATTTATTTAAATGTCCTCCTACAGAGGCCTCCACAAGAAGCTTGGATTTGATGACAAATCTGTTAACAGTGGCTAATGGAGATGCCTCTTCTTTCCTGGCCTTTGAAGCAGATGGCTACATAATGCTGTGTAACCAGGAAAGGGAGACAATGAGACAACAGCCATCCTGGTAGAGTCTGTCAGCTCCTTGATGCAGGCAAAATCAAACAGATCTGAGGCACTAACAGCAGTGAGGGGTGAGGAAGATGGTACCAGTCAATCAACAAGGAGGAGCCAACAGCACCTGGAGAAGAGCCATGTAGGCACCAGGGGACTGGAAAAGGTTGTCCATACTGCTGCAAAATCAGTAGCAGCCTCAGAAATTAATTCATCCCTGAATTGAGGAAGGAAATTCAAAGAGAAAGAAAAACAGCTTTGGGCTTTTGTGCTTTTGAATCCTTTGGGCAGAGTTTGTCATGGTAGGAACATGGTAGGTGCATGACTTGCCAGCAGGAAAAGTTCATGCTGAAATATCAGTTCAGTGAATGGGAGATATCTGATAGGTTGAGGGAACAGAATCTGGCGATGTTCTCCTGTTGCTCTGGGGAGATCCAGCAATCAAAGCATCCATGGAGGGTGCTGGCTCCCTTCTTGTCTGCTTGCATGGACTTCAGCAAGCTGTTTTGCTCCAGCTACTCAAAAAAGACTTACTGGCTTAAGACACGATGTTTGTTGAGAACTCAACCATCTCCAACTCTATATTCACTGGAGAGAGGAACTGACAGTGTCTAATTCTCTTTTTTAACCATTGAGGTTACATATGGGAGCTACTCTTCTAGATCAACTGCATTGGTTAGATGCCTAAAATTAGGTGTGAGGTATATGAGCTTGAAATCAATAGGATTTTGATCCTAAACGTATGTGAGGATTCTCTCTACCTTTTGTTTTAGGATATCCTCTGAGTTCTACTTCAGAAGCACAGCCTGTCAGGATGCCTCCTTGTATATATATACCTAACAGGATGAGCAGGATAGAACAGCTAGAGAATTCAAAGTAAACCACATGTATGGTGATTATCCTTCAACACCGATTTTAGATCTCTTTTTCTTTATAACAAGGCACAAAGCCTAACATTAGCCAGATGTATTTTAATGGCGCTTAAATTAGTTCAGTTCATCCAGAAGACATTTAAGTAAGTAGTGATGTTGTCATTTGCACATTTCTTTCTTCTTTTCCCTCCATTTTGCATGAGAACTTACCTC
>NW_010586553.1:506607-590490 GCF_000705375.1 Tinamus guttatus | reverse complement strand
CATCTAGTGCTTTCAACTACAGTAGAAAGTTTTAGAAAAAATGAGTTTAAGAACTCAGCAAATTTTGCTGATAGCATTTATTAGTTCTCATTGAGTATTTTGAAAAATCTAAACAATATGGACCAATTTCTCATTTTGATCATAATGATGAATACATATATATTTCAGTCCTAGTGGTGGATGTATATGCTGTACATTTATTACTCATTCATACCCATGATATATGTATATATGTATACACACACAAACACACATTACTATTCCAGTAATACAACATAAAGTCACTCTGTGTTATTATAAGTGGACCTAGCAATGCAATCTATCATTATGGTCATCTGAGACTCCCAACTATAAATTTTCGCATTCTTTGACATGAACTTCTCTTAGAAGTAAACCACAAGGAATATTGTAGCCAAAGCAAGCCTAAAATGCATTCTGACTATGTTCAAACAAACAAACAAACTTGAAAACCTTTGCATGGGAAGCTCAGTTGCCTTTACAGACAAAAGAAAGAAGCTTATTCGCTTCCAGTTTTGTGGAAACATGGTGATATTATCTGTGTCTGAATAACAAGAATGAAAATATATACCATGTCATTGAAGAAAGCTGGGTGCTTTCTGTCTCTAAATTTTCTGATGGAAATAGTAGAAAAGTCCTTTACCCATCACTAATTTTCCTTCAGCAGCTGTTGCAGAAAGTGCTGGCAGTGAGCAGTTAATTTTTGATATACAGTCAACCATCATGTAATAGGAGATGTGTGTCAGCAGGGTCCAGATACACATCACTAGTTTCGTTGTAATCCAGAAATCTTTAAATTGTCACTCTTTAATGGAACAAGAAATGGGTATTCTAAATTTGTAAAGATTTATAAACATTCACTGCTGCTAGCTGACAGATATATGCATCACCTGCAGTTTTCTCATTCTTCAGCTATCTCCTATGAGCCATAGGAAAATGATGCTCCTGCACTCTTTCTGCAGGGGTGAGAAATCCTGAGAAGGTCAAGACGCTGAGTCTGAGGGAACCGGGTGACTGAAAATGAACCACAGGGGAAGAAAAGTCACTTAATTTGATAAAACGCTAGACAAAAATATTGCTTGGGAGCTTGCATTGTGGATGTCTTACTTCCCTGGTGTTCGACAGAAGAGTCACCTTTATTCTAGGGCAGAAGGACTGTTGAATGACATTAGAGCCGTGCACGGTATTTTGTTTTTGAGTAGTCAGCACAAGTTAAAAGATGGATCAGAAAACTGTTTTTCTTTCTCATGCAGAAAGCTCACATTTCTTTACATAAACAATACCTTCCAACCACTCACAAAAAATAATAATCCTCTTAAAACTCTTTCTTGGGTTACTACTTGTAAAGGGGAATATCAGGGGAATGAAGCTGGGAAGCATTTCCACTGAATTTCATTACTATCATTAATCAAGCTCAGCAAAATCCACATGTGAAAGGAACTTTATTTTACCATTAGAACTTGCCCTGATAGCCCTGTATTGGCTTAACTTATCTGTGTTTTGCTAAAATGCCATCAAATTTTGATTTAACAAATAGAGAATCTATCATTTCCTGTGGGGAATTTGCTCCAGTTTAATCATCTTCAGTCTTATGAAAAAAAAAAAAAGGTGACTAATTTCTAATAAGAAATGGTGTGGATTTTGCTTCCAGCCACTGGTTTTTGATTTGCTTTTCTTCTCCAGATTAGAGAGTTCTATTGCATCTAATATTCCCCCAGCATGAATTTTTTCTTTCACTGTAAGCAAATCTCTTTTTAACTTTTTTTTTGATAAGCTAAAAATATTCAATTATCTTTAAATTTCTCAAAGTTATATTCTTTTTTCTATTCCCGAGGCATGGCTCTTTTCTATATCCTCTCCAGTTTTTCTACCTTCCCTTTAAAATGAAGACACCCTAAACTCAGTCAGTATTAAAGTTTAGGTCTGGATGCATGTGGGGCTGAAATCACATCCCAGTATATACATGCTTGTTTTGCCTGGTATTTCTCTCTTGCGAGCCTATGCAGAACTGATACCGTGGATCCAGGGCTCTCATTCACCAGATATCATCTCCTTCATTTCTGGGCACTCAGGTGTGTTTGGCTGTACTGGACCAGCTTTCACTTGCTCAAAGTTGTCTCACCAATTCCTAGTTGCTCTGAATACAGGAATAAATGCACCCATCATGTGACAGATGTTGTGTTCTACTATACCAAATGCCTCATGCAAATCCTGTATTGCCACATCTGTGCAATACCTCTATCCAGGACACATGGACATTTGTCCCAAATGAATCCACATTTATTTGATGATGGGGTCATTTTTCCATGTCTTCCAGGAGGCTTTCTTGGGACTGTATGGAAGGTTAATGCCCAAGCAGGAAAGTAATTCTCTCTTCTGTTCACCACTGGCAGCCTAGCTGCATCTTTCTTGCCTTTTCATTCTTGTTAAAATACTGTTTCCTTGTAACAATTTGCATTATGGATCTGTTACTGTAATTGCTTCTTGCTCTTTGTCTTCTGAATTTCCCTCAGCTTATACTTGAGGGCATCTATACAAGTATATATGGTGTTTGGGGAACACCACCATGAATCAGGTAAATGTTCTTATTCCCATAGTATAGCTAAGGAAGCTGGGACATTCACCAGAGGAAATGACCACTCCTAGGTGAGGTTGAATTGATAAAGGAGTTTTTATTTCCTAATTGCCTCACTAGCCCTATGTGTAAGTCCAGCAATCCCTTCTGGAAACCAGATGCAGAAGAGCATCTCAGCATGTGCCTAAAGCCCAGTCCTCTTCTGGCAAGATTATGGATTCTGATTAGTTTTCATAGTTTTGACAGGGATGAGTCCCAAATGTTAAAACCTTCACAGGAGAAGCAGAAATTGGATTTGTCGTATGCTTTTGGAAGCCTGTATGAATGATCATGTTTCGCTTAATCCTATCTCAGACAAAAGAAAATAGGCTGGGGATTTCTTCATGTGTTTATGTACGTGTGTGTGTTTGTGCGTATACACATATCATTCCAAGGTGCTTATGTTGTGTAAATCAAAAGAAAATACACAGTGGCAATGTGAGATGGTTGATAAGTGATTACGTTAAGCAAACAAGGAAGGCAGCTGTGAAATGCATTTTTGACTGACGATCCTTCATATAGCAGGAGATAGCTTCAGCAATTTGTGCTCAGTTTTAGCCTCTTGTGATTAACTTGGGTAAGTTACCAGCTACAAGTAATTTGTATTTTTAAATTAGTACAAGACTCATGACATTTCTCTTTTGGGACTGTTCCAGTGAGTGGTTTGCTGCCATCATCTACACATTTAAATAGGTAAAGCTGCTTCAGTCTAACTCTATCCATCAGTCACCTGTTACTACCGTTCCCTTGGAAGCCAAAAATGAGACAAAAAAGGAAGGAAAATGTATGCTTTTGTTGCCAAGGCTTTATGTTTTCTAAGCTTTCTTTATTTCTGTTTGTTTTGTTTTTCCCTGCAGAAATGCGAGAACTAGTGAGTGTTAATATTCTATTTACTGACTCCTCTCATCTGGAGAAAGTGATTACTAGGTGTATGTAGAAATCTGGGTGGAAATTTTAAAATAATTTGATGTGCATCTGTCAAATAAATACTTGTGTTAATCATCACTTTGGTCTTCCTTATGTGGAAGGGAAATTAGAAGAAAGGCGAACCTTCATGGACAAGCAATGATGAGGACCCCCACTGGTAATGATCTTCTGCCCATAGCTGTGTACGGCCCTTACCCTGCCAAGATATGTTTATCACACCTCTCTTTCATGTGACCCCCCGAATATATTTACATGAGAATCCATGAAATAGAATTCCAACACATCCTAAGCTGTTATATAAATTATTTCCAAGAAATACATTCAGCCCATCTCAACCTGTTGTGAGACAAATAGTTCTGGTGATGCTAGTGGCATTTGGATGAAAGAAAGTTTGGAGTCCCTATCTCACGTGTCATCGCTTGGCACTCCTATTACTCTATCTGTGTAATTTTTAGTCATTGACAGATATGAAAAGTTATTTCTCTGACTATATTTGATTTTGTCTCCTCTGCTTTTAAAATTTGCCTCTCAACATGCTGCAGTAGAAGAGATGAGCAGTAAATGAGCAAACTCCTGACTGGTAGGTAATATGGACTTGAATTCCTGCTCAAAATCATGTGGTATCAGTACAGAGTCCTTTTTGCTCTGTTCTTCCACACCACAATGAGTATCTCAACATTTTTTATTATCTTCACTAAAATACACGTGAATCAGAAAATCACCAAAAATATGGGGGGGGCGGGAATTGTCTACTGTGCATTTCCAGTACTTCTAAGTATCTTTTAATTATGAATAGGAGCAAGGAATGCAACTATCATGAGACATTAATAATTGGAAGTTCACAAAAATCTAGTCCTGATATGTGTACATGCCCTGAGCATCACCAAGCTCCAAAAGGCAGGGTCAAGGCGCAAAGACTCATCAGGCACAATATTCCAGAGCTTTTAATATGGATAAAACAAATGTCAGTCCAAACATACCATTTTTATCTGGAAGACTGAGAAATGAGTCAGGCAGGTGACACATCCCAAAGCACAAGATAATGCTGGTCATGCGATTATACAGAATTGCCTCTCCTTCCCACCACTACAGTTCTCCCATGTTAACTATTTTGCCGTTGATTGTATTGTGTTGTTAGATACTCACTCACATATACAACATCTTAGCTTAGATGTGATTAAATGGAACTGAATCCCATGCCATGACAGAGAAGCCTGTTATCAGTTTCCCTATATGCAGTTCCCCTGTACGCAGAGTAAACCCTTCCTCCCAACTTCTCACAGACCAATTTTTTATTAATATAAAGATGGCATTGGCCATTTTTTGCCACATAGTCACACTGAAAGGTTGTAATGAATTTCTTATCTGCTGTGTTTCCTATTTTTTCTTCACTCTCTGCCCTGCAGAGACCTACAGCATCCTCTTCCAAAAAAAATGGCCTGCAGTTATTGCCTTCATGTTTTATTTTGTCAGTCTTTGTGCAATCAGTTTTATCAATGATGATTTTATGCTTACACTCTGTTGATGATAATATTATAAAATCACTGTTTCCAAACCGATCCCTGCCAAAACTCCCTAAAACTCCTTCTGCTTGTTGGTAAATCGCCAATGCTAATTACTGTGTGTGCACTATCATTTAGCTAGTCCTCTATTTATTTCAAGGATGATCTAATAGCATTGCATATTGTTAGGTTTTTAAACCAACTCCCTCTATATTTGTCATATACTTCGCAAGTTTAGATTTTATCCTTGCTGACATTTCTTCATGTATGCGTAGTTGTTTTAGTTCAAATCTGAAATGATTTAAATAGGAACCACCCATAATATTTCCAATTTTTGTCTTCCTTCCTTTTCCAGCTCACAAAAAAAACAACAACAACAACAACAACGAAAAAACCTAATTGCTTGATTCTGACATAGAGGTTGACTTCTGATGTGAAGGTCAACATCTGCCTAACCTTCTCCATAAGTCTTTGCCTCTGGACTAGGTTTTTTGCATCTTGTGGATACTTTCTGTAGAACTCTTCTGAGACCGAGCATTGAGGTTTCCTCTCTAGTGCTGTGATTGCTATTCACATTTCTGTTTGTCTTTTACAAGCATAGACTTGTCTCCTTCATATTCATCTCCAAATGATCTCCTGCAGCAAGACCATTTTCTTCAGTCATTTCAGCTCTGATTTTGCTGTTTTGTCCTTTGCTTTAGTGTACTGGCATCTCCTATTTTGCTACACACGTCAGCCAATTATCTGGAATTCCATAGTTCTTCAGTTTCTCCCTGCATTATCTCCTTGCTTCAATATCAAGAATATCCAACTTTTGCCACAATGGACTGTTATTTTTGCAGCATGAGTTATTCAATATTCTTAGGAATGGATAAATGCCTAGCTGTTCTAACAAAACAATAGCTATGCTACCAGGAGGTCATGTCCCCAGGATACCGTGAAAAAAAACAAAAATAGATTGTAGCAGGACCATTTTGAAGACAAACAGAGTCCTTGAAAGTGCAAGCACAGGATGATATCAGAAGCCTCCAGGATAAGAAGATAAATCACAGAGAGTCAATTAGAAGGCTGCTAGGGGAATGCAGTTTTGACACCTAGGTAGATGTACTTTTAGGATATACTTAGCTTAGATTTTTAAAGAATTATCTAACAACCTATTGCAGATGCCAATGAATGGATAGGATAAGTTGAGACTCCTGTAGTTTGCATATGAGACTGTAAAAAAAGCAACTTGTTGCACAGGCATCTTCCATCAGAACTGGTCATTCTAGTATCCTTTATTGCTCCAAGCGTAAGCAGTACTGTGATTGCATGAAAGGGAAATACACCAAGTTAGAGCAGTGGGAAAACACCTTTGAGTATCTATGGTCTACAGGACTTGACCAATATCCTGCACACCAATATCCCACTGATGTAAACCAATAACCAATATAAACCCTGAAGAGTCACTATGTTGAGCTATGCACCAGGAATTTTTAGTCCATACCAAAAATCTCTAGAATCTTATCCAGGAAGTGATATGAGACCTGTCAGCTGACTTGTAGAAGGTCCCTCAAAACCTCACAGATCAGTCTTAATTCTAATGAGTCCTTCCTCTCCTAATATTTAGCTTCTTAAAACCATGAAGACTTAGTGAATACTTCTTTCTAAACACAGTTTCAATAGGGTTTAGAAAACACCAAATGTGAGCTGGAAATAGGCTACAAGATTTGACATCTTCTATTTTTCTGTATGAAAGCAATTTCTAGTAGGTTTAGAACCAGAAAATGAGGGCATGAAGCAAAGGTAAAAAAATCATAAGGAGAATTTGTAATTATAATTTGAGTCACAGTTATAATTTGAGTCCTAAAGAGTGTGCTATAAGTTGAGTGTGATACTGCTTTTAACTCAACCTGTTGGGCCCACAAAGAATGGCAGATTAATGCATGCATTAGTCTAGTTTTTCATTTGGTGTTTCTCTACCGTCAAACCATTTAAAGTACCTTGAGAGTCATTTCAAAGTGTGACTATTTTTCTCTTAAGTTAGGCCAAGTCGAGCATGGAGAATTCAAATTAATTCTTCAATGAAAACAAAAGTGTAAGTGTGATCAAATTTAGGGGAGGGGCAAATATTTGTGTTTTGATTCTATAGGCACTTGAATTCCTCAGTCTCTGTCATCCCCTTGTGTGCGGTGGCATTTTGAAAAGCAGTGGCAGATTTTAAATTCAAACCATGGTTGCTGAACCCTTTAGCAGAGTCAAGGGAGGCCTGATGAATTTCTTTTATGCCTTCTGCATAAGCAAGAGCCGTTATAGAGCCATTAACAATGTGAGTGATAGTTTGAAGTTTGTTGCGGTTGCAGTATGATCAATCATTGTACCCTGTTTATACAAAAAATCTTCTGCACCTCCTGTGAGTTGCTTGGTTGCTGTTGTGCATAATTTAGTATCCTAGAGGTAAGACAAATCCTGTCAGTTTTTTTGTGGTGTTGATAATAAACTTCAACATAATAAGCTGATAATAAACTTCAACAATTGTAGTGCATGAATATAGGAATCCAGGACTGTTTAAGATGCTGTGGGATATCTGAGGCATCCATGTGTGGTGGTTAAATATGGCTTAGGGTTTGTAATAAATCAATGCCATTGGAGGAGCAACTAGTTTTTTTCACATTTTTATGAAGTGATAGATCTTTACTTACCATGGGATTCTGCCATTTCCTTAAACAGCTGGTTTTTAGTAATAGAAAAGCTGCAAACTGAATCTATGCAAAGATGCTGAGAAGTGCTGGCTTTGATCAACTGATTTCTGATTTAGAGATGTGCAAGTTTGAAGGAAAACTGTTTCTCTCTCCCTAATGGGACCATGGAATTGAGAATGCACAGAATCATCTGCCCCAAGTCTAGATTTTGTTTTCAATTGAAATAAAATAAAATAAAATAAAATAAAATAAAATAAAATAAAATAAAATAAAATAAAATAAAATAGGAATTGATTAATCTATTCTCATGATGTCTGGTGAGAACATACACAAGTTTTAGGAAGAAAACTGGCCACTCATATCACACTGAATTTGACCAGAAGCTATTCTTTGATGCTGCCATCTCTTCTTAAAAACAAAGGACTTCTGAATGGATGGGCTGTTCCAGAAGCTGAGATGCATGCCTGAATAGCACACAGAGATGACAGTGTTGGTCCCTTCAGCCACAGAGGATATGGATTGTGTCCAAACATTTCCAGGACTCATCCTCCAGCCTAGAAGGGAAGTGGCAAGATGTGTCTTATACTGAGAGGAGCTCTCCTTAACAGGGTGGCCTTATTCACAGTGGGGTTTACAATAGTCTGTGCTATCTTAACCATGCCTGGACATTGGCTGAGAGTACTGATACAATTTAAATCTACATCTGCACCCATAATAACAAGGAACCAGTTCAGCACAGAGTGCAGCACGGCAGCTTGTTCCTGCTTCGCTGATTGGTATGGATGACTCCAGTTTGGCCTATAAAAATAATTTTCTGTATTCATCTCTTTACAAAAAGGTAGAGAAGTTGAGGCACAAAATAAACAGTTCTAGGCAAGACACAGAATTATATATGTTAGTGTCTTCTGATCCTAGTATTTACACAGAAAGGGAGAAAGGAGGACAACATTGACTTGGTATTTTGCAACTGTATGCAGTTTAAATGCCAGCTAAGGAAGAATGCAATAGCACTATGCAAATATTGTAAAGAGCAAATATTGAAGGCAAAGGAGAAATCAGTGAAAGGACCCTCATGAATAAGCAATTAAAAGCAATATTATGCAGTAAAGCAAGGGACAAAGTAGACTCCATATCTGGTTGTTTCCATAGGAAGTCCTGTTTTCCTGCTAATTGAGTGATTTAATGATTGAAAAAAATACAGTGTGTAACAGTGTTTTGGACCCTGGGGGACTGATTTATAGATTCTCATGGCTCAAAGGAGCTATGTAGATTATCTGACCTAATCATCAATGTTTACCTAGGATTGGTTAATGTTTAGGTAAGATGGATAGATATGAAGATTGCTTGAAATCACTGCTCCTTCTGTAAAGCTTTTTCCTTAGTGACAGTAGCATTTTTTTTTTTCATTTCACCATATCTATTTTGTCATGATTTCCTTTGGTCATGGTGTGGTTGGTGTAGAAGTTACTACTGTCTAATATATGAGTCTGTATAACTCCTTTCTTCGAAGCCTGGTGATCTGATAAGTCTATATTCAAGGGAACAAAAAGTAAGAGAATTGCTACTAACACCAGAAACATGAAGTGTCGATGGATTTTACCCTTTAAAGTGGTCCTCAGATACTATTGTCTGGTCTAAGTTCTATGCACCTGCAGACCTCTCAGCTTTCTGCAAATAGCCTCAGCAGTCTGGGATGTCTCCTTCTGGCAAACCTGCTGCCTCACTGACAGCCTCAAATGATATTACAGGCTTGGAGGAGATGTGTTAGGAGACATGTGCCCAAGTGTGACATCTTCTTACTTCTGCTAATGCGGTAAGAGAGAAGGTCGCAGCAGCAGATCGGGAGTGAGCAGCTCTCACTCTGGCATGAAAAACATGTGAAGGCCACTTAGGAATGCAAACAGAAGAGTGCTGGAAGAAACACTTCATTATTAATCAAGCATAGCATGCTCAAGGGGGAGATTTTCTTCCAAGCAGGTTTTTATTTCTTCTTTTTCACACACTTCTTTTGTACATTCATTATTTGCTAAAAGGCAGAATGGCTTTCAAATCATCAGGGTTATCTGAAGGCTTCCCATGGAGATTAAACATCTCCTGCATGCAGTTATCCATGTGCACACCATCAGAGCATCAATCTTCCTTCACCTGGAATAGTAGTGGAGTATTTTAGCTGGATGTCTTTATCAGACTCTGCTGACAACTTGTCAAAGCATTCCTGGGAAATGACTCATTTGCAAATGGCTTTCCTACCTTTCTCTTCTCCTCCTCTCTTTCTCTCTCACACGCTGTTTCCTTAAATGGCACACTATATATAGCTCTTGAAGGAGAGTTTGAAAAGCAATGAATTTCATATAAATCAAGGGTAAGATGATGCCAGAGCTGGAGTTTCCAGGAGCTAGTTCTGCACAGACAGCTGAAAAAAAAAGTGCATCCAAGTTGTTTTTTGCACAGTTCTAAATAAGATTGTCACAGTCAATCAAACCGATGACCTTTTTTGACTGCTGTCTTGTTTATGATGGTGATCAGATATCTAACTGACCATTTTCCATGTTATACCTTGGAGGAAAGTTTCTTCTCAATATCCAGTATTCCTTGTTAAGTGGTTATAGTATTTGTGCATGACAATAATATTATGAATTTTAATCTTATATATACACATAACTTGGGGACTAAATTGTAATCAGTACTAGGAAAGGTATTTGATTTTGACTGATAAAAATGGCCTGGTATGCTTTCTGAGATCATGAAGATTAAAAATTCTAAATCCAAGGCAAAGTCTCCTAAACTTTCTTTGCTTCTGGATGCAAGTTTCAGACCCTTGAAGAATTAATGGATTCTGCTGAAATTTCTTCTTCCTTTGTCCCAGAGGTCAAGAGCAAAGCACTGTTCATTAAATGCATTTCAAAGGGATGCATACTTTGAATCATTTTATGATTAATGCCTCATGAAAGAGATATCTCCCATTCCTCTATGGCTTCCTTTGTCTTTCTCCTACCATTTTATCCACCTCCTGGCGCCTCCTAGGAGGAAATGTTACACATAGTCATTTCAAAACTAAGACAAATTATCTGCCAACACTTGGCTCTCTCAGATCTTTTCTGCTACTAAGTGGTGCAAGATTGGACTAATCTTTTCTTTCTCACACATCCACACTCTGCAAATTGAGTTCAAATGATTTGGAGGAGCATAAGCCAGCCTGGCACCACTCTCCTGAATACATAATCAGCCTAACGACAATTTGAACCCGCAGCCTTTGAGGATGTAGTTACTTGCTTTCACTGCTTGAGAATTTGTTATCTGAAAGTTAATCAGAAAGAACAACGTGCGGGATCAAGTAATAACTGGTATCTCTGTTATTTCCATACAGTGACAAGAATGCTGCTCATGATGCTACTCCTGGTGATTTCATATTTCTTCATATATATATATAGACAGCAGTGTGCTATCCTTAGAGTAGTTAATTAAAGTGGCCAGAGATTAATTAAAAAACTATTAGCTTATCTGTCTAGTGACTTTGCTGCTATATAACTGATTTTGATTCACAAAGGTTAGCTTTAGCCTTAGGAGGTTAGATCTCTATAGCTAGTGGAGGGAAAGGCAATTCAGAACAAAAGGCTGACAGAGGTGCTAATAAATCAGCCTGAGGCTGTTTACAAAGAAAGAGGGGATGAAAGCTGATAAACAGAGAACCAGCTTGTGGTTTTGCTTTACAAGGGATTTTCTTGTAGAAATGTTGTTTGTGCATTTAGTGAGAATTTAAGCCTCTCTAGGATGGGGGTGGGAAACAATTCTTTTTAACTAATCCGTCAAAACACAGGACTTCCACAGGTTCTGTGCCATGTGGATGCCTTAGGAACTGAAGACCTTCCTAGATGATACCAGGAGCCAATTTTTAGGCAATAAAACTATACTAGGACATCCACCTACATCCGTGCAGGAGACTTTGAGCCATGATTGCTCAGACTCATCATAGTCAAGATATGGTCAATGCAATCGCTGTCCAGAAATGCACTAAGCAATTCTGGCCCCTGAAGAGCTACTGGCCATCAGACTATAGTACACCCTAAGCCACTTATTTCAGGCCTCCAATGCCACAGGTGCAAGGTCCTAATCAATAATCCTGCCTGGTGTTGCTGTTTATTTGCCACATGAAGAACAAAATTTTAGATCCCACCATTGCATGGAGGGGAAGGTACCTCACATCTCAAGAATGCTGCCTCATTCCAAAAGGACAAGATCTGGCACTTGCACAGGAGCATTTTTAGCAGGGTAAACACCCAGGAGAAACAAAGCTGCTGGTAGCTAAAGATCAGATGAGAGCCAGTGCCTTTGATGAAAAATACCATGAATAAAATCCAGAAAGGTGATGGGTGAGAAAGGTAAGATCAGTATGGTTTTCCTACTAAAAAAATGTAGTTCGAAGAGAAATACACAATTTTAGAAGCCATTGAGATCTAATTTGAAGGCACAAATAACACTAGAAACTCCTTATAGTGAAGGCTTCTCTGGAGCAAGTCTAGCCATAAGTGAGAGATGTGAGACACAGTTGAAAGTGTTTAAAAAAAAGAGAAGTTTTACTTCAGTACATGCTCATTCAGGAGGAAATTAAGTTAAATGGGAATTACACTAGTAATAGAATCTGTAATTATTTAAAATATGGCATGAGGAAGGAGATTTTTATTTGTGTACCTGAATTTTCAAGTGAAACCCGAAGAAGGAACACTTCTATCCGAAAAGATATGAGAATGCTGTTCCCTGCAAGTGCTTACATTGGTGATAGAGCTGGTAAATAGTGCAGTAAATGACTTATGGTGTTTAAGGAATATGCTTTATTTAATCAGGAGCTATTTTTTTACAGAATGTCTTATAGGCTGGTGTTCAGTCTGTGCATTTCTAGGAAATGCCACTTTCTTTTTGGATTATAGAATCATAGAATCATTATGGTTGGAAAAGACTTTTGAGGTTATTGAGTCCAACTGTGAGCCCCTCAACACCAAAGCTACTAAACCATGTCCCTTAGTGCCTCATCTACACATTTCTTGAACACTGCCAGGGATGGTGACACCACCACTTCCTTGGGCAGCCTGGGGAGAGGTGTTGATTAAGGACAGTTTAAAACCCACCCTAACTGGGCTGTTCATGATAGGATTTATCCTACATCACTGTAGACAAATTTCTAAGAGATTTGTGACTTAGACTCAGTCTTTCTCTGATGGAGAGAGGAGATAAGCACTTGCAGGCAGTATGAACATCAGGGATGCCAGATTTGGCTTTTGTCAGTGCCACTGTCCTCTTCTAGCCGTGACTTGCTTCAGCATTTCTCTGAGGGATGGAAAGGTATTAATGAAACTTCCTTGAAGGAAATTCAATTTTGTTTTGGGTTTTTTTTTTTTTTTGCTTTTTGCTTTTTTTGCCAAGAACAACATGGCAAGGCAAATTACACGGAACCAATCGTACTTTGCATCTGAAAATAGAGACAGGGCTTTAATTAATGTTAAAATCTTCCCTTCAGGGGAGAAAGAAAAGGTGTTAGATTCTAGATGAAAAAATATTATGGTGGGCACTAGGTGCTATATATGCTTTTGCTTCTCCATGCTCCTCTGATATGCAGTTGCAACTGGGTTAGCAGATAACAGATTTCTCTGATGGCAAGATGATTTGCAGTTGTCAGACTGGATCAAATCCAAAGTCTGTCTAGAGCAGTATTCTCTCTCCAGAAGGTTTAAGCAAATCTGGCTGCAGAGGTGGTGCATAAAACTGTGCTGGATGTGCTATAGGAATTCTGTGGCCAGAGGGAATGTTTTGCTGACTAGTTGGAGGTTGGTTCAAAAACAGATGCCTGAAGGCAGTTCTTCTGACTAAACCTTTGCTTAGCCTTTTTTGCTTTTTTATCTTAAAACCCTGGCTGTTTTCCTTCTTTGAGAAAATTCCGACTATTGGTGGTTGCACCTGGCTGACTCTTTCTTCAGTGATGTTTTGAGACTAGTCGTTTCACCATGGAAAATGGTCTGTTTCCTCGGAGTACTCTTCTTTCCAAAAAGCTTTGTTTTCCCCCACTCTGCTTATATCAGATTTCCTTTTACTTTTATGCCTATTACAAGCAAATATGATCCGATTTATCCCCAGTAGCCCACCTACTCCATAACTAGCAAGAGATATTTGGTTTGATAGAGAGGATTCCTGCTCCAGACTGCCTGTGGAGGAAGCAAAAACTCGGCATCTTTTACAGCCAAATCGGATCACTCTTTCAAGTTAAACAAACATCTTTTGCTCCTTTAAGAGAGTCCTGCTTTCTGCTAATCACATCTGTTTCCCTCCAGCTGCGTTTTAAGCCCCACAGTTATATTTTCTACAAAGTTACTCCACCATCTGCCACATTCATACTGTGCATTTTCTGGCCTAGTGAACGCTGTGAGACTCTCTGTGCAAAATTTCTGCTTTGAATAACCTTAGGCGATGGGTTAATGTGTTTATAGGTACCTGCGGCTTCTTATGAGCTTGAATGCTCCAGGCATCTAAGCAAAGAGTTGGGGGTGGAGGGGGGTGTAAAATAATTAACAGATCATTAACTCATTTGCAATATATCCTTTGAAAAATATACAGCTATATGCTTGGGGCTACTTCTGAAGCTTACATAGATGCACTACCAGGTGTACAGGAAGACTGTAGAATCTAAACTAATGAAAGAGTTTCATGTTATTTGATCCAGAACACCCAGGAATCAGTAAATTCCAGTTCCTGGAATCACATGAAGCTGATTTTACATGTCATAACTCACAAGGAAAAGAAACTTGTGTGATCTTTTTCTTTCTCTGTGTGCTTGTGCAGAAGTCTGTCCACCTAGACAGCTTTTGTCTCTGTTAGATAGTTTCGAATGCAGATGACAGAATGACAGAGGTATCAAACATATCACATATCCTCTGAGTTTTATTAAAGTAGGGGCAGGATACAGAGGTTATTAAATTGTCAAAATAAGGAAAAAGATTCGATGACTGTCCCTCCATAAGTCTTGTAGTATTCTATAGGACCAGTAGACCTAATGCTTCAGTTGTTCCATACTCACATTCAGTAAAATTCTTTTTTCTTTTTCTAAAATTCTTATTTAAAAAAAAAAAACTTAATTGCTCCCAAGGAGACAAAACTCCAGGCTGTAAGTTTCAGGCATGAGATGGCATAAAAATACCATTTTTTTTTAAAGCTCCAAATATTTACCAAAGTTGATGATTCTCTCGGGAGAAGAAGAAAACCTGACTCCTGGATGTTGAATTCTGGAGATCAGTGATGCTGAATTTCTCTAATTTCTTGAGGAAATATAATGCTATATTACTGCAGCTGCTGGTGAAGACAAACTACAAAGTTTATAAACATGTAGTTGTCTCCCATGTGCGGACACTTCATCCGATCTCTGAAAGCAGGAAAAAAATATGTGATATTCCCAGAACTGTTGAGTGTTTTAGGGACACTTCAAAATCGGCTGTCAAATAGGCCTGCATAAGGACCAGATATTACTGCTACACTGCGAAACATAAAGGCTCTTGCTGGATATGTGCAATTACTCTGTCTTCTCTGGCAAACTGACTGTGGAAAAAAGGCAAATATGGCTGTTTTTTGCTGTACAACAGCTGTTACGGTAACCACCACATCATGGATCAGATAGGGAATATATGCACAACACATTTCCCCTTGGGGGATCCGCTTGAGATGGAGAAGGGAGCATGAACACCACTCACTAAGCTGGGCGACACACAGGAGAAAGTGGGCAATGTTAATTAACAAGGAAAACATGTGTGCATGTTTGCAGTTACACGGGCAGGATAATTATGCCTTGCCTATGGGGAGAATGAGAATAGCAAACACAATGCTTTGTTTTGTTTGTTTTCCAAGTATATCTGATTCACTAAATTCACTGCCTGTCCTAGCAAAAGGTGCTTGTGCTACTGCTCTTCCACGTGTCAAAAAATCAACACACATTCAGCAATGCCTGGCATAACCCCACAGTGTTGCTTGAGATTTTTTTATACATTTTTTTTCTTCCCCAGGAGCACAGTTACAGATTCATTACATTCTGATCACTTCTCCAGCGAAGCAAATATCTTGTTAGAAGAGGTGATTCACATAAGTAGCTGAGTTAGATGAAGTCCAAGTGAGACTGACTAACTTCTTAGTTCATTTACTTGACTTCAGAGCTCCCACTTGAGAGATGTCCGTGCCAAGAGTTCATTCCTCATTATGACAGATGCTAGTCTATTTGATCTTTTAAGTCCTTAGGATTTTGGTTTGTGAACTTGTCTTTTCAGTGAAGTAAAACATTTGGACAGAATACTACAGAGATTATGTTTTGGCTCTTCTTCCACATCAGCCCTTTTAAGTTTAGAAAAAAAAAATGTGAAGAAAACTTCCGTGAAGATTGGGAAGCGTTCAGATGGTGCAGGGATGAGTATGACAAGAAAAATAAGCTGCATAAAGAAATGCACAAAATACATTTAACAGCTGAGCCAATGAATCACCATTGTTAGAATTGTTTGATTTTCTGTGTGCATAGCAATTATAGGAGATAGTTTGCAGGTGAATACAGAGGGATAGATTCAGGTCTCTACACAACAATGACAGCTTATATAATGAGGATCTAATGAGAACAAAATTGAGATTCAGAGTTACAGATGGCAATCCTTTATGCCGCTATCTGGGACATTATTTTCTTCAATGATCTGCAGTATCATTTTTCTGTGGTGCTTTAGAACGGAACCAGCTGTCTGTAGGACTAGATATATAAAATGATTGGGGAGTGTGTTAGGGGATTATGTCATCCAATTTTAGCTGCCTAAAAGCTCAGAACCTTGTTTAAGTCAGCTGTCTAGTGTCCTGGTAGATTTGGTGGAAAGAAAAACACCTCAAGATGACAATTTCACCCCACTTCTAGCAGTCATGTCCAAGCATTAGCTCCTGAAAGTCCCATGTCATTTCTGCTTAACTTTTGGAACACTAAATTCTCAAGACATCTCAATTTTTGTCAGCAGTGTGCCTTTTGTGTCTCATTTCTGCCAGTTGGCACATGGACAACTTCTACTCAGAGGCTAATCAAGTTCATTCAGATTAAGAAATTAGAAGTTCCTCCAGCTATCCTATCTGTGTGCATTTATTCAGAACATGCATTTCTAAGCAATGCTTTCACGATAACACAATATTAATAATATCTTTATGACTTAGAATAATGGTTAAGTAACATGTAAAAAACATGTAGAAAACATGAAAATCCTTTCTTTTTGCTCTCTAAAACCACAACATTTTCTGAAGATGCTCTTCAGGATGTTGTAAGCCAGAAAAACATTGAAAAGTATGTGCAGGGTGTTTTGAAGCTACAGTTTGTGTACTACAAAGGTCTTCAGACCTGAAGGTGACAGAGACTCAAAGAGTTAAAACATTGCAATATTGAAATTAAGTCTCCTATCTTCATTCTAATCTTGTGGTCCTTGAGGTGTGTGAGAACTTCACATAGATAGATGAACTGAAAATGCTCAGACTTGGTAGGGATATATTTTTGTTCTCTTATTATATTTTTAGAGATTACACTCTGAGCAGCTATAGATGAAGAAAAATACCAAGTGAATGTGGCTATGTGTTCAGAGCAGAGCTAACTTCTTCTCTTAACAAGTACTTCTTCTTCACTCTTCTTATTTCCAGGAATATCTCCTGTGGCCTAGTGTTGAAAACGAAGCAGCTTTCACACTTATGAGCAGCTGATGCTATCTAAACCCCGTGGAGACGCTGACCTGAGCAGCTGTTTTTTCGTAACTAACTTCACCTTCTTGTGGCTACTTCTTTCTCTTGGATTTGTCTCCCATGTGATGGTCTCTGACAGGCTGCTCATAAGCTCAGAGATGCACTATGGAGAGCAGGGTTTTGTAGCTCCCCATCTATCTCAGTTACCAGCTGCAGATTCGTTTTGGTTCCTTCTGCCCAGTGGGAGGCTCTGGGTCTTGCCTGTGGGCTGTATGGCAGCAACCATCAGCTGAGTGGTGCTTCTCTGAATCGTCTCTTGGCTGGGGGCCTGGGAATTGGACCAGGCTGATAATTTCCATTGTTTCCACTCTTTAATTGCAGGCATTGACTTAAAGACATTTTTTCATTCCCCACAGTGAAGCCATAGGCAACATCAGCCAGAGCCTTGCTGTATCTGCAGCCCTTCCCACCTTATTCCTTGTCTATTTACATTCTCAACATGGCACTTTCAGGCCCTACAGGGGCTCTGCCTCCCCCTTCACCCCTTCAGAGCTGTGAAAACAGTTTTCTTTTTATAGCTGGAGACATAGCAGCAGATGATTCTTTACTTCTATCATCATCATTGCAGTGTGGTCCCTTTCCCAAGTTCAGGAACAACCATTTTCTGGCATCCCATCCTCTGACATTTGTTAGAATACAAAACCAGTGATGGGCCTGGAAAATGCTTATTTCATATCCAAGCAAAATTGCAGAGCTCAGTGCAAACCTAGACAGAGGGTTTATGCTAAATTCCACAGAATAAACCCAAAATGTGCAGTCCAACCTTGCAGTCGCACGTCTCTGGGGAACCAATGCAGACTCCTGCTGTATATTCTGTAACCATTAGAATTTTATTGGATAATCTCAGCATCTTGCAAGGCTGAGTAAATACTAGTATAAAGAAAGGAAGGATGTTTCCGTTGTTAGAGCGTTGTACAGGGATTCCAGGTGTTTGCAATCAGTTTTCCATCTCCTCATTTTGAGCTGTTCTTAGTTGCCTTCTCATAAGATGGGGATATCAATGCATATGTGCATTTTTTTTTTGTTTGTTAGTTTTTCCCTATCTGTCTTTATTTTCTTCCCTGTTCATGTTGCAAACTTTTCAAGGTAGGAACTGTCCTTTGTGATGAGCTAGGCATTACATAGGCCCAAAGGGGTCTCTGCTTAATGCCATATGACTAATGGTCCAAAAACATAGTGACAGAAAATTTAACAACATGATGAAGGTTGTATAGCTCAGGGGAATAACCTCAAGGGTCTCAGCCACTGTGATCTTTCATTCCTGGGAAGGGATTCTCACTTTTTCTGCTCCTATACAGCACTCCTTTATTTCTAGTCTTCATCTCCAAACCATTACATAAAATGGGATGGCATCACCTATATCTCCGATTCCATACCGCGGTTCCCTAATAATCGTGTAAGCTGCACCAGGTCTGGCTTTGCTTTCTGCCTTGATGTCCTGTTCTTTTCTGGGGCGACAAACTACTACAATCTGTGATCCAATAGCCTCCATATGGAGAAGGATCATTTATTTAGAACAAAAACTCTTCAGAAAAAGCAGAGAAACCTACTTTCCCCTGACAGAATTACTAGTCCCAGGTGGCTGGAAGGCCCACATCCACCAGACTCCCTCCACAGAATTATTCTTTCTCTCGTGTTTACATCCTCCCCATTTTACTTCTTTGCCTTGGAAATGGCTTTTCAGCAATTTATAGGATGTGCATTTGCACATGCATCTTGGAAATGTACCTTGAGACCTTTATCACCGGGCTGCTTCTTTCCCATTGCTATAGCGATAACGGTCTTATGTCAGTATTTTCAGTTTAAAAATGATTCAGAAATTTAGAAAATTCCCAGAACAAATATTCACTCAGAATTTTCTAGAGTATGCACATGCATTTCAAAAGGGATAAGAAAAACTGTCCCAAGCCAAACTATATTACTCTTTCACACAAGGCACCAGCTAAACTCATTTCTCTTAGAAAATCCTTGGATGGGACAGGAACTATTGTCAGTAAGAGGAAGAAAAGATTTCATTAAGAATTTCCTTATAGTATTACCCAGACATTAACCCTACCTGCTGCTCAAAATTTATATTTTTCCTGTCCTACATCAACTTCTTTCTCACTGCTCTATACGGGGAGAGACAGGTTTGCTTTTCTGTGCGCTGTTTGCAGAAGCTGGAAATTATTGTAATATAGTTATCCTAAAATAATTAGATTTACTCCTGATTTCTCCTAGGGTAGCAGAGACTGGAATTGGTATTGAAGTGCCTCCAGCAACCAGTACATGACCCTGTGTGAGCTTTGTGGGTGAAAACAGGTGCTTAGCCCACAAGTCCAGGAGAAAATGCAAAGTGGGAATGGGAATTCCATGGGGAGCTCCCTGCAGACCACTTCCAAAGCTGGGAGGTTGTCTGAAGGAGGAAAGGGCTGTCATACAATTATTATTCTGTTATTTATAGAACAAGCCACACTTGCCTGCCATAGCAACTGGTGCAGTGCCTGGTGTTTGTAATGCACCCTCAATTTCTATGAATCATCATTAGAATAATCATTTCTGTGACCAATGGACTCTAGCAAGTGACTCATTAAGAGAATCACTGGAAAATAATTAGTGTGCATACTTGTTTATATGCCTGTGCTTCCACCGCTTGTTGCAGTTTGGTTTAGCTCCAAGGGAATTCTGCTCTCAGTGTAAAACACTTGTTTCAATCAAGGTAATTACCTGAGCAACACAGCTTTGTGTACAGTGTTTCCATTAAACCATCCTATTTATCATGAGAGTAAACAGAACAGTTATAGTCAGCTTTAGGGCAGCTCCTGGCAGCGGTCCAGCCCAGCAGCTTTTTTCTGGGGCCATGTCTATGAACATCTCCTAGAATTGCACCTCTCTCAAAGCATCATTACACAAAGCACTTCAGATGCAGGGATTGCTGCCTCGGATGCTCAGCAGGTTTTCTGAGGTCACCGCCATCTGTGAATCATTTCCTTTAGAAAGGAGTCCCTGCTCATTCCTCCCCAAATACACACAGGCGTTTCTTCATGGAATAGCTGAGGTTAACTGGGAATGGACCAAAGTGGGCTGTGTTTGTGCACAAAAATGCCCCTTTGGCAGGTGCTCTCTTTTCAGCTCTGTTTCAGATGTGTTCTTTATCTCTAGGCACAGTAAACTTCTATGTGATTCTGATGCTTTTCTGCATTTAAAAAAAAAAAAAGGGTTGGCATTTTTGTAACAGTGGCTTACTGTGAAGAAATGGAAAATTGTTTATATTTTCTGTGGAGTGAAGAATCAAAGCCATGAGCAGGATTAAACTACTTAAAAACAGATGCTTAGTGTTATTTGAGATATTGCAAGGTATCCTGCCCAACATCTGGAACCGACTATAGCCCATATTGTCTATATACAACCTATGAAACTTTCCTAGATTGTTCATCTGCTAGCCCCAGATGGATGTTTTGCCCACTTATGCATGGGCAATTGAGCCAGTCTCAGATCACTGACCTTAAAGGGAGTTAATACAAGTATAAGAGATGGTTGCTTACATGTGGTATTTAGTGTCATTTGAGATGAGACTTTCTTCCTGGCCTCTGGCTGCTCCAAGAGGTGTGGGATGTCCTACGGGTCCTTTGCCATGCCTCTGCATGAGGCAGATTATTTGGGATGTTCTAATGCATCTGACATAACCCCAGATGTATGTGTTTAGGCAAGAGTCAAAACCATGCAGGATCTACATCTAAATATCTAGTTAGGTATATCCTTCCCTTCCATGGAATTTGCTCCTGGCTCTGATATTAGTTGCTTGGCTGATTGAATAAGTGTTCAATTTTCCATTTCATGGAAGTGTGTGCAATGCAGAGCTGTTAACATCTTCAAAGATGATTTCTTTGTGACTGCTGAGGAGCAGTTCCTGCTGTGCTGTGTGTTTTGAGCAGCCTTGCTTTTCAGTATTGTTGGGGAGAAAACTAAGAGGCTGTGATCCACACACAAAATTCTTTTGATTTAACATAAAAGAATATGCCTGTTAGCTGCACTTAATTTATGCACACTCCATAATACCTAGTTGCATTCATCTCTTTGACACAGGCCAAAGAACTGCTATGAATACCTAGGAAATACCAAGTCTAATTATATTAGCTTTTCTATTGTAATAATGGGGAGCTTAAGAACATCATTTGTAATCAACTAGACCTTAGACTAATGAGCTAGATACTCACAGACTTTTAAAACACTGATGGAACACCTACGCTTGAAGGATTTTACAGACAAGGAAATGTCCAACTACTTTACTTAAAGAGATCTACATATGAGTTGGCCACATATGTTCTTAATGATGGGAGCCAATCATATGAATGAAATAAGCTAAGCTAAACTAAGCTAAACTAAGCTCAGCTAAGATGTGCTTAACAGAACCATAATGAAAAACAATAAATAGAGAAAGAACAAACCTTGTCCATCCAATTGAATTTTCACAGATTGAGGTTTTTGGACAGCTGTATCCCAAAGTTTGCTGTTTGGTTACCTCTACTTGGCATGTCCATCCAGGTGCACCAGTAGTAGGTTGAGATCCTACCTGTTTCTGGGTGGCCAGCAGTTAGGGGAAGGGGGAGAGCAGGTGACATTTGTCTGGACAATTATTTCTCCTTTTCTCTTTATAACAATAAAAAAATGGGGCTAACAGGAGCATTTGCCTCATTTTTCCCCCCTTTTAATGTAGTATTAACTCCTGGGAAATTTCAGTAAGTTGTATTTCCAGACAAAAATGGAAATGTTCTGGTTTTTATCCTTTTCCATTTATTACTGCTTTTGTAAATTACCCCAATGCTGAACTTTTCACATGAATTTATGATTATGTTTGGCTATCTTAAAACTGCATTTATTGACAGATAATGTTTTGAGCAGAAGCATTCCCTCATTCTGATTACAGTACTAAAACTCAAGGAGAAGAGTCACCTCACAAATGGACAATAAATAGAGGTATCTGGCACTCCTAGAAATCAAAGTTTGTGTTCTATGAAATATAGACATATTACAGTGATGCAGGCAATAACCTGAGATATAATAATGGGTGTGATATAAGAACTAGAATAGAACAGGTGGAAAAAACAACTAAAAACATAAACTATCAGAAGCTGATGTCCTTCCCAATAGCATCCTGAAGGAGAGAGTAGATTTTATGCCTCAGAGTAAGTATAAACTGAATAATTCTGTGCAGCAGAGGTAAAAAACACTGTTCCCCATAAGGGAAATTACCCCTCAGGAGATCATATCTAGCATAACAGTTAGGGACTCAAGGTAGTACGTTGTTTCTAAGCTGCACTGTACCATAGAGGATACAAAAGCACATTCGTGGAGGCATTTTTCTCTGAAAAAGGTAATAAAAGTTAGTATTTACTGCAGCTACAAACTATTGTACTGTTAACCAGTAGCTGGAAACTGAAAATATGCTCAGGCTGTGTCTTTAGTTTTCAGATGGCCGGCAGATATTATAAAGATGCCAAATGAATCCCCGGGACACATACACAAACAATTAATGGCCAGATATTATTTGTCTCTCTTAGCTCACAACTAAATTGGGCCAGTAAGCTCAGTATGAAAAAAAGTGAACTTCACCAGTGTATTAATCAATTCATGAGTCAGAAATTGTGACTGAAAATCAATCATTTCATTTGGTTAACCCAACATTAGTTCCAAGACAAGCATATTGAGTCACAAATATTCTTCCTGCATGTTCAGTTATCAGAATTTGAGCTCAGTGAAATTCATTCTGGGGTCAAATAGTCTGCTCACTTTACTGACATTCAGGCTGTGTGCTATGATAATTAAATTTGAAAAAAAAAAAGAAAAGAAAAAGGAAAAAAAGAACTCAGCTTAAATTCATCTTTTTGTTCTGTTTTCTCTACTTGTTGCTGCTGCTGCATCTGCTATTTGAAGCAGCTCGAGTGAAAATACAACCTTTGTCAAGCAGGAAAGCAGCAAGATTTTTTTCATACTATTTACGCTCTGATTTATGTTGGTGCCATAGCATTGCACTCAGCTGCATATACAATTTCGTTGTTAATGTTGCTTTACAATTTACAGTGCTGGCATCTGAAAATGTAAAATGTTAGTCTCTTGCTCATCCATCCAGTGGTAGCTTCTTCCCATGATGAAGCTGTGTCTTTTTTTTTTTTTTATGAGAAGATTTTGGGAGGTTTTCATCAAAATCCATCAATGAAATACTATGATATCAACAAATGAATGGTGCTGAGTGGCAAACAACAGCTATGAGAAAGAAAGCACTGCTTTTGGAAAAGCAGAACCATTTATTATAGCATTGTCCTTACTTATGTATATCTATCTTATCTATCTATCTATCTATCTATCTATAGACATATATATATTCTATTTGAAGGATTCATCCTCCTTAGAGGTTTAGACATGAACATCAAAACTATGTACATTTATACTGGAATTTGTATCACTCAGTTTAGGCTTTAAGAAATTAGGTGTTAGCCTGAGGTCATTATTTGGGATCTCACTATGCCCAGCGGAAAGGGATGCCTACTGGCTGAAGCTGATCCATGTCACCTGTGTTAAGCACCAGACAGAAGAATTCATTCTGCAGATTAAATAACTATAACTTAAGTTTCCACATGTGGGTGGTAACAATTGCATCTGATGTCTAAATTCTCATGTTAAACAATGGACATCATGCTAATACAGTTAATGGAGAAGAAAGATCTATTCTTTGGGCCAAGAAATAGTATCATTCAGCTCACTAAACACGGGTGTCTGCTGACATGAGGGTGCCTTCAGCTCCCCATTGGCTGGGACACAATGTGAGGAGACCAAAGGCCTCCTGGAGACCACATGGAATGCTCTAAAGCACCTAGAACAATCCTATGGAAGGGAAAATGTTTTGGGCCAATCTCTCAGCTGAAATCAATGTTTAGTTAACCCCATGCACATGAAGACACCCTTAATATGTCTTGACCTAGAGTCAGTTCTCATCTCAGTGAGAATTTTTTTCTCACAGTATTTTACTCCTAACTAGGACGTTAGCTTAGTTTAGATGCTTAATTCTTAGATCGTTGAAATTGGGTGACATAAAGCCCTCCTTCCACTTAGAACTTAGGATAAAAACTTTGCTTCACTGGCTGGAGGTGCTGTAGAGCTACTGTTTTGGGGAGTAAAGCACTCACAGAGGAATTGTGATGCACCCTACCAGTAGCAAAACATGGTTATACTTTTATAATTTTTGTATGCTCAGTGTAAAGCCAGAAGTGATATTACACAACGTTCAGGCTCAGGAAAGGAAAAAAAGCAGCAGTTCAGAATATCTTGAAACAAGACAGTTTCATCAAATTGTGTAAGTAATGGATAAATGATGTGAAGTTCATTTGTACAACATACAATGGTAGAAAACTTTGAGTCATTCTGCCCGGAATTTCCAGTCTAAGCCTGGCTTTGTGCTGAAGAGCTTATCTGAATTCATGCAGAATTTCAAAAATTTTCTGGATCTGCTAATTGCTCTGTCATGTGCATACATGCCATGGCTTTGTTTTAATTTGGTCCTGAATTCAAAATCTACTGAAATCAGTAAGAATCTTTCCATCCAGTATACAGGACTATGGATGGGGTAAGTGCAGGGTGCTCAGCTTCACTGCACATGCTGTTGGAGTAATTCCCATGTTTTTTGGTTTTTTTCCTTTTACAAAATAAACTTTCAACAATTTCGTTAGGAGAGGAAAAGGACTGTGACGGCATCTGTCAAAGCTCTTCTGATGTTTTAATTTCAGGTCACAATAACCACTTGCATCTCCTAAAAGAAAGCCTTAGACTCCATTTGAATTTAAAAGCAATGGAGGTGCTTGTGATTGGCCTGTAGAGGTTTGCATAAAATTTCTTATGATGCCTGGCCTGTCTCAGTACCCAACTGCAGCCCACTTTAAATGTACTTGTTTTTTCTTTTTATTGCAAGCATCTCCTCCAGACACGTAAATGGCTGTATCAAACACCCCATTGTATTCCTCCTGGCCAGATGGCTAAAGGGGCATTACTGTTCTCTCACCATAAACTGTATGCTTTGCTACAGGCATTAACAAGGCAATAGATTTTTAGGACCCATTAAATACTTGAGATTTAGGTAGTGGCAGGTATTGCAGCAGTGGGCTGAAAGGTGCTTTTAAAGTCCTTCACTTTGTCCTTAAAAACTCTACTGAAATGAGGTTGCCTCAGGAGACAAATTATAATAAAAACAACCCTCTAAACTCAAAGTTTGGTGATGCTCTGGAGATCTTTCTTCTGCAAGGGAAGGAATCTTGCAAAATGCAAAATGTTGCAAAATGCCTTTTAACTTTCCTGGCAATATGAAGATGAAGATTTCTACGGGCACAGTAATTTCTTAATTTTTTCGCCGTTAGCCTGCTCTCTTCACAGGTGAATCTGTTCTTAGCATCTCAGCAAAACTGAGCACCCTGGGCCCAGAAAGACCAATTAATAAAGTAGAGGCAAACAGCCTATGAGCCCAAGACAGTTATATCTCTTATGAGAGGCAAGGCTGCCAAATCTTTAGTGATCATTTACTCCATCACATACTGTATGCTGGGCAATAACAGAAGAGGACTCTGTGCTTGTAAAACTAAACTGCTCTGTAGTCAGAGAGTCATTTGCAGCTGCACCATCACCTTCAAGCCACTTGAGCTCCTACTGTCATCTCCAAAGCTTTTCCTCCTACCCTCCTTCGCCATTTGCATCCCTCCTCCCAAGTGCCAGCCTTTTTCCTCCGGCTGTACTTCACTTCTGTGAGTGGTAAGACCACCCTATAATAACAAAAATAATGTGACCACCTCATTACCTCCCTTATCTCAATTTGCCCTCATAAACTACCGGTTCCCACTTGTTTTAAAGTGTGGAAGTGATATCATGGGCCTGCTATTTCTCAGTTGTAGCAGAATTAAAGGCACCCTATGGGTTTAGTCATTATGCATCTTAATAGACCTGGACTTTCTGCTGTATCTGACTCTGGGTATTCTTCAGCCTCTCTGCGTCCTTTCACTCCATGCGCTCTGTTGGATACCACCACTGCCAGAGTGCCACCAGCACAAGAACTGAAGAGAGGGGAAAGCATTCAAAATAGTCAAGATGTTCAGCTACAGCAATCAAGAAGACAAAGAGAAGCTATTTCTCCATATTTTCAGTGCCTGGCACTTTATGCTGCTGTGCTGTCAAGGCTACACTCCTCTGTCCTGCGATGACAGCTTTCCTACCTAGCAAATTCAGCTTTCAACAGCTCTCTGTGCAATTTCCTCACTCATATGAAGGTGCTAGCAGTGAGAAACCAAAGGGCCAAGCAGCCATCAGCCAGTTCTTGTTTGCGTGGTCTCTTTTGGGGAATCCTTGAGACACTTCATATTCTTCATATACTCCTCAGAACCGTTTTTTTGTTCTGGTTTCCCACTTTTGTGGACAGTGTCGCCTGCGTCTTGCACTCCTGCTCCAGCCCATGGTCATCCATCAGTGCTGTAGGTTGTCCTGTGGCACTGGGTAGAGGTCCTCTTGGTGTGGTTCATGGGACAGGACTTCTTTGCATTCATGCTGAGAAGGGAGTTGTGTAGGGGCCCCTTGGTGACCTCCTTGAATGGGTTCATGTCCATTAAAACTGCATTTTACTTCTGTCTAATTATTTTCTATTCGTATTCAAAATGCAATTATTCATTGCCTCTTGTTAAAGAATGTTTTACGCATTAGATACTTAAGGTTTTTTATATATTTAACATATATCTTTGTATGTGCAAAAACATATATGACATTTCCAAAATGACAGAGGTGTCATGCTCAGAACATAAACCTGGAGGAGGGATGGATGAGACATCTTCAACTTCTCATGGATGAAAGCCATCCTTGTACTACTCCTGATCTATCACTTATCTTCATATGTGATTTTTGGTGTGATAAATCTACATAATTAGTTAAAGTTGTATAGGCATATTGTGCCTACCTAGGTGAATCACATACCTTGTGAACATCAATTTTGACTAAAAATGTTTGCAAGGGAAATTTAAAAGCTTCATGTCATCGAGAACATTATCCCATAATGTGTGTTGACCTAATACATGGTAAAATGAGTAAATTTGCAAATGGCAACGCCATTGCTAGCTGCTGAGAAGTCTGCCAGAAGCTATTAGTTCACATATTTGAATCAAATAATTTCATGTCATGAAGAAATGTGACAAAATCAAAAGCAGTTAAATGCATAATTTGCAGATGTGAACAAGAAAATAAATCCTGCTTATAAATTGTACTCAAGCAATAGTTTGCATAGCCTTATACCACGATCATAAAAATGAGGATAGGAAAATTTGGAGGCAAATATAATCAGTTTTTCTAAACTGTAGTCATTCTATTTCAAGATTATGCAAATCCAAAATTATTTTTCCTTTCAAAAACAAATTATTGCTTGAGTTTTGATAGCTTCTATTGTCTTTGGTTTTCAGTGTGTCATTGATGTCACCTTATTTCATTTATATGAATGTTTTCTGCTCATTAGGGCAACTCAATCAAAATTCAGATTTTGGCCCTGAAGTTTCTTTGAGCCTGACAACAGCAAGCAGTTCAAGCCAGGACATCAGGACAACAGAGAAAAGTTATAGTTATTGTCAGTAATACTAAGAGTTCATTTTTGTCCAGAGGATCTGTCTTAACACTGCCAAATGATTTCTCTGTTCCATTATCTATTTAATCTACTGTGTGTTGTTACAATAGCTGCATTGCTTTTGGCTGATGATGCTTTAATATCATTTTCTTTTAAATTGTCACTAACTTCCGGGCTTATGTGTCTTTTTTGTCCAAATCTGAATGAGTCAAGATATTATGCTCATATGCATTTCTTTATCAGCCCTTAGAAATGCTGAAGTCTAAAGAGCTGGAATTGGTTGAAGGTAAGTTGCAAGTGTCTCAGGAAGTCAGGGAGATGAGTTAAAGTGGGCACAAACCTCAGGACTTGCTTCTGGAGTTCTAGAGTTAGCTAAGCTTTTGCTTACTTTGCAGTGCTGCACTGCCTGATATAGCTAAGCGCTTTTCCTAACCTCTGGTCTCTCTCATATCTATGAGGTATGAGATTTACCTTAGGCCTTGAAAAACTCACTTCTTCATTGCTAGCCATAGTACAGCTATATTTCATCTGTCAGCTTTCACACTGTGCTTAGCCGGAAGACAGAGGAAGGCTGGAGAACAGTCCCTGGCTCTGTTTTATTTAATAAAGTAAACATAGGACCTTTGCTACCCTCACTATTATCTATTGAGCAACTTAGTTGGTGGTGTACCTAAGTGGTAACTCAGAGAGCTACAGCATTTACTCATTCAGCTCAAGTAGTAACTGCTCATATACTCAGCAGAAAAGGGATTCCTGTGTCAAACTTGGCTCGATGGAGTCACACACCTCTACTAGTTATATTGAAGCAAGACATCAATTATTTTTCAAGGTTTACTTATAACTCTGTGCCAATAGTAACAGTATGAAGCTAGAAGAAATCAGAGGGCAATTCCAAGTGGGAACACTGATGTTTTTTCATTTTGTGTTGTCTCTAGCATCTCTATTTGATTTTGCAACAGGGAAGTAATAAGCTCTAGAGTTTTTAAATAAAAAACAGGAATTGAACAATATGTGTATGTGCATTCTGTATGTGCTGCAAACTGTCAAGAGCATAATTCATTCTTGGGAACAGTTAGTCCCATTTAAATTACAGTGAGATAAAAATAGTGAATTTTTCCAGTTAAATAAATTGATATTGCCTTTTCTGTGCTATGGGTGACAGCACAGTGCAGATGACAAGCATTAGTAGAAAATGTGTGGATATTTCATTTTAATCAGTCTTCCTTCTAATGGGCTACTGCAGTTGGAATTTACAGCTTTATTAATTCCCAGATGTTTTGGAAATGAGTGAAACTCTTTCTCCTGTGGCATTTGGAGGTACCAAACATCAGGCATTTAATTTTTGATGTATTGAAACATATACTAGGGATGTGACCAATCTTCCCCAAGTTGAGTCGTATGGAGTTTTGTATGCTGCTATGGGCAATGGAGATCTTGGCATTCAAGTCAAAGGCATTCATATCTCAGTTCATCTGTCTAAATATAGGTTTGTTTTAAGCACCTTTGACTGTGCCGAATAGAACTCCCTAAGCTATAAATGTTCCATGTAGAAGTGTCCTGTCACATCCCCTCTTTAGAAAATCCAGTTCGATGTCTAATGCTGCAAATGAAGCTAGCCTTCTTGCGGGATCCAGTTTGAAAGTGAGGCAGCTTAAGTTGTCTGTGGGTGCCACAGGGGTCTCAGCTCCTATTGTAGTCACTGAAGATGAGGCCTGAATGAGTTGCCTCAACAGAAGTGTCTAGCACATGCAGAGATGCTGTATGGTGTCCAGACTGGACTCCAACTGCTGCTCCAGATCAGCACATTTTGGTCCTGTGTTCCATCTGCCAGCTGTGTGTGTATTTCTCAAAGTGAGTAACATAGCAAATACAAGAGGACCTAGGGCACATATAAATGCACGGTGAAGTAGGCACCTAAAGGGTGAGTATCACAGAATCACAGACTGGTTGAGGTTGGAAGGGACCTCTAGAGATCATCTACTCCAAACCCCTTGCTCCAGCAGGGACATCTAGAGCAGGGTGGCATCCAGGTGGGTTTGGAAGATCTCCAGAGAAGGAGACTCCACAAACTCTCTGCGCAGCCAGTTCCAGGGTTGTGTCACCCTCACAGTAAAGATGTTCTTCCTCACATGGAGGTGGAACTTCCTGTGTTTCAGCTTGTACCCTTTACCTCTTGTCCAGTCACTGGCCACCACTGAGTTTGGTCTCACCCGCTTTATATTCTCCCCTCTGGTATTTATGAATATTGATAAGATCTCCTCTCAATCTTCTCTTCTCTAGGCTAAACAGGCCCAGCTTGCTTAGTCTTTCCTCATAAGATAGATGCTCCAGTCCCTTAAGCATCTTTGTCACTCTACACTGGCCCTTCTCTAAAAGTTCCATGTCCCTCGTGTACTGGGGAGCCCAGAACTGCACCCAATACTGCAGGTGCAGCCCCACCAGAGCTGAGTAGAGGGGTAGGATCAAGATCCCCTCCCTCGACCTACTAGCAACACTCCTCCTGATGCAGGCCGGGATCCCATTGACCTTCTTGGCCAGGAGGGGACACTGCTGCCTCATGGTTAACTTCTTGTCAACCAGGACTCCCAAGTCCTTCTCTGCGGAGCTGCTATCCAGCAGGTCAACCCCTAATCTGTACTGGTGCCTGTGGTTATTCCTCCCCAGGTGCAGGTCCCTGTACTTGTCCTTGTTGAACCTCATGAGGTTCCTCTCTGCCCAACTCTCCAACCTGTCTAGGTCTCTCTGAATGGCAGCACAGCCCTCTGGAGTGTCGACCACTCCTCCCAGTTTGGTATCATCCGCAAACTTGCTGAGGGTGCACTCTGTCCTCTCCTCCAGGTCATAGATGAACAAGTTGAACGGCATTGAGCCCAATACTGCCCCTTGTGGGACACCACTGGCTACAGGCCTCCAACTAGACTCAGCCCCACTTACAAGGACCCACTGAGCTCTGCCATGCAGCCAGTTCTCAATCCATTGCACTGTCCACTCATCTAACACTTCCAGAGCTGATAACGTATCTAAGCTGATAACATAATTTCCTGACCTGATAATGTATTTCTTTATATCACTTTGTTCAGAGTGGTTGGTTTGAATTCAGGAGCTGTGAGATAACCAGCCTATTTTCTGGACTAGATCTCTGCTGACTGTTTTGAAGCTTAGACCCTTACGCCTCAGGGTCATTGAATTTACATAAGCATCTACCATCATTTGAGTTCTCCTAAGGTATCCAAAGCATCCATATGAGGTTGTTCGTTTGATATGTAAAGCAGATCATTACCTTCTCAAGCAACCACAGGAGGCTAGAACAGTTAGGAACATCTCAGTGGCTTTCAACATCTGTAAGTAATCCAATAAACTGAATATCTTTGGGCACTTGTAGCATCTACATGTGGATGTATAAATTCAGATCTGTCAGATTAAATGTGTGTGTCTACAGTGAACGGTGTTGTAACAGTGGTCAGATGAGATATCCTGTCCTTTACACAGATCCTGAAATAAATATGTTGGTAAACACCCTACAAAATGTTCCATGGTAGGTGGAAAGCTACTCTGCTTTTAAGAGATGAACTTTTTAGTGAAAGACTTGCCTAACTATGAGAACTGTGACATTGATGATCAAAGTACTGGATGCAGTGTGGTTATTCTCTCAATGAGGAAAAGGCCACAATTTTTTCCTTTTCGATTTGAGAGAATTTTTAAGCAGTTGCTGCAGCAATTTCTGAACTTCATTTTTCCATAAGCATTTTGGAGAAAGGAATTCACTACCTACAATTCAGACTAATAAAAAATAGGAAATAGAAATCAAAAAGTTGAAAATGGTTTATTTGAATCTAATTACTTCTTACTTATTTGATTTCACCTGAATCTATTTTCAACTTTTTAATTTCTATTAAAACCAAAATCTAAGCAAATGGTTATTTCTGGGAGTGGAGACTTTTTTTTTTTTTTTTAAATCAGAGAAGCTCAAATGAGAAGTTTTGAGCCAATATTTTCCTGACTTTGCATTATTGGATCCTTTAATTTTCTTATCCTTTTGTGAAGGAAAAAAGAAAACTACATTTTCAGTACTGAAGAAATTCTGATTTTTGACAATTTACACCTGTAAATCCTGCTGTTTACCTCTATTTTCATGGCATATGAACTTTTTTTCTTTACTTTTAGATTACTTGGCAATCTTCAGTACAATCATATGCTTACATGCAAGTTAAATTGCTATCAGTCTGTAAAAAAAAGCTGCGGAAATGAGTAAAACTTTTACCATTTCTGCATGTGATAGCTAATAGCTTTGTTAACTTTGTTAAAAAGAAATGAAAGATAATATTTTCTGTTGTGAGGTGCCTACTGCGGCAAATTAAGTAGTGATACACATGGCAACTATCAACTGGCCTTTAGTGAATTGTTATTTTTCTTGTTATTCGCAGAAGCTTCTCAGTTCAAGGTTAAATTCTTCCAATGTTTTAATCTTCAACAAGAATGGACATTAGGCTTCTCTCCTTCATGAATGTGCAAAGACATTGCCTGTCACTTTTATGAGCCCCAGTGTTTGTATGTGGTGAAGGGAAACAACCAAAGAAAAGAACTTTCACATTCAGAAGAGACAAACATGTCAAAATTCCTTAAAGCATGAAAAATGTACCAAAATCATCGAGCACTTTCTGAACAGTGGTGAATGATGGTGATTTATGATTGTGGAGATTTTTCTTAAGCTAGTCATTTTTTGTAGAAGAAAGAAAGGTCACTACAAATTAGAGCAAATATAGCTTATCTTGTTCTCTGCAGATTGCCTTTCCCTTTCAGGAAGTCCATTTCTGATTAGAGCAGCTGTTTTAGGGGGCTGACTATTAATAACCATCATTATCATTTTAATGAAAAGAAAAAAAAAAGGTACATTTACACACACACATACTTAACAAGCACTGTGTTTGGGAAGCTTTTCACACCAGCACGTTATTAAAAATAATGGTTTATAGATGAGAAAATTTAGCCCTATCAGGAAATAAAAATAAATGTTCCCTAAGTAGAGCCACCAAATTGCATCAAAAAAGCAGAATGCAAAAAAACTCACAAAGAGAATGGTCAGTCATTTATAAGTAACAATATTGATACTGGAAACTGTAATTTAGGAAGAAGAGTGAATTCTTTTTTCTCCAAGAATTTCTGTCTCTTTGCCCCAGGTAACATGGCATTTTTACTGCTTATCCTAGAAGCTGACTGCTTAGGACTTGCTCTCATAATTATCTCAGGAAGCATCTAGCAGCTTTGAGGATCCTCAGAGTTGATGATACAGAAGCCAAATTTGAGAACTATTCTATCAGTCCACACCACCTCATTTGTCAGTCTTTGATAAAAAAATATGTAGTGAGAATTCCCTGAATATTCTGACTTCTTAACAGCTTGCAGGTCAGAGACTTCCTAAGCAAAGGGGGGACCTCATTTTGTAGGCTTCAACAAAAATTAAGTGTAATTTTCTTTCCTATCTCCCTGCAGCCAAATAGAAAGGAAGTCTTGGTTAAAAGAAAGTTAGAAGAAAGGTGTGTTTAAGGAGAGACTTAAGAGATGTCTGTTTGAGGGCTGGCCGGGATGACTGGAAACCTCTGGCTCAGACCTGAGTTCACAAATTTTGCTTGTTTTAATTGTAACTGAATAAACCATCTTTGAGGTTGCTTGGAAATACTTCTGATTCATTGATAGAATAAAATTATGTTTTATAGCAGGTAGCACAAGACACTTAAAATAAAAATTAGTTGAAATCTCCCCAGTGCTTTTTGATTTTTTTTTCACTTGCTTTCCATAAAAAGGGGATTTCACCCAGGAAAAAGTAAGCAAGCTAGTGATATTTCTGTGACATTGATTAAAAATAAGGCAACTGTTAGCTGATAGCTAGAACAACCAAGAAGATAGGAATTACTGGATGATATCCCACTGATTCATCAACACCTTAGTTTGCTAATATCCTGGGTGAAGCAAAAGGAATGTGCTTTGAGTTAAGCTGTTGAATGAGGAAGGACCAGAATGTCAGGGAACCTAATGTGATATAGACAAAAGCTCTTAGGATAAAATTTGGTGGAGATGAATGGCAGACACGCTGTCAGAATAATTGAAAATAAGGCTAGGAGCTTCTTTAGCTTATCCCTAATCCAGAACATAATCAGCTCCATGAACACCATCCTCTCAATGCTGTATATGACATTTTCTTAATAATG
Organism: Tinamus guttatus; assembly: GCF_000705375.1. The sequence continues at coordinate 556,147 of NW_010586553.1, read as the reverse complement.
TCTGGCGATGAGACCCCACATCCTCCTCAGGCAATGGGTTCCAGCATTGGCTTGCTATGACATGTCTTACACAACATGAAGCAAGTTGAAAAATACACCCTAGAAACCTGGCAAAAACTTGAGGAAAGAACTGAAAGTGATGGAAAGGGAACAAACTAAAGAGCAATGTCCCGTGCATTGTTTTCAGGATGATAACTGTCTGGACAAACTCTTTTCAGAAAAAGATCCATGGTGTGTATTTATATCCACCCAAATGAACAAATAAAGAAAAAAAAAAGAAAGAAGAAAGAAATCAAGGTGATTTTTAGACTGTTAATTAAACCACCTCCAAAAACTAGCATAGCTCCTGTTGGCCTAAGCTTTGTTAGTGTTGTTTAGCTCTCATGAACATGCAAGCCTAATTAAAATATCACACTGAGTCAACCCAAAGATTATTTCAGAAGATTTCAAATAAAGTAAATCTGGTTGCCTACGGATGCACATCTTCTGTTTGATTGGTTTTGGTAATTAGTACGTCTTAAACTGTGACCACAGCTTTTCTTGTGTTTAGTGCATATCTAAAAGGTCTTTTCCCATGTGGTTCTCTGATATATGCCAAGGCGTATGCTTAGGATATTTTTTCTTGTAGCTGGGGCATCTACAAGATCTTTGTCCTATATTCAGCCCCCTATCTACATGAAATGCAATTATCTACGGGTTTCCAACTCAGCTATGGTTTCGGTTAATGAGCTCAAGAGTTCCTACCTGTGTACAGACAGGCCTATGCATAAGGTCACTAAGACAACCTACAGTTCATTTCTGTAGGAAAACAGCCTAAAAAAGGAATAGTTAACCAGAAAACAGATAGATGAATTATATACAGTGAGAAAAGCAGGAAGGTCAGTTTGAAGAGGATGATTTAAATGGAGGGTTTGAAAGAGGATCAAGCAGTGCATGACAGAGTCAAGGCAAGGTATTTAGTACTCTTCAGCCATTCAGGAAACATGAAAATATGTAGGAAATAGAGAGTAAAAAGGGAGGCAAGGGAAAGGATATACTAACTCACTGCCACTAGTGAAACTTGATGATATTAAAACACAGCTAGATGTGAAAGTTTGGATGGGCCTTCTATACCGGGACTAAAACATGTTCCATCTTCTGGTCCTTCCAGCAAAATCCTTTCAAGGTCAGGTTATCAGACCTGGTCTGAAGAACTGTTTAATGCTCCCAACTGAGTGCTCAGCTGGTCACACACACACAGAATGACACAGAACAGCTAAATTTATAAGAGGCCTCTGGAGATCATATAACCTGACCTATGCACTCAAGCAGCTACACCTAAAGCATGTTGTCCAGGATGATATCCATAGATAGCTTTTGAATATCTCCAAGGAGGCAGACATCACAGCCTTCCTGGGCAACCAGTTCCAATACCTCACACCGCTAGGGCCACCAGTCCTTAGAGAATCATGGCTGCATCTGGCACCTGGGGCCCCAAACAGGTGAGAAAATGCTGTGCAGCCAAACAGCCATGGAGCATCTGCCTTGCTGAAGAGACAGAACCTCTGTGGTGATGTTTCCTCTTCAACATAATGTGGGTATCGTGTACTATATTGAGAGTAGGTTGTCTCTATGTCACATCTTGACAGTTTGTGCCTCTGCAGCAAGTGGACAGAAGGTGCAGGGAAAGATATACTTTACATCCAGGTTTCCACCTAAAGGGCAGAACTTGTTCCATCAGCTCACTTGTAATTTTGATGTGAAGGAGAAAAATATCCAAAACTCAGCAGATTTAGCTGTTCTGGTTTAAGGTTTTTAGTTTTCTCATGAAAGTCACAAAAGTGAATAATGTTTTCCTTGTTCTTTTCTTTTGAAATCTTTGGTAGGAGAAATGGATGCATTAATAAAAAACTATTTTTTTCATCCTTGGTTCCAAAATATAAGATTTAGAAACATAAGATGTAGGAGCAGAATTTTTCTAACTTTTCAGTGCTATAAACAGTTAAGAAATGTGTATGAAGGCATGAAGGGCCTTCCAAATGCATCTAAGCTTTGTATGTGAGAATCTAGGCCACTGAAGTATAAATAAACTTACAAGTTAGGTTCTGAACTCCTGATTCGCACTATGAGAGACCACTGATTTACATTTACCTGCTATCTAACCCCAGTGATTATCTGACCATGAAAAAAAGCCTCAGATTCACAAACACATGTCCTTAACCAGTCTTCTGTGAAAGCAGAATCAAGGCTATTATTGCCTATGTTTGCCAGAAAGGAGTTGGGTAAAATCAGCGTTAATTCAAGACTGTGATTCTTAGGGCTGTCTGCAGAAGGTATAAACACAATGCAATCAGTCAGTCTGAATTTAAATAGTTAATTGCAGAAATTAATGTCTACTTAGCTGAACTAGAAAAATAAATGTAATGGCTTTTCCTGCTAGGAGGGTGCTTCATATAACGGATCACTTCACTTATGTGACTAAATACCTTTCTGATATTGATCCACACAGGAAGGAAGAAGGAAAGAAAAATGTAAGAGAGCTCTTCAAGATGCTATACTACAGCAAGTTAGGCAGCTCAGGGATGTGACAACAGAGAATTTGCACCTTCAGAACTGACACAAAAAGCTTTCTGAAATTGCCATATCTTTTCAGGATAAGCTGACAGACAAAGAAAAGGAGCTGTTTCTTCACCTTGTACCTGTCTGTAGCTTCGCATGTCCTTCTGGAACAGATAGTCTTTTTTTTGACACACTGGGATGAAGAGACAATCTGTTCTAATATTTTGATCTTTAAATCATGCACCAGGGCATGCTTGCTGTTTGAGGACATTTATTCACTGGTCTATATTCCCACAGAAGAAGGCCCCAGACTGGATACAGCTGCCTTTGCTCACCCACCCCATCTATATCACAGGTACGTCTCCTCTTGGGACTGTTTGTTGACTTATTCATGACTAGGATTCGTTCGACCATCTGGGGTTCTGCAACATACTGTATTTTTGAATGTGTTTTGCCTCACTCTAAAACAGACAGGTACATATCTATAGTGTTAAACTCCTTGACCTTGTTGACTTGTTTTTAATTATTTCTGAGGAAGCTGAGGGTTGTTTGCTAGTAGGTCTACCCTGTAGTCATCTGAAGATAGATAAGGTAAAATCTGCCTTAGGCTTCAAAATTGTTTAGTTTTTCAACACATGTTTATCAGCCCTGGCAACTCTAAATTGAGTTGCCGAAGAACTTGAATTGAAGGTAGTTAGGTCTAGTGGCTACAGATATTTTGGGTTGTTTCCCCAGCACCCATAGTTACTACTCCTGACCATGCCACTGCTTGAGAGCAGAAGCTGGTACTGGTTGCTTCTTGTCTCCATAGCTTGATCTCCCTTCACTATGTTTTCACTATTTGGATCCATCAGGATGGAAGCTTTTTGTAGAACAGGAGCCTCAGTCAGCATTTGACACTGTAATTACAAGCTCACTACATAGCTCCTTATAGCTTCCAACAGTGCCTTTGCTCTGCAGATAAAGATCTTCATGCCATTAAAGCTTATATCTTTAAAATAAATCTTTCACTGAATGGTGGAAATAAGGAAACTGATTTCTGCAGCTTGTTGAAAGAACAGGGGTAAGAGTTCCTGTTCGAGTCCTCAGACACCTAAGACATCTAATATCAAGCTACAAGCTCTAAAACTCTGGAGACATTTAACATCTCTTTCTATATAGCTTTTTTTGTTGTTTGAGCAGATGAGCTCAGATTGCAGATGATCCATATGTTCATTAAACTTTTGAGACCTTTATAGCTTTTAGATGTCTCCCTTTATATCAAAGCGGGTTAATAGTGGCCAAGTGGGGAAGGACAGACCCAGACATACATAGAGCATGATAATGTAAGATTTGCTACCTTTAGAAATCAGGCAAAAAGTGTCAGTAATTTTCAGAAACATTGCATTCTTGGCCTGTGTCCATCCTAATTCCCTTCTCTTTTAAACCTTTCTGTGGTTTATGATAGCATACTTCTATGGCAGTACACTGAAGAACTCTGAAGAAATCCACTACCAGAGAAAAAGGAGCTGACATATTTTGTAATCCTCTCTGAATTATAATCCAGTTTATTGGATGTGCAGAAGAAGGTACATGCATCTCAGGTGAAGAACATATTAGCTGTTATCGTGACTGGCCTTAGATCAAGCAGACTTCAAATATAACAAATGCAATATATAGAAAGTTGCACTTCCTTTTTAGATTGTGTTTTACTCCCATTAGGTAAGACTTTTGGGCGCTGGAGTAATATTTTTTGAGGTGGCTCTTGGGGACCAATTTGCAAATCAGTGGGGATGCTGGTGAGAAACTCCTATGTGCTTTTCTCATCCAATCCCTAGTTCACAGGTGTGCTTGGCAGAATGCAATTTGTGTGTCATGAGTTTTGTAACCTATCAACATGATGAAATAGATCTTTATGTGGAGGTTCTTTTAAGTCCAAGTTGTCTAACTACAGTCCTCTGGAAAAAGAAAATGGCAGAGAAAATCAAGAGAGACAAAGACCCTCATGGGAAATAGATGACTATAGACAAAAATGTAATTTTGTGTAAGACCAGCATATGAAATTTGGGGTGGGACTGAAGGTGAGGACTCTTTTATGTTGCTATTCCCATGATAGTAAAAGTGTGGAGGAGAAGAGAGATATTAACTAGTGTCTTTACTGGAAGATAGGCCACACTCAGTTGCTGTTCATTCTATCCAACAGCAGCTACGAAAGCAACAGACACACATCTACTTTCCAAACTGACAGCACACATATAACTATAGGCTGCACACAACAGTACTCTTTCCTCCTGGTGTGGGCATCATAGCAGGATGGGATTATGGGCAAGATGATCAAGAGAAGAAAGGGAACATGAGAAGGACAAGCGTCATTATTTCCATTTCTCACACTGTTCACATTGACCATAGTGTTAGTCCACAGTGATCTCTGTTTACACTGGAAATGGAGCAATCAGGGAAGAGCAATTAATTTGGGTAATTGATACGATTTACTTACTGAGAAAATACCTTAACTGAAACCAGATGGCCCTCTGATCACCATCATTGTTATTTTTAATAGTACTGATTTATATTAAATTATTATTAAAATATTAAATTATTAGTTTGGTTTGGGACCAAATTTTTCAGGGCAATATTTCAACACACAAAGCCGAGATAGACTCAGACTGCTCCCATAATCAGCATCTCTGTTCAAAAGTTGCAAAACTGGTGGGTGTTCCGCTTAACATCTAACATCCTTTTAAGACTGTTACCAGATCCTTTTCAAATATAATGTCTGAGTGACCACGGTTGCTGAGGAAGATCGAAGAAAATCATCGCTGTACTTTAAATCATCTTCTAACATGCCTACCTATTATCTCTTAGAGACCCACCATCAGCAAAGATAGTTTTGGAGTGACGGAGAAATATTTTTTCTTTATAAAGATTAGCTGATTCTTGTTGTTTACTTTATATTTCCCTTGATCATAAAATGTCTGTGGCCAGAGTTTATTAAAAAAATCAGAAGTTTGCATTCACAGACATCAAGTGTATTATTCATATTTTCAAGGCTCTTAATTATCTTTCTATGAAACTTAGTCTAAGTTTCTTTTGTTTCCATTCAAGCACTGGAACAATTCTGGTCCTTGGAGATATTATTTCAAGTTCCCTGTTGAATAATACACTAAATCAACATGTTTGCTCTAAGCATGAAAGCAAGGACAGAAAGTATCTTTTTATGAGGCAACCCCAGCTGTGTAGTATGGCAGGCAAATGCCATTGGATGTGCTCTGTATGTCCGATTCCATCAATCAGAGCAAACAGAGTGGGGCTTTATGTCCTCTACTGATGGCAAGGACCTAATACTGGTCCAAGTTTTACACCCAAATGACTTTGTGCTCAAGAGCTTTTGAACACAGGATTGTACCCAGCTTTTCAGAAGGATACAGAGATATCTTAGTCACTAGATTTCAAGTATGTATACATCCATATTATACTTTTAATGTATGTACAGACATGTACAGACAGATGTATAGACAGAAATCAGTAGCATAAAGCATGAGATTCTATTATAATTTTTGCCCCTCTGGAGTATTCCTCATAGCCTTCAACTTTATGTGGGAGATCAATGCCGTTCTGGAATGGCACATGGAGACTAGAATGATTCCCTTAAAGCATCTAGAATACCACTGGACATATGTGTTTAGGCTACCAAATTCCACCCATAAGGAGTGGAACAAGTGACCCACAAGTAATAATCTCTAGCTCTGAATCCAAACCCAAGCTTCACCAGCATGTGGTGGCTGGTTTGGCTGAGTAGTGCTGAAACTTTTCAACAGACCCCTGGATTTATATCTGCAGTTTAAGTGTCTTCAGCTGAGCTCATAGTTTAGGTCCTAGTCAGGGCAGCTGTGGATATAACTCACTGCACAAATGTAGAGGTCTGCTTCAGGATCAGGTAAACAGTCTTTCCTATCTCTGCTGACTTGTTGTCTACAGATTGCCTGAGGAACCCAGAGTGACTGCTTTGTGCAGGGATGTTATATCATAGACATCTGCAGATTGTCAGATAAATCCCACTACAAATGCCATACATTTTTATTCTCTAGGCACTCTGAAGTGTTTAAGTATAGGTGGAATACAAAAGCATCTGCTTCACTATGATTATCTGATCAAGAACCTTTTCAGCATAGAGGAGATAATAAATAAAGAAGAAAGTGGTAGCATAACACACAGAGACACAAAATTTATAATGAGGGATAATGGAGGCCAAGACAAAAGCCTCCAGCCACTTATTATGAATCCATTAGGAAACCACATAGTTTTGGAGAGGACCAATCTTGACTTTGCAATTGATAAGAAGGAGGAAACCATATAAACACGGGGATTTGGGATATGTGAGAAAGGCCTATGGCACTATCCAAAACTTTCTAAGATGTGTTTGGGGAACAAGATCAGGGAGGAGGGGAATAGAGAGGAAGGAATGTAAAAAAGGCTGGTCATGTGTAAGCAGTTCATCCATCCATATATTTCTTTGTCAGTCCTGTGTCTGATCTATAGAGTCTAAAGACTATAGTCTATCACATCTTCTTGTTAAATCCTTTAATTATTTTTCTTTGTAATGTCCCTCTGTATCCATGTGTAAGTTGAGGGACCAGCAGCTGGATACACACGAGAGAGTGGTTTGGGATCAGTAACAGGAATCAAACTCTGGATGAAAAAGCCCTTGCTCATAGCATTTCTGAACTATTAAGCTTAATAAGGTCTCCTGTGTAAGTATGTGTGTGAGTGTTTTACCCCACGGAGCATCTCTAACTGCTATTATGACTCTAGGCTTACATGGAGAATTTGGCAACCAAACACACAACCTCCCCATCTCATCCCCCTTACTAGTACAGACACCACTTAGTAAAAATGATGGATATCTGTGTTTTATAGATTATGAATGAGTTTGCAATGGTCTGTGGTACCAGTGAGTGGGGTAAGTGCAGGTCCTAACCAGTGGAACCACAGGGCTATGGGAATGTGTGTTAAGACTGCCAGGTACCAGAGGCACCTATATAGATGATTTGGGGACCAGCAGCTGGAATTAGACCTTAGGTGATGGTGGTCCTTAAGCTGGAGTCAGACCTTGAGGGATGATGATCTCTGGTGGCAGTAACTGGAGTGACAGAAGGTCTCAGCATCAGCTGCTGGTGTTGAGCTCAGGATCAAAGCACCTGAGTGTCCTGTGGGCTCGTTCTAGGATTGTGAGGACTTACATCTTCTTCACAGATTGTTTCCAAATGGATGATCTAATGGCAGTAATGTTGGCAGGCCTGATCTCATGAAATACAAGTGACAACAATGTACCGCAGTTTTTTGATAATAGATAAGACTGCCAGTCAACAGTGATTCTTTAATTGATTTTAAAGAGCACTGATAGGAGCCTGTATTGTTTTTAGAACTACAGATTATCTGGCTAAAGGATTTGTCTACAAAAATGTTTTAGAATGTTAGTGAAATCCTGAGGACAAAAATATGGCATAAAAACTGAAGCAGAACAGAACAAAATGTAGCTTTGCATGAATCGCAGAAATTTCCCATTACACTTGCAAGCAGAAACACATATTAAACTGCATTGCAAAGCTATCATTTGTAAAATAAAAAGTACCTGATGAATTTGGCTTCTAGTTGTTTTAGATGCACTATTGTTTACCAATTTCCCTTATTTGTTTAAAATAAAGAAATGAAAATCTCTGAGCCTCCTCAGAGATTGTTTTTGTTCTGTATTGTGTCATGTGTGTCATGTTCATTTTTACTATCTAACACAGAAACATAAATACATGGACATTAGATTCTCAGATTAGAGGGGTATATATTATTTTTTCTTGTGCTGCTGGAAGGGTTTTTCTTGTTTTCCTTCCATGAAGGTTGTAGTTTTAGTTTAGTCTTTTTATGCTAGTTCTGGCACTTCTAATATGTGTCCTCAGGATTTATGTGGATCTAAATGAACAACCACACTGAAGCATCTCATAAGCTTCTATATTTTCATTTTAGATTTACTACTGGCAATTACATGCTATGCACATAACAGAGGATCTAAAATCAATTGTGCACTTTGCAATTTACTGGGTACTTATTAATTTCAATATCTATCTCAATTGGCATTCTGTGCATAATTTTTTTTTTTGTGGTGTTGTGGTGATAATCCATTAGTGACATTTATGAATACTTTCTAAATTACTGTTGATGCTTTGGCCTGGAAGAAATAAGGAAATACAGAATGATTGATGAAGCACTTTATCTTCTCCTTAGAGAACTGACCTGTCACCTGGATTTGTTATTTAGACTTTTCACACTATGAGTCCCAGAGCAACATGTTTCAGAAATGCACAAAAGATGTTACTCTATCAGATTTGCATTCCACATCTTATAAAACAACACTATTAAGACAAGGGTGCAGACTTCTCTGACAGCTAGCCCCCTCCTTTATTTTTCCTTGTCATGGCTGAGCAGTTTTAGTCATAAACATTGAGGCTACACTGGGATGATGACTGCTTGGGACACTAACAGTGGCTGGGAGACATCTGGTGAGCATCACGCTGCTGATGATATGCTTTTTGCCTGACTTGTAAACTTCAAAGTTTGGACAGATCTTCCTCTGAAACTGTGCAACGCTTAGTATAGTATAAATAAAGCTTAATATGGTGCAAATTTCAGCTGTCAGTGTTAAATGGAAACGTTTAAGAAAGGTTTCAAGGAAAATAAGGTGATCAGGAGTAGGCAACAAGGATTCACCAGGGGCAGGTCAGGTCTGATCAACCTAATAGCTTTCTACAATGGGATGAGTGGCTAGAAGGAAAATGGGAGAGCAGTGGGTGCTGTTTACCTTGACTTCAGCAAGGCTTTCTACACTGTCTCCTATAACATCCTCATGGGGAAAATCAGAAAATGTGGATTGGACGAGTGGACAGTGAGGTGGATTGAGAACTGTCTGGGTGGCAGAGCTCAGAGGGTCCTCATAACTGGGGCTGCGTCTAATTGGAGGCCTGTGGCCAGTGGTGTCTCACAGTAGTCAGTACTGGGCCCAATGCCGTTCAACTGATTTATCAATGACCTGCAGGAGTGGAGAGAGTGCACTCTCAGCAAGATTGCAGACGATATCAAACTGAGTGGAGTGGTCAACACTCCAGAGGGCTGTGCTGCCATTCAGAGGGACTTGGACAGGTTGGAGAGTTAGGCAGAGAGAAACCTCATGCGGTTCAACAAGGACAAGTGCAAGGTCCTGCACCTGGGGAGGAATAACTCCAGACATCAGTACAGATTAGGGGTTGACCAGCTCGGCAGAGAGGGACTTGAGAGTCCTGGTTGACAAGAAGTTAACCATGAGGCAGCAGTGTCCCCTCCTGGCCAAGAAGGTCAATGGGATCCCGGCCTGCATCAGGAGGAGTGTTGCTAGTAGGTCGAGGGAGGGGATCTTGATCCTACCCCTCTACTCAGCTCTGGTGGGACTGCACCTGCAGTATTGGGTGCAGTTCTGGGCTCCCCAGTACACGAGGGACATGGAACTTTTAGAGAAGGGCCAGTGTAGAGTGACAAAGATGCTTAAGGGACTGGAGCATCTATCTTATGAGGAAAGACTAAGCAAGCTGGGCCTGTTTAGCCTAGAGAAGAGAGGATTGAGAGGAAATCTTATCAATATATATGAATATCTGAGGGGAGAATGTAAAGAAGATGGGACCAAATTCTTCTTGGCGGTGGCCAGTGATAGAACAAGTAGTAATGAGTAAAAACTGAAATGCAGGAAGTTTAATCTCCATATGAGGAAGGACATCTTTACTGTGAGGGTGACAGAACCCCGGAACTGGCTGCGCAGAGAGGTTGTGGAGTCTCCTTCTCTGGAGACCTTCAAAATCTGCCTGCATGCAACTGAATGCCATGTGCTTTAAGTGTCCCTGCTTGAGCAGGGGAGTTGGACTAGATGATCTCTAGAGGTCCCTTGCAACCTTAACCATTCTGTGCTTCTGTGATTTTCCATCTCAGAACTGTGCTCTGTGCCTGGGTGCACTAATCCACCACTGAGAGTGGCAGATAAATGAGTCTGACCAGTTGTCTGGAGTCACATAAAATTAATAATGAAAATATAAAAATGGGAACCTGTAAGTCCTAAGGAAATTCAAAGTATGACCTTCTGGACAGTCAACACTGTAAATCATGGGTATCTGTGGACTCCATGGAATCCTGTGGAAACGGTGTATTTGTTGTTTTGGACACCTTTCCTGGGAAAACCTTAACTGAGGCCAAGGATAGGGCAGGACTTCTCTTCTTGGAGACTCCCTCAACTGCTCATCAGCATATCTGTGTTTCTGTAAGCACAGAACACAATGTGTTCTGTGACAATGTGTTCTGTGCTATGCGAGAATGTCCAGGCAGACACTGAACATCACAGATGGTCTCAATCCCAAGGGCAACTCCTGCTTCTCCTTTCTGCCTCAGTAGATCCTTGCAGCAGGTTCAGTAAAGTGAATAAAACTGTTCGTAGAATAGAAGATTTCTCCTTGTATTCATTTAGATCGAGTGCTTAACTCACATTTCATGACTTTTCCTTCACAGATCTAATTTTAAGTTGAAAATCATATTAGCTTGCTAAGCACCTTGAAAGAGCTGAGAGCAAGGGATTTGGCTCATTTACTTTTGCATTCATACAGTGTAAAAATGCTTGTCTTCTCAGCTTCTTTTCCCAATAACTGTAGGGCAAACACTCTTTAAGGTATTATTCACCTGCCCTGTTTTAGACGACCACTTCAGATAAAGTGGAATTTGGTGCTTCTTCCTTGGCTTCAAAGGGGATCTATCTAGGCAGTCCAGACATAGGCTTCTGTATTTAACTAGATATAACCCAGGCTAATTGATGTAACCAAATCACTAATTTATCTTTTCTTAGCATCTCAGTAATTAATAGATACATTGGATACATGGATAATATTGTCATTTATAGATAATCTGCCACAGAAGACCTCAACTCTGCCCTTTATACTCTCATATGAGGTAAATAGTATTATCTTTATCTACTCTTTTCTAAAATAATCATCTTTCAGACTTTCACATGTTGTCACTAGAAGCGGGGAATATTTCCTTTGAGTTTGTGGTGGATGCAAGTGCAAGCAGTCAGATGCTGGAGTGATTATTCCAAGCCAATTATTTATAATTTAGGGCTCTTATCTCTCATGTGTTTATATTTTCATTTTCAAGCATTTGAACTCAGTTGCTTTAATGGCTGCAGAAAACTTGCCACATGCATTCTGAGGTCTGTTCTCCCTAAAGAAAATTGAGAAATACATGGCAATCCAAGCAAGTTCAGAGAAGGAATTATTAACTCACATCTCAATTAGTTACAACATTAACAAGCTGTCCTTGCCTCTCAGTTAGCAGAATTAACAGAAATCATTAGTTTCTATCAGCTGTGACCATATTTCCAAACATATGTGGAAGACATGCAGTTAGTAATAGGAAATTCAGCAATATGGAAAACAGTTTTGCAGCTGAACAAGAAAAAGGCAAATTTCTCTGTGACATGCAGAAAGGTTTCATCACAGGTCAGAAGGATCACATTTCCAGTGATGACAAGTAAAAGACTGAGAAAACCAAGCAATTCTTTGGTCCCCACTTATCTCTGCCAATTCTCCCTCACCTTGACCTATCCAACCCTTCTTCCCAGACCTCACCCAGTGCAGCCTGGGAAACCTTGCCTCAGGTGACTGAGAATTGAAGAGTAACTTCAAACATAGCAGGGGTGAAGCCAAACCTTTTCTCAGTGCATAGTGCATTAACCTGTCAATTGAACACTCTGAGTGGGAGAATTGCTCTTTGGTTCCTCACCCCACCACCTACTACTTTACATCTTTCAACTGCTGGCACTTTTTCACGGGAGGAGTCTCAAGGATGGATGCAGATAGCAGATTTCTGCTACATCTATCTCCTTTCATAGGAAAAAGTAAAACTAAACAAAAAAAACCTAAGATGAAAAACTAAAAGAACAAAAATAAATAAAGAAAAAAAAACATTATTCCCAACAGAAAACGTAATAATCTCAACTACTTGAGCATTTTAGATGTGGAAAGCCCAGGAAATCAACTTGAGACTCAATATGGGCAGTGACAAGCAGTGATCTGACAAGCAAAATCTCATGCTTTAGGCATTGTGGTTCCTTAGATCTAACTGCATTTTTTTGAGAAGGCTCTACGCTCTCCAGTCTGTGTGATAATTTAGACAACATCTCTGTAAGACTGCTCTCATGGAGTTTGGCTCCCTGTGTGCATCCCAAGCCTTGACCTCAGCTAAAGAATCTTGGTATTGCTGTCACAGAAACCATAATCAAGAATGCCTCACAATAAGTCAATATGTCATGGTCTGGTCTTTCATAGATAGTCTCTAGACAAGATCAGTGAGCTTCTCAGAATGTGACAAATATCTCTGTTACTTAGCTAGCTAAGACCCCATTTATTTCAATTTACTGCCTGGCTCCTAAAGATCAGGCACTCTACAGTAAGACTCACTTTGCTAGAAAGTTTCTGTACCCAACACCTTCAGAGGCATTTGCCATAACGTTATGCAGAGGGCATGCAGAAACATGCCTTCTGAGACTTTTATTTCAATCCTAATACAGGCAGAGAAACAGAGAATTGTCCTTGACCCAATTTGCTGACTGAAGCGAGCTGGAAGTGCTATTCATTGTTAAGGGAAATTCACAGTGAACACGAAAATGTAGATAATGTGCTACATGAGTATTGCTCTGCTACAGGCTTGAAGACTGAATGATAGTGTTTTAAATGACCTCTTTTGACACTTGGAGCTGGTGGTTTCTAGTTGTTCAACTCTTGAACATCCATCTGGTAACTCTGAAGACAGCTGTACCATATCCTTTTCTTGTGAGGCGAGGATACACATATCCGAACAATATATCAAGTAATCCAGGTTGAAGATATACAGTGATGACGCAGTTAGAAACCAGAAGACATGATATCTGCCTCTCAGTGGTCTTTAGAAGCACAGTAGGTACAAAACTAACCTAAGTCACCGAGGGAGGACTTTGAATAAACTGTCACAGGGATGGTATCATTGGTAGTTTCCACTTTGCAAGCTCCTAGAGATGTGCCCATCACATCAAGATTGCCAATGGACATAAAGCTTGAGAGGATAATTTAGGAGTCCCAGAAAAAAAAAAAGAAGTCCCAGACAGTACTGTCTCAAAACAGAAAACACTAATAGTAAACAGGGCAAGCTGAAGCCATTTCACATGGTTGCTGGGGTACTACCCACCTCCTATGTCCATGCCAGAGCCTTGTGAGATGAATATTGCTGAAAAAGACATTGGATTTTTCAGATGGCGCTTTCTCTCATAGGTTTTCTGTTAGTGGTAGTCACATGCCTCATCCTGGGGGGATTAACACCAGTTTTGAGTCTTTCTACTTCCTTACTCATGGATCATGGCCGAAAATCCTGGTAGCAACCAAATTCAGTTTTGATTACAGTACTGAGAAGTAGCTGAAGTACTCTGAAGTATGCAGAGAAATTAAACTTGGCCATGGTACCACGAATCAAACCTGGTCTTTCTGCATCCCTTTGGGATGATTTCGTTGCAACTCTATAGCGTCTGTTTTCTTTTGTATTTAAGCATTATGCTTAATGTTGAAATGTTGTGTGAAAAAGAGGTTATGAATAAAGATCAAAATGTCTTTTCCATCAAGATACACATAACTAAAGACATGGTGTAAGCTCCAAGTGCTCAGACTCTTTGCAAATATGGGTACTTAATTACTAGGTACTCAGACAAATATGTGTTTATCTTTGACCCAGGTTTCTAACTATAGAGTTCAAGTATACAAAGAGTATTTTCTGGTGTGCTATCTTTATCTTAAAGTAACTTCTGGGAATAACTGTAAGAAAACTATGTACAAAAATATTCCTGTTTGTAAGGTGGCAACTGATCCCTTTATAAACATTTCTGAAATGACATGGTAATAGATTCAGTGGGCAAATAGACATTTGGACTGATTCATGTTTCTGTGCATGCTTCATTCTGCTTCAGTGATTTGCAGAACAGTGAAGAGTAGAATATAGCTATAAGCTGAAGATTTTCCATCATTAAAACAGAAATGATACTGTGAGACCTTGTTAAAAATTTGGAAGGTATCATGGAAGGTAGATACCAAACTAAGAGAATAAGCTGAAATTTCAGGAGAAGAGAAAGCATTTTTTTGTGATGCCTATCCTAAAAGAAAAAGCAAAAAAGAATAAAGAAAAATGCAACTATTTCTTCATTAAAAATATCTCTTTTGATCAGTGTTGAATTTATCTATCAGCCTTAATAGAGGCCTGGAGAGATCTCTCTTCATTTCGATCTAACTCAACCAGACTAGGCTCAAGTGCTCAGTTTTATGTATCTTTTGACAAATATCTTAACATTTCTATGCCTCATTTCCCCACACATGAAGTGAGAAAAAACAATGATGTACCCTTTTCCTCCTGCTTGCATTTGGTCTGTAAATTCCTCTGGGTGAGGATTTTTTCTTGCTGTAGATGTGGTTCATAAATAGGAAATGGGTGGAGTTGAACCCCCCTTCAGCAAGGACCATTATTTACAATGTATTTACCTTATTCCATTGTATAATTAATTTGATTATATAATTAAAATCTGAGTAAAAGAGAGGAAAAGCCTCTGGCAGATGAACCAGAATGCAGGTGACATTTGTGCATGTTTGTAACAGTCTGTCCTAGTCTGGTAGTGCCAGCTTTATGCCAACCCCAGGATAGTAGGCATAAAAGCAGAGTAATATTTGGAGGTGATAAACAGAACAAAAGAATCAGCAGTAAACATGGGAAGAACCTGGAGTAGCTTGGTTTTATTCCAGTCTGATTCTAGTATTCAATCTGCTGTGAAACAAATTGCAAAATTAAACTACTGATACAGAAATCAGGAGAGATGGAGAGATGACATGTCCTGTCTGTCTGTAAAATCAAGGTCAGATTGCATTGGTAGCCATACCAGTCTTTTTCCTCATCATGAGAAGATGTTTCTCCATCAAGCCTCAATGCTGGTGGGACCGCATGTGTTCCAGGCATGCTGTACAAGCAGCTCTGTTTGCAATGTTTTCCAAGCTGACGTGCAGTCTTACTGCCAAACTTGCCTCTTGTCATGCCATTACTTACGCAGGGGTTTGCACTCATCAGTCCTGCTGCCTTTCCCATCTGTCTCTGGATAGAAGTGGGAAGAATCCCTCTGACAGGTGGATTTTGAATTGTTTTCACAACCTAGATGGACAACCAGTTTCTGAGGGGATTTATACAGTGACTGGGGGGTGGCTTATTTATAATGAAATGTAGTCGGAAATGATTTTGCTTTTATTGTAAAACGAGCATTCTCAGAGGCACTCCTCTGGCCCCGATCCATCTGAAAAGTGTCTCCACTGTTTTTGTTCCTGTTCTCTGAGGGGACATCCCTGTTCCAGATTTTCACCTGTCATAGGTCTAAACAAGGTCAGTGTAATGGCATAGGCAAGGACCTGGGTTTCTGAATGCTTGATTTAAGTGTAAGCTATAACACTTGCTGGAGAAATCACACAAAATATGCTTCGAAAAGTGAGTTATAATATTCAGGGCCTAGTTTTGGTACTATTTTCTCAGACATGACTATGGGGAGAGGGATGAATATTTACACAGACAGGCTGCTCTGACCTGTTTGTCAGAAATTTAAAAAAGTCTACAAAGTCCACTGAGCATTAAAGTAAAACATCTGACTCCGTACTACATCTGTGTACATTTTTTCCAGCCTTTTATTTGCTCAAAGTAAGAGAAAGGCTGAATCAATATATATCTGTGCATCAAGACTGAAAGCATAGGTAGAATCAGCTAATTTAGTCCATAGTTGTTCTGCAGAGATTACTGCTTAGTGAAGGTCTTGTTTGCCATTGCTTAAGAATCTGCCTTAAAAATTCAGAGCTTTCAAGTAACTCACAGGCATTTCCAAACTGAGTCATTTCCAGGAGAATATTGTTGCATTAGAACATCATCCTAGGACTGAATGACTGTACTTAGAATTTAAAGAAATGAGCAAAAGAAATGGAAAACAAAGAATGAATTGTGGCTGTGAGAACAAGCTGTTTGATCTTGTTGTAGCTGGCCATAGTCTAGGAAAAGCTGCTCCCTCACACAAAACTGTGACAAACAGCATTTCCATGCAATACCTGCCCTGTGGGTGCTCACTTTGTCCATGCCAGCTTGGGGCTTTCCCTTACCACCACCAAGAACTCTACAAGGCTTCAAAAATGAGGTATCCGAAGCTCCTATACTCACCATGAGGTGTTTCTTGCACATTGAGGATGATGAATCAACCCCCCCTTGACTTTGTGAGACCGGAATGTCCCTCTAGATTTGGCACTCTGGCCCTGAAACTCCACTCCCCTTTTTTTTTTTTTTTTTTTTTTTGGTTAGTTCCTCTTTCAGTTAAAATCAGTGATGGTCAAAAGGGGGCAAGGTGCTTGGGGATAGCGATGAGGATGGCAGGAGTACATAGCAACATAATGGGACTGGAGAGTCTGAGGAAAATAGGAGTTTAAGCAAACTCTTCTACAACACTCTTGCAATGATGAGCCACAGGCTCCCGTAGGGCCCTGCGGTAAGACAGGAGCTAATAGGTTGTGCTGTACCCTTGTTAAGGCAGAATTACATCTCCCATCCTGTGCAGAGTGGAAACACTCCACATATCCATGCGTCATGGGATTTGGATTTCTGTCTTTAAATATAAGAGCTTTGTATCTCAGAAATGCTCACTTGGTGCTCCAAGCTCCTCAGCTGGCATGCTCTGTGCCTCTC
This sequence comes from Tinamus guttatus, assembly GCF_000705375.1. The sequence goes on along the minus strand of NW_010586553.1, from coordinate 538,798 downwards.
CATTTTTGCCTGAATGGGAAAAATCAGATATTCTTGTTGTTCAGTTTTGGCAAGGCCTCAGCCAGTTTGTAAGAAAATTCTGTGCAGACTCTGTATGAACAGGAGAGAAAGTTGCTATTGCTGTTCAGAGGCTTGGTGATGTTTCTTTCTGTTTGTTCTGAAAATGGGTGGAGTTTTATCTTTTATCTTTTGTGTTCTTAAAGATAATAAGAAGTCTAATAACATTTATAGAGGTTATTTTAATGAATTCTTATTACTAGACAGATATTGCTAACGAATGTATTTGGATGTTTTTACCCCAATAAACCTAATTCTGGAGGAGTATGAAAATCCTCTTGTATTTCTTTTACTTTGGTTTTCATGAATATTGGCATTGTAGTCCTTAGAAGTTATATGTGTTCTCCTAAGAAGCTAATACCAAAGATCTGTTACGAGTTCCTGCAGAGTGTTTAGGATAAATACAGGGCTGAAAAATGAAAATACAGAAATAAAAAGAAAAACATCTCACACCCTTCAAACCAAGACAATCAATCAGAAAAGGTTGAACACTCATATTTATATGATTAGAGCTGTGACTCAGGATCACGTGTGGCAACACACAAAAAAACTCCAACTTAAGAGAAATGCCTGGAATTGCAGTGAAAATTAAGTCTCTCTCCTTTTCTCTCTGGTGGAGATACAAAAGACCTGTTTCTGCTGTGGATGCTTTTTGAGGATCTGTAGCTCATCGCATTCCCGGTCCCACTGCTGAGACAGATGGAGCAAAGCTGTGCTCATAGCAGTCCTCCAATAAAATGGGGCAGCTGTCCCTGAGGATGATGCCTGAGATGCCTGCGCAGTGACGCCTACCTTCACTCCAGTGCTCGCTTGTAAATAATTTACCTCTTTTGCTTGAAAAATCCCTGTAGTTATTCTTCTCCTGGCAGAAAGTGCTATAATTGCTAATCAATCTTCATTTTCATGCGGAGATTTGTGTTTATTACCTGGCAATTTTTTTAAACTGATGTTGTTTTGTTTTGTAATTATTAATAATGATATTGTTATTTGAACATGATGATTGCCATTTTAGTTAAATGTGATATCCCAGTGGAAAATTATTAAGCCAAAAAAAACTGACTTCATCAATTTTGGCAATATATGAGGACATCTATGCAGTGAATTAAGAAAGCAATACTTTAATTAAAATATAGAACCTAAATTCCAGCATTTTACCAAGCATGAACCACATATTATTGTCTATTAATATCAAGACAAATAATAAATTAGGTAGGATAACCATTTTAAGAACAGCTTATTAATCACACTCTGGATTATTGTGGCTATATGATGTACAGAATCATATTTCTTCTTGAACAAAATGTGTTTCTTAAGGAAAGTAACATTAAGACTAGTGGAAAACATGGTTCCACACAACTCATGCTCCACTGTCTCTCCACTTGTTCACCACACCCTGGACCATCTCTGCAATACTCTGCATCATGCAGTGACATCTGGTGTCTGGACTACATACTGCAAATAAACATATAATTAAAGTCTGCCTAGCATATCAAACAAAGAGCAGACAGATATTCCAGTCTGCACTTAAATCCATGAGCGAGGAGAACGGCTAATGGTTCAGTGCTCCAAGATAGTGCTTACTAATACTAAAATCAGCCTAATCTTTAAGACTTTGCAGAAAATACCTCCTAAGCACAGTGGCGAGTTCTTCTCCCTTTCTTGATGAATCTCAGAGATACTAATGGTTTTTGTTCTGGTGGCTGCCATTTCAGGATCTTTGGACAGCCCATTCTCGAGCAAGTCTTTAAATGACATTTTGGAGACATTTTCTTTGTTAAAGAAAAAATGTGTCTGAAGCAGGAAGGAAGGACATGAGGTGTGTTTCTCAGTGCCACTTAAATATTTAGAAACTCTCAAGTGCATCTGTCTCTTCCTAATATTATCGAGCAGTTTTATTGCTGTATAAATCAAAGGCCATGATCCATTTAGGACCTACTACAAAGAGAACTATACAAGCATACTATGCATCTCTAGGCTTTGAAAAAGGAGTTCAGGATCACAATGACATAATGTAAAGACAATGTAAATAGAGTAGAACATGGTGCATAGAAGAAATTATGTATCACAGTGATGTTGGAGGTAAATAGATAGGAAGATCTTATCAAATACACCTTCATTTTATAATAAAAGTCTAGAGCCTATGTGATGTAAACCTGCAATCATATGCAGAAAGTGTTTAGATATGCCTAATATTTGATGTCTCTCATAACTCTCAGGCTCTGAATTGTTATTCAGGTCCATTCCACAGACCTTCATGATGTTCATTTGAAGACCACCTTTCTCCTCTCCCTCTGCTTTCACATGTGTATTTAATATTTTATAATGATTGAATGAGAACAAGTTTAATATTTTCTGCTGCCACCACCAGAATGGAGAGTTTTCATTAAATGTGTCAATGAGTTGATTGCTTGCTCCATCAACGTGCATTTGTCACCAGAGGTGTTCACTAAGCTAGAACAAAGAATATGAGGACACAACTGTCTAGAGCACTTTTAGTCCTGCGGCTGTTTGGGATTTTTCAATTGCTCCATAAGAGGCTTAGAAAACATACTAGATGTATTGGTTAATTAAAACATAATTCACAGATACATGAAAATAGAATTCAGACCTGCTATGTTACTTCTGCTTGTTGGGTTAATAAGTCACTGAAATTATTTATATTCTCCAAAGCCTCTCAAAGCCTCCCAGAGCCTCTCAGATATAGGGATGTATCATAAACATGAAGTGTTTTGCAGCTGAGAAGGTGTGGAACGTGAAGTTCCTAAAGCTCTATGCCAATTAGACAGGAAATAGGGAGCACCTGATTTTTCTTCCTAGAAAGTACATTCCCCGCAAAATTCAGCTTGACAGTGACCAGAATTATTAGTGAATGGATTGACTTCACCAAAGATTCGGACTAAAAATTATGTGCAAAGGGCAAGCTGGAAAATACATGTCATTTCTAAATTTTCTGGAAGAGTTTTTTTACTTTTATCCCCAAATGGGTATTTTCATTTAGAAATTGATTTCTTGTTTGTTTGTTTGTTTAAGGAAGAAAGGAAAATGGTTAAAAGTCTGAAAACAGAATGCCATATCCCATTTTTCATTGGAAAGAACATTTTGTTTAGCCTGGCATGAGAACGTGCCATTTCATTTTGATTTCATTAACAAACAAAACATTTCAGAGCAAAATAAAACCTTTCTTATCCCTAAGCACCAGTTGGTCCCTGAAAGAAAATTTGATTATTTTTCTGCTTTTACAACACTTGTTCCATTAAAAGGGTTGTTGAATGACAAGTTCAATGATTGTTGCTCGCAGTGAAGGCAATAGCCATTTTTCTTTCTATTTGGTTGTGCCTCAAATCTGAATAATGTTATCCCAACTTTTCCCACTCTGAAATTAAAATGCGTGTAAATTATGTCTGACTTAAGGACATATAAGGACAATAATAGCTGTCCTCTGTGCTTGCTGAACTAGCAACTGCAGACCACGTGTTTGTAGCATGATGCCTCCACCAATGCCACTCTTGCCCTGGCATACTGCAAAGTTTGTAATTTACACATAAAAGTGATCAACCCAAAATTAATGTCTGAAAAGAAGCCACTTGATAACTATTCATCTTGGCACTGAGCAAGGATGCAGCTGGACCTGGCTGACCTAGCAACTTGACATAGTATTTTTATAGATAGAATCCTCTGCGTACTGGTTCATAGAGTAGTATCAGTTCGTGTTGTGTGTAGCATGGCTGGATCCCTCAGCAGCATTGGGTACACCTGCCTTGACTTTAAGCTCTTGCTCTTTTCTGTGTGGATCAGCTCTTGGGTATTGACCTAAGCAAAATATTGTCCTACCTTTTACAGTTCCTTGTCTTTCACTGCTATTTATTGTCATGTATGCAGGTTGACTGATTAGGAAAACAGTGTAACTTGTGTTAACAAATCTGCATTCTTCCACACACAAGCACCATGTAATAAACAGTCCATCCTGTGGGTCCTTTCCCTGCCTAATGTGTGTGCTGCAAAATACCCCATACCCTTTTAACTAGCAGCATAAATATTCAAGAGTTCCAGAAGCTACAGACTGCTAAAGGAACAGCACAAGAGACACTGTAAATATATTAATTACTGGGCTTTTTTACTGATATTATTCTTGACAGTAGTTTTTTTTTTTCTGGGAACTACCAGGCATGTGTGGCTGTGGCAGGGAGTTGTGCTGATTCTATGCCAACCTTATTAATCAATGATTTAGGGAACGTGAGTTTTTTTAATGTGTTTGTTTTCACATCCTTTTTATCCACCCTCCAACATGATAGATGTAGAACTAATCCCATAGACTGATGGATGCTAGAACAACAGAGTGAGAGTTGTTCATTTTGACAGGCTTATTCTCAGCGACTATTTTTTTGACTCATACTTCAAACCCATCAATTAAAACTGCTCTGTACAGGGAGTCCAGAGGAAATACTGCAATTCCATCTACTCAGGCCATGCATAAGAAGCTACAAGATTTAAAAAATGGTCCACAGATGAGCAGTGTCTTTGTATGGTTTGTATAAAAACAGCTAACCAGAATAGACCATGTATCATCTCTTTGCCCAATCCTATAATAATAAAGATGGACACTGAGATATCACTTAATCCTTTCTTTTTTGTGGAGATAGCTTTAAACCTCTTTTGTCTTCCTCTTAGTCTGATAGGCTCTTCTTGTAGTATTAGTATTGCTCTGAATACTAGCCAAAATAATTCCAGTGATGCTCTGGATTTATTTAGCACTTTCCCGCAGTCTCCATTGGGACATTAAATACAGACCATTAAATGAGGCAATGCTCATTATGGGCTAAGGGTATGGCCAAGGTAAAGTCTTCATCTTGACTATGCATAGGTCTGGGAGATAGACTTTCTAATTAGATATTAGACATAGACTGAGCTTCAGAGAAATAGAAGAAGTCTTTCCAAAATGGGGGAAATTCAGCAGGGATTGGGAGCATTTTCCAAAACACCAAAGTTTTAATTTAATGTTTTTGATGCTATTGTACAAGGACCAAGATATTGTTCCCATTCGAACATGGTTGTGTGAGGACCCAGAGCGGGATAGAGTTTATACTGTGTTACTGAGCAAGACTGTCTTCATGACTGAGCTACAGACTTCTGGCTACAGCCCAGCACTTATCTTTCTCCCAGATCTAACTAGATGAGACATTACAACATCTGATTTCCAATCCTGACATAGGATATAATTTTTGATATCACTGGGATTTCAGGAAGCTGAGAGGTGATTCCTGTTTGTCTTCATTTTCAAAAAAGGAGTGTTAAAAACTTAGTAGAGAAGTTGCAAAGTCATGGGAAATAGACCATGAGATAATTGTTTTTAGGTATAAAATCTGCAGGAGGATTCATAGTTCAGTCCTGAAGATAGCACATGTAGAGCATTTTGGAAGATCTCCCAGATCCTTCTGCAGAAAAATGCTAAAAATGTTAATATAAATCCACTTGCTTATGGCCAGTGTGGATTTGTTAAAACCAAAAGCAAAGGCTGTGAGTCTTTATCAGTAATCTGTAAAAAAGGAGTATTATTCATCAGAGAAATAATCTGATTTATATCTGGGAGAGAGATGCCACAGATTCTTGTGCTCTCAGGGACTTTAATTTATTGCCTAATTAAACAGTTGCTGCCAAAATGTCCATCCTGTCATTTTTAATTCCTGGTCTAATATTCTAGACAACAGAACACTTAAGGAAGTTATCTTCTACAAGTGAGGCCTAAATGAAGGAAGATGTTAATGTGTGTTTCCTAATCAAAGCCAATAGTCTATCGGGGCAATTATTCTTGAGCAGGCCTGTTCTTCTGGTGGCATGCAATATGTGAATTTCCATGAATTTTCCAAGCTCTTTTGACACCTTGTCTTTTGCTATATAGGCAGAGGGCAAGGCCAGTAACAGAAAGCTGTGCAAAAACTTTGGCAAGATATCCAGGGAAAAAAAATGGCCAAATGCCATTTGGCCAAATGGGTTTCTGTCTCTCCCGGAACTAGGTTAGTTTCTTTCAAAAAGATCTATTGGACTCTACCCTTGGATAGGCATTTTTTTTTTTCTTATATCCATTCAGAACAATCTCCTGTTTCAATTTACAGCCCTTTTATCTCATTGGCCCTCTGGACATCTTAGTGAAGAGCCTGGGTCTGTCTTCCTGATGACCTTCCCATAGGCACTAACAGGTTGCTTTTAGATCCCCTGTGTAGTCTTCTCTTCTCAAGGCTATAGCACATCCAGATCCCTCAGACTGCTCAGCCTGTATTCATATGGCATGTGATCTCCTTTTTGTCCTTCAAGTGTCTGAAAGTAACTCTTACAAGAATTTACTCTGTATTGCCACCAGGAAATAAGCTGAGGCTGGACTTACAGCTCCCTGAATCCTCTTCCTTTCCAATTTTGAAGATAGACGTATTAGTTCCTTTACCCAGTCATCAGCAACATCTTGTTTTGACCTTCCCTTTGCTTAGCACCTCTATGGATGAAGGATATCAGCAAACACATCAGCAAACTTACTGCTCCCCTTGAGGAGTGAGATCCATTACCCTTTGTGAAAACCTCCTCACAGGCATCACAAACTATTTTGTTCCTTGTTACAATGATTTGCTGGATACAAAGGGAAGAGACACCAGGGTCACAGAAGTGCCAGATTCCTGTTCAGGTAAGAGGAAGTAGCACTGACTATCTGGACAGCTTCAGAGCCTTGCATGCAAAGGCTCCCTGTCTGCAAAGATGCTCTGCATTATCCCTCTTCCCTGATTCTTCTTTTGTGTACAGACACCTTTCTGACTCTGCTGGACACCATGGAATAAAAGCAACATGGGCTAGGATACTTTGAAACTCCTCCAAATTCAGAAGCACCACTGCTTCAGATAATTACTAGCTGATCAGGTTTCTGTGCACCACACATCTCCCATTTCTCTCTCCCTAGTCACTCCTCCCTTCTTATTTAGCTTTTGCTACTTTACCCTTCAGATTGGTGGAATGACATTTTCTGCCTCTGTTTTACTTGACAGGCCATCACAAATGCTGGGAATATGTAGATTTGCTGTATGATGTTCTAATTACCACCCTCAGTAAATCCAGTAATATCATATGACAGAGTTTATATCGCTGTTATAATCAATTCATATTCATAGGGTTTCATAGCTATTGCTGTCTGTTTTTTTATATAATTAGGGTAAGTAATAACATATATATATGTGAGTGTGTATGCATATACAGAAACATAAATTATATATATTAGATTAGGATTTTCTTCATTTCTCTAATGACATTTCAATATAAAATAATTTTCTCCCACTAGAGATAGTCTTCATGTCTTCCCCTCCCCCCAAAAAAAACAAACACCAAAACTCTGCTTCTCTTTTCCATCCCCATTAAAAGCCTACAGAAAAAACAGCAGAAGAGAAAGCAAACACCACCTTCGTTTTCATTACTGGTGGGATACAAGCACTTCTGAAACAATGATTCCTTCCATCAAAAGCTTTGAATGACCCTTCAGATTGACAGTCCTGGTGCTTTTCTTCTGGAGTAGGACTCTCCAGTATGTCCCTTTGCTTAAGTAAAGGCAGGTATCTGCTGTAGGGTGCTCTCTGAGCTCCACTTTCATAGAATCATAGAATGCTTAGGGTTGGAAGGGACCTCTAGAGATCATCTAGTCCAACCCCACTTTCTGCACTGACTGAGTTTCAGGACCCTTGCCTGAACAGTGGCAATTGGATTAAATTGAGATGATGCAGCTTTCTCCCATAACTCCCAGCTTCTACGTCCCTTGTAGACATTTTTCCCTGTCAGCCCTATGCCAGCGTCAGACACCTTTGCATGGTCAACTGAACCAAGCCTCACATTTCCATTCCTCTGAGTGTTTAGATGTGTAACGCATACGCAGATCCTTGTATTTAGACATCGATCTTATAAGACTTTTAGCCTGAATCCCTACCCTACTCTGCTGAGCGGTCCATGTGTAATGATGGCACAACAGTGCTGACCTTACTGTAATAGAGATGCTTTATACCAGCATAGTATGAGCAACCTCATCTACATCTGCATGGTGCTACACTATGCCACGCAACAGGCACTAACATTTACACCAGGTAGCATTTATATCCCCTAACAGCAGGTGTCTGCTGCGTATCTACCACTCAATCTTCACCTGAGTTATCCAGACTTCTATTATAGTCAAGGAAGAGCCAGCTAACACACTCAGTAAAGTCACATTCAATTCAGCTTAGTAAATGTACGTCTGTGTTGGGATGAGGAGCAACTTCATCCATTTTCTTGATCCTGTTGACTCACTCTCCAACATGGTCTCAGGTAGAGGTCTGTGTGGCAGACTGATGCACTTAATCAGCTCAGTTATACCTTCATAACAAATGCACTTGGGATTTGCTTCAGGAGGAAAGCAAGGTATGAATTCACCCAAAGCATTCAGGTTCACTTTCCTGATGGCTGACTAAACCCTCATGGGAAGACTTTACTTCTTTTTATTGCCAACTTGTACTGGAAGGCCAAGAACCTCTGTGTCTGCTGTGCAGTCCCCTGAGGAAGAAGAAATCCTTTAAGTGCTCTGAGAAAAACAACCCTTCTTGAATTTAGCCAACCTTTATGGGCTACTGAGCTTGTTTGTCTTCATCTACCAGGTAACAGCAGCTGCTAAATATGCCTAAATATCTATGTCACTGGACTTTAAGAGTTCTTGTCTCTAGTAAGAAGAGAGAGAGTGCTGCAGGCACCAGTTACATTTGCTTATAAATGATAGATATTGAGAACTACACATTTTCTCTTGATACTATTACCCAAACATCGTTCCAAGGATGGATGCAAAAGATAGTGTTTTGCCCTGTTCCTCTCACTACTGAAATGATGCTCCACAGACTTGGAAGGAACAGGATAATATGGATCTTAGAAAAGTGCCAGAGAGAATAAAAACGTTCTGCAAATAAATGTGTTAGGACTGAAAGCCCCTGAGGAAGGAGGAGGAGAGTGAACAAAAACTTTACATTGCAAAGGTAGTCTTTGATGTCTTCTGGAATGCAACTATGTAGCAGTGAGAAGATTAGAGGTATTAGTTTAATTTACTTCTGTTTGAATTGTCTAGAGGAAATTATTTTGTGATAACAGATTAATTTATTTTCATTTGGAGCTGTTATGATAATTCACATAGGTTTATAGTATTAAAACATGATGTTGTGAATAAGATAATCAGACATATTAATGGGGTCTAGAGACAGCAATGCAAGAGCAGCGAGGAAACCCCCAATATGCCACAATGTTTGGAAGCTGGCAGAAATTATAGAAAAGGAGATCTGAGGCACATGCATAGCAATCATCTTTCAGAAAAAGAATACTCCTACCTGGTCATTCTTCTAAGGAAATTCTGTTTTTTTTTTTTCTTTTTAAGCAATGCCACACAGAGCTCCAAACAGAAAAAAAAAATCTTCTTTTGTAGATTTTTCTCCATCACTCCCCAAAAGCCTAAAATTCACCTTTCAAGACATGCATAAAAATTTAGTTCCATCCATGCTTTGGGGATGAATCTTTACAGATGCTAAGATGGAATTTGCCCATATTTCAAGTCTTTGCTGTAAGTGCAGAGCCATTGTGAGCATAGTACCACCTCCAGGAACTTGGATGGGCTTAGCAGCAGAAGTAGGTAGCTGATAGCATGGTTTAGCAGCTCAGGTGCAGCACTGTGTTGACACTGCAAAGCTACTTTCAGTCTGGAATTAATTGGCCAGACTGTGCCCTGCATCCCTTGGACATCTCAAATTAGACATCTGCTACACCACAGAAACCTATCAGATTTTCTAGGGGAGAAACATCAGAGTATAAGAAATACCTGAGTGGAATTAAAGCAGTTTTCTCTTCTCTTCTCTTCCCTTCCCTTCCCTTTCCTTTTCCTTTTCCTTTTCCTTTTCCTTTTCCTTTTCCTTTTCCTTTTCCTTTTCCTTTTCCTTTTCCTTTTCCTTTTCCTTTTCCTTTTCCTTTTCCTTTTCCTTTTCCTTTTCCTTTTCCTTTTCCTTTTCCTTTTCCTTTTCCTTTTCCTTTTCCTTTTCCTTTTCCTTTTCCTTTTCCTTTTCCTTTTCCTTTTCCTTTTCCTTTTCCTTTTCCTTTTCCTTTTCCTTTTCCTTTTCCTTTTCCTTTTCCTTTTCCTTTTCCTTTTCCTTTTCCTTTTCCTTTTCCTTTTCCTTTTCCTTTTCCTTTTCCTTTTCCTTTTCCTTTTCCTTTTCCTTTTCCTTTTCCTTTTCCTTTTCCTTTTCCTTTTCCTTTTCCTTTTTTTTTTTTTTTTTCAGTTTTCACTTTCTCAGATTTGTTAGAAGCAGACATTTTGGAGAAAGGTATAAGGTGCAAAAACCTGTGATACAGGTTTTCTCCTAGTCTTTAACCCTGCAGCCTGGGCAAAAGTTTGCTCTTGATTCATAGACATTAAGTTTTCCATCAGTAATTGACAAACATCTGGACCACTTCCCTGAGGTTTGCAAAGGCAACAACAACAACAACAACAACAACAAAAGCTAAACTTGTTTTTTAATTCATATAGAGAAAATTGCAGTCTCTAATGGTTATTTTTGGAGAAACTGCACACTGAAAACAAAGGTGAAATGAACTTTGTCACTTTTTCTCCTGGCTAGAAAGTGTTACCCTGTGATACCCCACTCAATACACCTAGCAACTCCATAGAAGGTCTAAAAAATAGAGGAGAGTTGAGAGTAGAAGCTTTTGCCATGGTTTGAGGATGGAGTTAAAATAACCGGCTAAGAAAACGTAAAATAAAGGAATAAAAGAAGCAAGAGGTTCCTTGGAGCCTGGAAGGAGCTTGAGATGTTTGTTGAAATGTTTCTGCAGAAAGAAATGGTTGGGATTCAGGTGCTCAGCAATTCATCTTCACCACATAAAGTGCCCCTTCCTTAGTCAGACGGATGCCTCTTGGGCCTCTTGGAAGGCCAAAGCTGATCTCTCCCTGACTTAGCCATGCTTGACCCTTGTTGGTCATCATACCTTGTTGGTTCCCTGGAAATGATAACTATGCTTGAAGGTCACATTTGACAAAATCATCAGCCTGCCTCCAAGGAGCTCAAACAGGCTGCAAGCATTAATTTGAATCTAGGCTGACAGGCAGAGGAGAGCTGATTTTCATCCCCCAAATCCATTCCACTGCAACGACTGACATGACAACTCTGGGGTGATTACCATAATGGGTTGAAAGACATTATTCCATGAAAAAGTCACTCATTGCACTTCACAGACTTCACTTCACTTACTTGTTCTCTCAGAGGCACTAACTCCCAGGGTGCATCTCCATTGTGGAGAGCAAAGAGTGGCATAACCTCCTTAGTAACGATGAAGAAAAAGGAATTGTTTCTGGAATATGAAGTGATCTTATAGAAAATTGGTTGGTTATTAACCTGTGTTTGCTGGTGCTGTAACAGAATTCAGCTCTGTACAAGGCATATGTAGACACAGTTTGTGGATCAAATTTTAAGATGTACGTTGTCAACCATTAGTAAACTTGTAACTGTTTTTGGAGACCACGTGGACCTCTGTTCTTGCACTTCCTTGGGCAACAACGAGGCTGATCTGGAGACAGTGATTTGACTTTGATTTATGTGACTCTCATTCATTTCATTTATTTCTTAGCTTTGTAAAATAAATATTTTACCTGCAAAGTTGAAAACAAGTGCTCTTTTTAGATAATTTTTTTTTTCAGGACAAGCGGCACATCTCATTGTGCACTTGTGCAGTACCTAGCACAATACACATTAAACTCAGATGGTGTCTTGCTGTAATACTGTAATTAATGTAACAGTAACGATATTTCCTTTGTGCTAAGATCTGTGAGAAGATTACCATGGCAACAGTCCATGCACACACTTCTTGCCAGCAGCAAGCGTGAAGTTATTTGACTCATTTCAGTTCTTTTAATGAAAGAGGCCTGGCATAACTCAAATTAACTCAAGACACAAGTAAACCCAGGGGCAGTTGCCTTGCATCTGCTGATGCATAGAAATGTTTTTTCCCTGCACTAACCCAATGGTGTGTTTGAACCCTCCACACTACCATGGGAGCTTTTCTCTCAGGAATGTAGATATTTTCACTCTATTTATTTTCTTCCTTCCTAACCACCTTCTTTCAACAAAAACAATGTCCTGTTTTCACTAGGAAAGGGAATGATCATTTATTCATCTTCAAGGAATGGAAGGCCTCATCCTCAGCCAGAGGTTATTTCCTAAGACACCTTGGGAGACTGAATTAGATCCGCATCCTTATATCCCCAAGAGGGAAGCAGAAGATGTTCTTCTACGACTTCTTATGACAGCAGCAAATGAATAGACAGTCCCCAGACTAGACAATGGGCAGAACAAACAGCAGGAGGAATGCTTGCCTGCACTATCATCTCTTTGCTTCTCTAGGAACCAAAGTTTCCCCTCAATTAAATCATGCTGATGCCAATTTTCTGAGGTGAACATGTCACTGAAGTCCTTGGCTCAAAGCATGCTAGGAAAATGAAGACTCAGGAAATGACATAGGTTAGATTAATTTGAATGTGTGAGAGGGAAAACAGCCAAGTAATTTAATATTCATAGTTGAAAAATACGTAAATTAGGAGATTTTCCATTTCAGTGTGCTAGTAAGACCTTCTTGCCCATTTCTGTCGGCCTACTCTGATGACAAGAAAGGAGGAGGGACATGGGACCCTTTGCAGCCTGATCCTTTTCGGCAGTTGGTTCCTTTTGTCAAAACAGATCTTCCTTGAGAGCAGGGGCAGGCAGCTCCAACGCAGAAAGCATGGGATGGGGAGAAGTGTACTGGATCCAAAACCTTGACATAAGCATCATGAACAGAGGGTCTGCAGAAAGCAAGATGCAGCTGGTTCTGTGTCTTGTCCAAATCCAAGCCAAGGAGAGGTCTAAAATATAGTGTGGATCTTTGTTTCTCAGAGTCAGGCTACCTTAAGTACCAATATTATCAAATCTTTGATGACATGAAAAAGAACTGAAAAATGAGACAAGTTCAGAACAGGAGCCCAGGCACAGAAAAAGTGTTGTCTTTATAGACTGCTACCTTTCCATGGAGTAGAAACTTTTTACAAGTTACTTGCCAAGTCGGTGAGCACATTCAAAACTACAGAGAGGCAAAAGAGTAGAAGTTCTGGAGGAAAGGGAAAAGTATTAATTACAGCGCAGATCTTGCACACATTGTCTGACTAATGCATGAGAAAGTGCCACAACAGATCATGAGACAGATGATATCAATAAACATTTTATTTCCATTCCAGTGTGAAATTCTGAACATCTCCAGGTGAATTTTTCTTTAAAACACTTCCCTACTCATTTTTAAGGGAAAAACTGCAAATATGTTCATTCACTAATTTTCTTTCAGTACTCATTCATCATCACAGAGTTGAATTGTATGTATGTATTGTATATTATATATTATAATTGTAGGACTTGTAGGGACCTGATTCTCTGAGGAAATGTGTATGTCCTGGAACATATTGAGTTAATTGGGATCTCAACACAGTTTTTAATCAGGACCTAGACTTGGCCTGAATATTAGATTTGGGTGATCTGATAGAATCAATTATTACCTAATATCAAAATGAGAGTTTAGCAGCTTTGAAAATTGATGGAAGAATTTTCTCTGCCTTCCCAAAATGTAAAGACATCTTTAACTACGTAATGAATTTAAAGCCAGACCTTGGAGACATCAAACAATGCTTACGAGAGTACCTATTGATTTCAAATATGTGAACCATAGAGGTCTCACATGACTTTTATTCCAATGTTTTAGTTCTGATCGCTCCAGAGACTAGAACTGGACAAGAAGGACTGTGGTCTGAACTCAGCCTAGTCTCTTTGTTTACCCACCCAAAGTCAGAAAACACAACCCATCAAATTTAGTTCTCCAATAGGTCAGTGTGGTAGACCTCCTATAAAAAAAAGAAAGAAAAGGCTCTGTTATTCAAAAGCTTCTGCATCTTTTTCCGTTCTCTATTCTCAGTATTCTTTTATGTAAGGGACTTCAAACTGCTTTTTGTGCTAAACACACAAATGAAACTCTCACTGCACCACACACATTATTTTGCTAAAATAAATATTGTTGCCTTTAATATTTAAAAAGATTTTTGAAACAGTTGCAGAGGATGAAAACCACAAGCCAGCAAAACTGTTCTGTGTCTCAGAGCCCCACAGAGGCATATTTCAATACTCCTGCTTTAATTTCTTTAGCTCTCAAGGAATTCCAAGATATCTGAAATGGCATGCTGTGCTGGGGAAGCAGAACAGCTGTCCCCAGGGCTTCACTGGGTCTTTATTATTCACCATCACAGACTGGGGGACTGCATCATAACTCTTCAAAGCTGCTGGACTTGCAGATACACTGCATCCACTGTTGCACTACCTGGTCCTTAAGGTAGGACAGGGGGCCTGACATTTCCCTTCTTATCTACACTGCTAGAGCAGACCTCATGATTGGTTGGATTTTGCTGATGGCTTCATTATGATGAACAAAGAGATTGTTCTTCACTGCCTGATTCCAGATGAGGTTCTTTATCTTAACTCCTAGAGCTGCTAGATAGGTTCTGCCAAACCTGTTGCAGAGCATAACTGCCCACGATGCCTGGAGCACATGCAAGTTGCCAGATAATGGGCAGGAAGCCTGTGTGCTAACGGCACATCTCTGCAGTTGGGTTTAGTCAGCCAGGAAAGTTCATGCTGCCATTCCTCTGCAGTGTGTAGATGGCCAGGTCCACAGTTTTTCAGAGCAGGCACTATTGTTTGGACCAGAACTATTAATAAAAACTTTTCTCTATTAGATGCCTCTAATTGATATAAAAGTTTAACATAAGAAAAGTGAGAGGAGATAACTCACTGCTCATTCTGAACAGATGAACCACAAAAGGTGCTTCTATTGGAAAAATATCTGTCTATTACTTTGGAGATTATTAAAGCTTAGGAGACTAATAAAACCCATATACCTCACCTCAAGTGCATGGATGTGCACATGTGCTTGGTCATTTCTGAGTTAATATTCTGGCATCTTACATTTCTCCTGGAGTTATCCTAATACAACACTGGAGTCATACTGTGATGAATCAGATTCTTCCTGCGCACAACACACACAATTGAATATAATGAAGGCATCATAACGAGGGAACTTAGGGCTGCATCACAATGCCTACTTGAAGCAGAATTCGAATCCCTCTCCTTCATCAGTGTGGTTCCCAATTATCATATTGCGCTGGAGCAGTTTTTATGTGTATTCCCCTGATCTGGCATAATAATCCTTTCCAAACATCATTTGCATTGCCCTACCATATTTTGCTGGGAAATTTCCACTGTGCTCTGCAGAGGAAAGGTTTTTTTGTAAGTTCTATTTGGGGACTGTTCTCCTCCTTTCCTCTCTATGCTGTTACATACCCACAACCTCTTGTTTTCCCGAGCAGTCAGAGAAGGGAAGACAGAACAAAGGACTGAGGAAGGACAGAGAAGGGATCCTAGTGAGGTTATGAACACTTTCCTAGGGCAGAATAGACTAGACCAATTAACCAGTTCTTCTTATGGAAAATTCTGAAGAATTTCATCACATGGGGCTAATAGTTCCAAGCACATGCTTGATAATATCTTCCAGTGATGTTATTTTTTCACCTTGCAGGTTCTCTCCCCCTTTTCTTCTTATTAAATGCTCCAGGACACATGTGCACTTGGGAATAACATATCAGTCAATGAGAAACATAGACAGAGGGCTTTATCCTTATCATTAAAGTGTTTGGCCCTCCAGAAGAGGATGGCTTCATCCCACCTGCCTTTTGGGAACAGTTCCTAACTTGTGCTGCATGCAGAAGTTGCATGGGATAGCGTTGGCTAGTCCAGGCTGTAAAAGTGCCATGGACTCTTCCAGTGGTTTAGTAGAATAGATAGATAATTAATTTCCTGGGCTAAACAGTGCCTCTGACACTGTTTTTACTGACATAGACCCAATCTCCGAGTCTTCCTTCCCTACATGCTGAGCAGTGTGGTCTAAGCTCTCATAAACTCATCATGCTTAGCAGCACTAAGCACACTGCTGTTAAGCCAACCCATGGCTGGTAAATCTTCAGGTTTGGTCACTTCTCAGCTGATTTTAGATGCAGGATGTAATTTTTCTTTTCAGGCCTGTCTACATTCAGCTAATTTGAGTTAGCAGTGGAACAAAGGAGAGGTTTTCATTAGAACGTACTGCTCAAAATGAAATCATGTAGCTAAAATGGTATTATTTCTGGAGATATGTGTGCTGCCTTGTACAGTTATGCAACCTAAGGGCCTAGCTGATTTCATTTCTAGGGAATATTTTTGTTGGTGGTGGGACAGAAGGCTGGGGCTGTTTGGGACAAGGATATCAAGGCTATATCCCTTGTGCTGCAGCAGCAGCAAAGCATACTAATGTATACCGGGTACATATGGGAGCGTATCTCAGTGCTTGCTGCATTGCTGTTCATATAGCTAGCAAGTCCATGCAGCTTTTTGATCCTGCTGCTATGCAATGATGCTGGAGAGGGAGACAGCTGGTTTTTAAGAACCTACTTCCCATCTTTGCTTTTTTCTTCTTTCCTGCTAAAAGGGTCTCTCTGGTCTTGTCATATGATGCAACTAAATCAGTCTCCTCAGCCATCTCCATACTGGCCTCTTGGTGGTAGTCTTAACACAGCATATTCACCAGCTGCCAGGGCTGCCTTTAACTAAAGGCATCAATCCCTGCCTTGCTCTGGGAGAGCTTAGGTTTTTAAGCAGATACTAAATATATACAAAGTTTATGGACACAAAGCAAGATGTTTAAAGGATTTGCCAGAGATACAGAAGCTTCACGTCGCTGATCCATGCTGACCTACTTCAGGGTTTCACCTATCATGCAAAGCCCGATGCCGAGATCTGTCAGATATCACTGAGGCACAGATATTTGGATCCAGGGCATACAGTGAAGCAAAAAAGGCAGAAAATGAATAGGGAGGTTGTAATTTGCATACTTAGCAATCTGTGTAGTGCCAGACAAAAATAAAAAAACAAAAGAGAAGGTTCTGCTACACTCATGTCTGTAACATGTCCTAGTGAATACACTATGAGTTTCAGCCAGTGTCCCCTTTCTAATGCAGAAAGGGAAAAGACCCAAAAGGTGAAGGAACAGTCTAATGGTGCAGCAGGAAATACTGAATGGTGTCTGAGGAACCCAAGGTTTGTTAGAGCATCCCTACAAATATTCATCCTGTACACCAAAACAGGGCTGAAACCTATGCAGTTATTTAGGAAAGCAACGATTCTTAGAAACATGCAGGTTGGGGTGAACAGAAGGAGAGTTTTAGCTGCTGGTTGGAGTCAACGTCTAGATGTAGCATCCAAGCTCAGATAAAAGCCACAGGTCACAAAAACAACTTAAAGCAACTGCCCCAGACTCAGTACTAGCTTTACAAGAAGCCATCACAGAAACTGCTTTGGCAGATTAAACAGACCTCGATGTTTATATCATTTGATTGGGATAAGGAGAATTATAGATTGCAAGATAAGCTACTTGCATTGACTTATTCTTCTTATTGTGGACTAGGCCTAACTTGCAAATCATTTCCTTTGCCAAATATTTATCATTGTGTTTGAAAGCCTCATTCATACTGTGAATCCTGCTCTCATTTCTCTCTTTTGGCTTCCTTGGTCACTCAAATTACATACTGCTTTGGCTCTGCAATGAGCTGAATGAAGGCTTTTCCCAATCAGAAAACAGTTAATAAGGAGAGGTCACATAACCTATATATATATATATTTACTAAAGATATGCTATACACTTGTTTGTTGTGTCTGCAATTAGGATGACAAGTCAGAGAATTTTGCCAGATCATCTCTGTTTCCTCATGTTCCAGCAAGCCACTTACTTTTTACTGGTAATTCTGGTTGAGGATCTAAAACTTTTATACTAGCATTGGGTATCTCAACATATCAGATTCCTTAGGATATCCTCAAAGTCACCACTTACTGTTCCAATTTTGAGGGCTTGGGCAATGATTTAACCATTTTTCCTTTCTGCCCCTGAAAAAAAGAATGAAAAGAAAGATAAAATCAAGAGAGAAAGGAATAAACTCAGATGTAGCAGAGATATCCAAATCAGATGATAAGAACTTCAGAATTAGAAGCAACCTGCATTACAAATATACAACAGGGCTATCTTTGACCTCCTCCCTCCTTCTCCTAACCCAGTCAGGGAGCAGCTTAAAGGAAGATAAGTAGCTCTCATATCCTTCCTCATTCTCTGAGACTACTAAATACAAATCTTCCTACACCTGCTACAAGCATATTAATAATCAGATGAAAAATGGATGCCTACAGATTCTCAGAGTTAATTCTCTCCTTCCGCTATTCTCAATTAATATGAAAGAGGAATACTTGGAGATAGGAAATTGGCCCTAAATATCTGCCCTAGGAGGTCTCTTTATAGCTCATAATTGCTGGTAGGTGAAGCATTAGGACATGAGGATTTTGCTGGCTGTATAGAGAAGCATGGAGAGCTGAACATGAAAACAGTATCCCTCTTTCTGGGAGAGATAAGATTTGCCGAGTCCTGCTCCAAAAGCCTGCAAGGCCCCTTCTCCCCACGCACTGCAGTGTAAGACTCCCTGACTGACCCCTGTTCATCGAGTAGGGAGGACATCTGGTTCCTATCGTGGCCTGGCTGGCTCAGGTTGGCCATTTGTCATTCTAAGCCTGAACCTCAGTTTCCCTTAATATAAGTTAGAAGATGAAGATTTCATCTTCTGTAAAAAGCTTTGAATGCACTTATTTTCCAGTGATTGTCCTTTCCCATCTCTTTGCAACAAAGAAACAGCTCTGAGCAGAGTTTCACAACAAAAACTCTGTGCCATCCCTCATCTCTCTTGATTTCTTCACCCTAGCAAGGATGCAGGGTGACAATTCCCTGGGACTTCATTGCGGGGAGAAAAACATTTTGCAAAATTGGACTGTGAGCAATCTGGGGCCAGGATGAAGTCCAGTGCACTTGTGCATGCCCAGTGG
Organism: Tinamus guttatus; assembly: GCF_000705375.1. The sequence continues at coordinate 519,698 of NW_010586553.1, read as the reverse complement.
GGCTACAGCAGAAATGAGAGGTTGGTCACATTCCTCCTTTTCTTCTGCTGGCACCTTGAAGCTCCAGGAAATGGATGATATTATGTGTTCTATGTGATTTATGGCCAATGAAACCAAGCAAAACTGCCCATTAAGAGTTACAATTTCCAGAATAACAGAATCAAAATATGATATTTCTCAAGCACATGCTATCTGTCCATTTGTGGCAGTCACAATGTCAATAAATCTCTGCAGACTGCCAAATCCAGCAGCCTTCCTTCTCTATGGGTGGCAAAGGCTGTGTCCCAAAGGAACTGGCAATCAGGCCGTGGTCTGCCTCACAATGATACTGACAGTTTCAGTTTCCACATTGTGTCTGGCCCAGGTTAATAGCCTTGAAGAGTTTTTTTTCGATCAGTGGATGTCTATTTTGCTGCCTGCATGTAGCATGAGCTGCCACATTCCATTCACTCTTCCAAAATCCTCAAGTGAATTTGATAAAGGCATGTAACCCCTCCTTGCCTCAGTTTCTCCTCTGCAAAAAAAGGTGGGGTAGCATCTCCCATATGTTCCTGGAGCAATTTGGGAACGCTTTTGGAGTATAAGACATGACTGCAAGATAAACATCCAAGGCAAGGGGAGGTTTCCTTGTATCACCTGGGCAATGCCAGCAGTGAACAGAGGGGCTGCATGAAGACACGTAAGAATTCTTCTGGGTAATGTGACCTCCTCACTGCTGAGGGTTGGGAACTTTCAGTGCAGCTTTTTCTCCATCTGGATAAGGCTTGAGACCCATCAAGGAAAGGCAGCAGCATCTGTCTTTGCAGAGGAGTAATGGTGGAGGAATGCCATCATCCAAGGACAACATTATTCCTGGGATGAACGTGCAGCAACTTCCTGCAATGCAGGATCCGCACATTCCCATTACCCTTGCCCCAAGGAATGCCCCTCAGTGCTTTCTCCAGATGCTGAGGCATCAAGCACTAGGTCAGGGGCTGCTGCACAGCACTATTCTGCAGGCAGTGAGAACATACTTTGCTCCTTTCGGTATGTTATTTCCAGGGCTCTCTGTTGTCTAGCGTTTTTGTTGTTTGTTTGTTTGCTCTGAATGGATTTATGGCTGCAATAGTGGGAATTTCACATGAAACCCTTTTCCGAGACGACTATCCTCTCCCATTTAACTCATCTTGGCTGAGAAATGCAGTCTTGGAAGGGTCTGTCTGCCTTGGACCCTCTTCAAGTATTGGCCATTTAGAGGAATGAAAAGCTTGCTGAATCTAGGTACTGCTCTTCCAGGCAGGTAGGACACATAAACATTGCAATACTATTTTATTTTGTTATTCCTGTTGGTCCATTTTTCATGTAAGCTTGGCTTCCTTTATATATCTGTTCAAAGGGCTAGCTCTTGTGGCGATTCTCTAATATATTGTGAAGGGTTGTGCTCACACTTCACCTTTTTCTACAGTACAGGATTTCTTTTCTCTACCTGGCTGATTATTTGCATGAAAATTGTAAGAGTTAATACCTGTGAAGTGTCTATTTCTCTGTCAAACTTGACTGAGATTCCTCCTTGGGTTAAAAAAAGGTAACACATTTATGTGCACAGAGTTGGAGGATCATGCATATGAATCCTGATATGCATAAAGGCAAATAAATCCTCTTTTCACCAGGTTAACAAGAATAGAGGAGGGAGAAATGTCCTGCTTTGGAAAAGAGATTTGGTCTGCAGCACAGCTGTTTAGGAAAATGGAGCCAAACGCTTGTCTCAAATCACAAAGCCAGGCTTCCTGAATAGCTGCTGTGTTCTCTAAACTGCAGGAATGTGTTGTTTGCTGGAAAAGGCAGCCAAGTAGAGAAACACAGGAGGGCCAAGATGACTTACTTGCTCCCATAACCATGGAGGCATCTCCATGGGGGCACTCAGCAGTTCTGAAAACATCTGCTTTTCCAGTTTTTCTACTCAGTCTTTTCCAGCAAAGACAGTGATCTGTTCCTAGAAACATTCCTGGAATTAATGATTTGAGAGCATTATAATTGCTGTTTCTTTTGGACTTCCATCTAAAATTGGGCAAACACCTTGATTAAATGTTGGCTAAGCACTGATGTACCTCCACACCTTAAGAAGAGAGGGTTAGAATAATTTGGTGAGGCGTCACTAAGGCAGCTAGTAGATAAATGTTTGCTGACACAGCCACTGTTACCAAAGGAAAGGTTCTGCTCATAACATTGATTTAATAGTAACAGTCTTAACCTGGTTATTCATTTTATGAACATGCCTGACTGAGGTCAGGGATGGTCAAGGAATTTATGAGGAATGTTTGGTTTGATAAGCAAACCAGTTTAGTTCATTTTTGCTTGTAGTACTCTTTCTCGGTGAGCACTGTGAGAGTATTTCATGATCACCGATTGTAATCCAGGGTGGGCAATGACATCCTAAGGCTGGATGTTCAGTCTGTGTTCATATCTGATTGTGTAACTGAGCCAGCAAAATACCTCATAGCCTTGTGATTACCATCCTCCTTTTGTAGGCATCTTCTAACCTGAATAAGACAATAATGATTGCTGATGACATGGACTCACTGCTGACAAAGGTGATATCCAAGGCTCAGCTATGAGACTCCATCATGTGTTTTCTTCAATTACTTACTATGGGACATTTAGAAAAATATGGGATATTAGAAAAATATGATCTTTTCCTCAAAATCTGTCCATTTTGCTTACTGTCATCCAAAGCCCATTTTTTGACCAGCCTGATAGAGTTAACAAAGACATCTCATGAAAACACTTTTGAGAGCAAGCCTCTCAGGCAGGTACCTCTTACTGTACAGGAAATTCCCAAGCCTGAATGGCTATGTCAGAGCAACAGGAACAATGTGCAATCAGGATGCTGCTGCAATATTCTCTGTAACCACAAAGTAAAGTCAATTTCTGCTCCTAAGAGCTTCCATTCATAGGCAGGACAAGGGGGAAACTGTGAAAGTAAAAAGAGTTTGATGAGGACAAAATGAATCACTCTACATCAAACAAGAATATCTGGGGACCTTTGAAGACCTTGGTTGGTTAGACAATCTGCAGCCCTTTCTTCCTTTCATAATTCTCTGATTTCTACACAAATGGATCTTTACATGTACAGATATATCCACATTTTGCATGTTAAAGTTCCCCTCTCAAACTCCACAAAGTCAACCAAACACAGATGTCTAAGAGCAAACTCTTGTAGTACCTCAAGGGAATGGATCTGACTGAGTTCTGTATTATTCTAGGCTTTTACATTATGTAAAGGATACATTTTACTTTTTCATTTTTTTTTCAGATCATCTTAAAGCATTTCAAAAAGAATATGATCATGTGTCAATATATTTTTAAAGGATGCTTTAGAGAAAACAAAATCTATAGAAATGTTATCATTTTTCTACAAAACTTGGAGAATATTTTTCTACAGACTGGATTATGAGGAAGTTTGTATACGTGTTCTGCAAGCTGCTTTGCAGCTCATATTCTATGAAAGTGTTTATGAATAGCATTAAACAAATCTTAACTTAGCTCAAGTATGTTTATGTGAGTGAACATATATAAAATAAACACAGCAACTCCTGAAATTGACATTTTGTGACTTTGGCTATAAGCTGCCCATTTCAAAAGCAAAAGAGAAATATTGTTATATCTGCAATTAGAGTAAAATATAATAAAATTATTCAATATGAACAGTTCTTATTCAGTGACCAGCAAGGAAATCTCAATAAGGGTAAATGAAACCTTCCATTTATGCACTGTACTCACTGTGTATACATGTACTCCTATTACCATCTAATTACAATCCATTATATCAATAGATTCACCTATTTCTCATTCACAGAAATAAATCAGCTGATCAGCAAGTGGGAACTAGTGAGAATATCAATCATCCTTTGCATGGGAGACTTGCCCTGACTCGCAAGTCTATCATCTCACATGTCTGAGGCTCACAATAGCTTCTTTATTACATTTTTTCTCCCACTGTAATGGTCACAGAAGGAAGGAGAGACTTGCAAACACTTGGAAGAAGGATATTTGCAGAATGATTGCAGGTAAGGTTTGTGCTTCTCTGGTGACAAGAGCATGGGGTCGGCTGCTTGACTTTTGTCCACTAACCCGTCCCTGGTGAGGAACCTCTTGGCAGAAGCATCCTTCATTTGTCTGGCATTTCAAGAGTAACATGATTGAATGTTGGTCAAGTTTATTATGTTTTGCCTAGAGTGGGGAACAGCTGATTTTGCTTTTCCCCATGTACATTCTGGAGATGTGAACACTTTTTGCTTTTACAGACAGCCTCCAATGTCCCAGCCATATAAGCCATGTCTCAACATTTCTTGGTATGCTCTGTGATATTTCTATCTGTCTTGACTTCGATTGCAGTCAGGGCTTCTTCTGCAAAGTGGTGGAATGCATGAGGCAGAAAACCATTTTGCTTTTCATTGCTGTCATTGTCAGCTGCTGGTGACTCAGAGCATGATGAAAGGTCATCAAGGTCTGTGATCTCTTCTTTCTCTGCTCTTTGTGTACTTGCATGGTGCTAAAATCATGTGGTAGTGGATCAGGATGGGAGGTTCCCTGCAGAGCTTACAATCAGTTTATCAGAAAAGATTCACCAACAAAATTAATATCTCCTGTTTGCACAGGTAATTGAATATTCAGAGAAAAAAGCAGTTGCTATTTAATTCAAACATACTACTTTCCCAAGGGAGGTGCTGACCTCATAGGGGTTACAGTCAATCTTTCTAGACTAATGGAAAAAAAATTATAAAGCAGAACAACTTTAGCATGGAAGACTGAGTATAAATTTTTCTCATAAAAATCAGCAGCCTGTGCCTAAGGTATTCTCCTGTTTCCTGTTCCCTGTGTTGTTACTCTGGCCTAGCCAGAACTTCAGGTAGGTGCTAAGCTTTATACTCATCTTTCTCCCTTCTTACATGATGGAGACTAACAGATGGAAACCACTGGGGATGTGCTAGGACCCCAAGAAACAGCTCCACATATTTATCTGTAAAACCTTGGACTTACTGACAGAATTATCAATCACTTAATGCTGAGTTTTATTTCTTTCCTTCTTACAATATAGAGGATCTCTGTGAAGAACTCCTGACTTGGGTCAGGATGTTGGAAAGGAAGGGAAATATTTCACTTAAGGCCACTTGGACATGAGACTGAGTTCTGGCACCAATTAGCTTGGTGAGGTTGGATGTGTGAGGGTGGTGGCCACAGACACCACTGTCTGCATCCTTCCCACTTAGTAACAAGCATAGAATGAGATTGCCTTTACAGTTGCTTTAGCTTTTTTGCAGTTAATAGATGAAAAAAAAAATGGAGAAAGGGAGGAAACGAGGGAGGGAGGAAACAAGGGAGGGAGGAAACGAGGGAGGAAACAAGGGAGAGGAAGGAAGGAAGGAAGGAAGGAAGGAAGGAAGGAAGGAAGGAAGGAAGGAAGGAAGGAAGGAAGGAAGGAAGGATTCACCACCAAACTGATAGAGCTTTTGGGATGGAATAAGCTGTCCTCTGGAGATACCCCTTTCTCTCACCGTGTCAAGTATATCCATCCCTGAGTGACAGAGGTACCTATGTACTGAAATATATATATATATATATATATATATTTTAAGATAGTAGCACCTAACTGTTAGGGTCTGGTGCCTAAGGTGATGTTCAGATGATGATCTCTGAACATATAGTCTTCAGTCTCAGCATCTTTCTTCAGAGACAACAGTGTTTTGTTTTCTTTGTCTGTTTAGGTTTTCTCTTGATTCAAGAAGAATCTCTTATCAAGAGGTGAGTATTAAAAGCCTCTTTTAAGATGAGTGGAGAGAACTCATTTGCATTAGCATTGGGAGACCAGGCCATGACTTCTCATATTCTGCTCTCTGACTTCATTAAAACTGGGATATTCCCCAGCATGTCTGACTCCTCTCTCCCAGGACACATTCTTGATAACTTCCGAGCCAAAAAGAGATGATTGCTCGTGTTTGGCAGAGTTGGGCACCTAGTCTGATGTGGCTGCAGTGTGGATGAAGGGAGTTCTCCTTGAGGTGGATGGTAAACCAGGCTGAGAGGTGTGCTCAGTATCACAGCTGGGATGCTGCCTGGCAGCTGTGCTCACTGTCATGGAGCGGAGCCAGCCAGTCGGTGTCATGCTGGATAAACACTGATGCTTGTGACACCTGCAGCTCTGTTCCTGTCTAGGCGAATTCCTTTCTGCTTGTGTGTAAAAATAGTATGAAATGAAGGGAGGCATGTTAGGAATAGAAATAGAAAGGAAGACAGAAGGAAAAAAAATCAAATAGCAGCAGCGTTACTCTTGGTAAAACTGCAAATCCTACAAGGACAGGATTAGATCTATGCTAAATAATTCAGGCCTGGGTCCAGCTGTCAGTCATACATGCTGTGGCATCACAGTGGCTGCTCTTGGCTGTTATTTAAATATTGCTTTTTTGATGGCATGCTGACTGTGATAAAAGTGTACATTGTTACCTTAAGCTATGAACAAAACACCTATGTATTTGTGTTTGGTTCAAGCGAATGTGAACTGGCTCATTACATTTTTTATTGCCCTTTGCTTTTTTTGATGATGATTTTGTCAATCACTGATGAATCTCTCTCTTTATAGTAGAACCTAATGATTTATTTGATGCATGTTTTCCTATTTTTGTCTTTCCAGAACACCAGATGGCCATGAAAAATGGTGCAATAACTGGTGTGTGTGACCCAAACATGGATAAACTGACCTTCTTTTGAAGACAAGCAGAGAAAGATTATGTAATTTAAAGGAAAGTCTGAAGTCAGCTGTAAACTTAATTAGGTGCAATATCATCTGCAAAAAGTTCAGGTGAGGTTTGCACCAGCGAATTGTCAGTCACCAGGTGGTGACTGGAGTTGTGGCCACATTAAAGAGTGGGCTATTTTCTTTTTATAGCTTTAATCAATAAGCTGATTGAGCTGAGCAGGATCAATCCTTCTGAGTTTTACTTACAATTAGCCTTTAACAGTTAATACAGTAGCGCTCTTTAGCTGAACATCCTGCAGCAATTCTTCCTGAGGCAATATATCTTCAGCTCAGCCTTATTCTTGTTAAATTCAATGTGTCTGTAGCCGCAAAGATATGTTTAAGCTCTCTGCTAACCTGGGGTCTCTGCAAGGATCTGCAATGATATGTTGAGGATGGGTGACAAAGGCTCATTTTAGGCAGAGGGTGATAGACACCCAATGTTCCCACGTTATCTGATGGAGAAATTTAGTCTTCTCCAGGGGACAAGGCAGTTGACTCTATTACTCTGAATACACAACACTTTGTTTGCCAAGTAAATCTAAGAAAAAACACCAATAAGAGTCTCTTGTGAAGACCTTTTCTTTGGGTAGTCCTCAGGGAACAATCTCTCCTATCTTCCTATGAGCACCTCCCCTGTTTGTCCTAAAGCATCTACTCCTTGCTCATGAGAATGCTCATGAGAAATGGAAAGTAAAAAGCTTTGAGGAAGTGTTAAACTGTTGGCTTTTCTGAAGTCTCCACAGCCCTTGCCACCACAGAAGAAGCCATTCAGGACATTCCTGGGACAGGGGCATTAATCCTTCTGTCCCAGATCTCTCTTTTTAAAATGGTTCCAGCACAATCTTTATTAATTAAAGTGCTAAACAGAAAATATTCGATAAATACAAAGTTATATTTTGATCTCAGTTCTGTTCATGTAAAACTCAATTATGCTCACAGGACTCAGTCCCATACATGTATGATAATAAGTATGAGAATCCAGTCCATTTTCTCTGCATACGTAAGAAAGACAATGGCCTGAAAATATTACTAATATTCATACTTTGAAATATCTACTATTGAACAGTCTCAAACCTCTCTGTAAATGTAAATCAGCTTATTAACACAACATCACACTTATTATAAGGCAAATTAACTGCAACAACATTGAGGTATGATATATCAGAACCAGATCGATACCATTTCAAAGAGAAAGAAAACTTGAGTCTAATGAAAATCCGAGACAAGCCTTCTTATGATTTTAGCTGGATTGATGTTTCTTATTTTAGAGAAAAAGCAGCTTTCCAAAGACAACTTGTAAACCAACAAGAGCCAAGAACGAGCTCAGGAGGCTTAAGCATTATTTCTTTTCCTATTAATAATAATGCCAAGGCACTATTTCTTGGCATTAAATCTGATATCTCTCAGTTGACGTAAAATCATAAAGTGGCTAGGGAGCTTATTTGGCTTACACTTAAACCCAAATTAGTTCAAAGCTCAATGAAAAGTGCCCAGTAAAGCCATTTCAAGTCAATAGAGAAGGTAGCCCAGAGTGGCTAATGATTCTTGGCAAGCATAGGGGTAAATACCAGTGACCATTCATGCCTTTGATTTTCTCTGGGTAGAGGAAACTAACGATATCCAGTCTTGGCCATGCCCCAGATGAATTCAGTGAGTATGTTTGCTTCAAAGAAACAATTTGCCTTAAAGTTCCAGAAAGCAGAGAATATTTCATGGGACTGTATCAATCATATTAAATTTGACAGATTATTACTAAAATATTGCAATAACATAGAGATATTTCATTTTGCCTCCAGCATAATGAATACCATATATTAGTGGAAATTACAAAGTCAATAGTGGGGTGGGCTGGAAAATAGGAATTCCTTTTTTTTTATGAAACCATTTGAAGTTTCACAATTTGTTTTTGTTTTGCAGCTGAGCAGAATGGTAACTTTTGCTGGTAAATTTTTTCATTACAAGGGACTGATTGATTCTCCAGTTGTTAGGCCATTTACCTCTTACGGGGAAGACTTAAGTCCAAAATCCTGCTCGGAATCAAATGAGGTACATTCTTGAACCTATCTCTCTTTATGCTAACCTCTAAGATTTTTTTTTTAATGATATTGATTTGTTTTTTGATCTGACATCTATCTCTATTGAAATTCTATCATAGATGTGAGAAAACTTGCTTGAAAAAAGTTTAATTGAATGTCATTTGACATGAATGTCAATTGAATTGTCATTTATGGGCTGACATTTCAATATTGGCATTTTCTGATTGGAAGTTTCTGTTCGGATTAATCAATGTGATTCCTGTAGACCTCTCCTTCTGTATCATTTTTTAAAAAAGTGAATACCTGGCCAACTTCATTCCCTTTTTTTTCTTTCTTTTTTTTTTTTTCAGTGCACAAAATTACTACCTTAGTAGAAATGAAGAGAAACAGAAGGATTATCTGAGAGGATTATCTAGAAGTCACGGAGAGCATGTAAGTTCTCATGTGCATTTTTCTTATCTTCTATATCAATGTCTGAAAACGCATTTAAACCACAAATACAGAGGCTGAAATAAAAAGAAAAATGAAAAGAGAACAAGCAAGAGAATTTGCATTTCTAACTTTTTCATTTCACTTACTGTCGCAGCTACTTTACTGCATTTACTCTTTTACTTTTATCAAATAAAATATTTAATGGTTAAGATTTAGCCTTACAGAAATATTTATATCTGATGGTATCAAATGTACTGTCTATCCTGTTGATATTCTTCCAGTATCCAACTACTTCTTCCCAGTCTTTCCTCATTAACTCAAAAATTTTGAATTAATATTGGATAGCTGTATACATGGATTGAATCTTTCAGAGCTAAACATCTGAAACTCACCTCAGGTCTTCTTTCTTAATAAACCAATACATTATTAAAATTATTTGCTTTTTCTGTTTTCTGGGTTTTTTTGAGACATTACAGATTCCATTTTACATCTTTATTTCTAATCATGAAAGATAAAAATGTTTTTTCTTTGTTGTTTGTTTCTTTTTAACAACAATGACATATAAGATTCTTATATAAATCACTTGATTCTGGGAAATGAAGATTTGTGGGGAAAAAGGCAAATAATAATAAGAATACCAGATTGTTGCAAAGTTTTGCCACTGAATTGGGAGAGCTACCAAAGCTGTATGAATATTTCTTAACTTCAAGAAATTCCCCAATATGCTCAAAAAAGTAAAGACAAAGGGCTAACAGGAGCTGTTTTCTGTCTTCCTAGCTACTACTTTCTACGTAAAGTATCTATCTGTACCTCACGGAGAGGTCCAATTATAAAGACAGTTTGTGAAATGAATCCTGATCCATATTTCTGAAACACAGAGACATGATCTGGTACCAAATTCAGATTTACCTTTGCTAATTCAGAAAGTCCTGATTTAATCCCTCACTGATGCACAGTGGCTCAGAGAACAAAGCGTTGGGCACAGTCCAATCCTAATTGGATCCCATTTCCGTATGATCCTTCAGGAGATATTGGAAATAATCTCTGATCTCCTGACAGCCCAATATTCTCGACATCTGAATAAATTACTATTTTCTGTCTTGTTGATTTTTGGAAATCTGTTAATCCATGTAAGTGAAATGGAGGAGAGCACAGGACCTTATCTGAAGATGCGAACACAATTGGGTAATTATTTTTGGCAAGTTTAGCAGATCTAGCTTTCTAAATGACTTTTTAACAATTTCTAATGTTTGTTCAGAGCATTTTATATATGCTGATACTTAAAAAAAGGGAAGAAAAGAAAGGCACAGGTGGTTCTGCCCCCATTCAAAGAGGAGCAAAGGAACCTTTTTCACTCCTGTTCTTACATAAAAATCTCCTGAACTTGGCTGAAATTTTCCTCCATGAAGGAACTGCCTCTAGGATAAAGATTCCTCTATTGCTCTTTTCCTGTTCTTGAGGAAGTAAACAATATTCTTTCTGTTCCAAGAAGGAAGATGACTTTGAATGAGTAAGTAACTGAAATGTGTAGACTTTGGGAGGAAGTCAGCTCAGCAGGTAGGTAGGTAGGTAGGTAGTAATACTAGGTAGCTGAATGTGGAAGAAGGAGGTATTCAAAGACCTTTGACGGTCTTCACATCATAAGTCCCAAAGTCTTTTCTTTTTCTGCCATTATTCTTTCTCTCATCCTCCCCTGCTTTCACACTTCATTCTGCCTATGGAATGGCTTTTTGGGACTTCGGTTTGCTAAGAGAGGTAGGTTCATCTACCAATGATCACCATTGCTAGGTTCACCTACCAATGATGTTGGTTCAATACAGCCCTACTTCAAAACTGGAGGAAGGGCAAGGAGGCTTTGTGGACCCACTTCTCTCTCAATTGCATATCCACATGCTGGATACTGATGAATTTGGACTGAGGAGAACTTTCCATTTTGCCGAAAAATGTGTACTGTGTTCTTGCAAAAACATTAGTTGTTTGATTCCCTATGGACCTGCCTTCTCCAAGAATTATGACTCATAATTGCTGCAGTCAGCTTGAGGTTCACCCTTTTGAGAATCTTTCTTCTTCTGGACATCTTGATGTCTGTGTAGAGCCTTTCCCTGCTCTCCAGATTGTACCCTTAAACCACAAATCTGCTGTCCCAGTGACAGCAGAGCATTTCCTCTGAAAAGCAATGTGAGGAGTTCAAGTCTCATATTTTAATGTTTTAATCAAGAGTCGTATTTTAATATGGTTAATAAATCCATCCTTGAGTCCCTTTATTCATCTTTACAGACTTTTAGTGAAAGATTTACTACTCCTTTTACAAAGGTGCTTCTGGGTTTCCGTGTTTTTAGATCTTTGTTTATGATGAAGAAATAGTGAATACAATTTATTTTGCTATTGAGTGGCAAGATTTATTTCTTCCTCTGGTAGAATATCTCAAAATGGTTGATATTGAGGATTGGATTATATCAAGCAAATTCTTTGACCATTTAGCTTTGTACAATGGAAACTAAGATATCTTTTGGTGGGAAAGACTTTATTTCCTCTCTTTTTAATTCTTTTATATATATTGAAGGTCATCTTCAAAATAAAAACACAGCTAAAAAGCCTTCCTTGATCCCTTGGTATCACTTTGATTGGGAGAAATGAGGAACCCTGTTAGTGCCTCCCAAAGGAAGCTACAGAGTGAATTTGATCTGCATAAACCAGCGCAGAATCAACATGAGGTATTCCTAACTCAGGCTCACATCTTAAGAGATGTGAGAAAATGTAACCACAAGACAGACAATTCAGTGTTAATTCCTACCTATGAAGCTTCCAGACTCATTAAATATATACTTTTATTTTCAATTTTCTCTTGCATCATCTTCAGCTGTCTACTCTTGGAAGTTACCACCCCCTCCTTTCTGTTGGAACAATAGCAGAATTGTTTAAGTGATCTTTAACATTTTTCTCAGAATATGAGCTAGATTAAGAAATACATGTTAGCTGATTTTATTTGGCCTGAAATGGGCTAGTCAATCAGGCCATGCAGTCAGTAAGGGATAGCTGGGAAGGAGGTAGGTGACTCTGAAGCCAGCAGAAGATGTGCGTTCACTAGATAAATACAAACAACATCCAGTACAGCAGGGTTGTACTGTCCTCATGCTACCACAAAGAAATCAAAAAGAAAAAATGTGAAATTAATTTCAGAATAACTGTTTTTCATTTTAGACTAACATCATCGTGGTATTGTGACTGAATGTGTTCTCACCTTGCCTTGAATGCCAGTGCCAAATCCCCTTCCTTTCCCATTCCCAGGTGAAGACAGCTACAGCAAAACCATTGCAGGAGTCAGACCGGGATAATCCAGGCTGGAAACAGGACCAAGGTGGGGTGCAGGAGAGGCCACTTTTCTTATCAAATCTGTAATCTTACCCTGGACTTTTCTTGGGGCATAAACAGCCGGATCTTAACAGATTCAGAAGAAGATTCTATAGCTGTGATAACTGTTTTGAGATCCCCAGCCAGCACTAGGTGCATTTATCACATTTTAATTCTATACGAATTAATTGTCCGGAACATTAAAAAAGATTAAATATATACATATATATATTGTAATGTGTTGCCTTTCCAAGGCCTTTTTACCTGCCTTTTCAGGCCCTTCAGGCGATGGCCTGCTTTTCATGTCCGTGATGCTCGCCTAGACTTTGGAAGTTGAAATTAAGACTTTTAGGTGCTGGCACTGTCAGCCTGAAATACTGATCAAACTTATTCGCCTCCTGCTTAGAAATCTACCCAAAGATGCCAAGAATTAAACTACGGGATTAGGAAGCCTGCCATTTCTATGATTTGTGGCATTGGCAACTGCCTTAATGCAT
>NW_010586553.1:451482-495960 GCF_000705375.1 Tinamus guttatus | reverse complement strand
AATGTGGAGTGAAGGGAGAGCCCGCATTTCTTTTTTCACACTCATCTTACATGCATTGCAAAAGGGTCCAGAGCGGGGCACTGGTCCAGTGGGGCTCATGGGATTGTGACAGTATCAGCATCTTGGTGGGGATTCTTTTCTCTGATTGTATGCAGTAAAGGTGATTTCATCTGAGTAAGTCAGGCCACACTGGGCTCCCTTTATTGTCAGAGCAGTGCAAGTCTAATGACTTACTGGAGTTTCGAGAGTGATTTGTCTCATTCTAAGGTAGATAACTACATGTGCTCTGAACTCCACTCTCTGTTGGTTCTTTGTGGTTCTAATTGAAGCTGGTAACTAACTTGGTTGTAGACTTCTACACTGCAGACAGCTAGTCAGAGGAAATTACTCTTGTCCCTCACCACTATGGTTTGCCTTGTTTTGGTCTTGCACATTTTCTCAGCATAATATTCTCCTGATATTCAATTTTGCATGTCTTCATTTGCAAGCAGCAACTTTTGTGGTTTAATAACACATTATAATGAAGGTAACTAACACCTCAGGCTGCAGTTTTTCTTTACCTGTTTCACAGTAATTTTCTGCGGTGACCTTGTTCTTGTTACTGTCCCATCTTCATCTGTAGGCAGGACCACAGAGATCTAGCAGGTGACAGCACAAGGAGAACAGAAAACACTAAACCTGCAAGAAATTGCAGCCTTTCATAGAGCTCATAGCAGATCTCAGAGCACCTCCCTGCTTTATAGCTGGAAAATAAACAAGCACATCAAGCTGAAAGAAAAAGCCAAAAACAAGCAGCAAGTGATTAAGAGGGACCAAAGTGCAACACTTCTGAATGCCACGCTCATGATATAACCACCGGGCCATACAGCCAAAAGACATAAGGAGTATCACTATTTTGAAGCTCTGTACTGAGTGTGTTAATTCGTATAAATACAGCTATTTAACACATTAAACAGATTGGCTTTTAATTTTCCCTATCTTAAAATACCTCTTGTTCAAATGTAATATTGCTAACAAGGAAGCAGCTTTCTGGTGTGCACAAAAGGATACCCTGCCTATGTCTCTGCTTCATCTCTGCTTCTGAAAAATCTGGATTCTGCTTCATGAGCCCAGAACTCCTTAAAAATGTGTGGACTAGAAAGGTTTCTCAGGGATATGAGAATCCTTGATTATACAGGCTGTATTGCTGGAGATTTCAAAATTCAAGACAAGCAAGCCTTGAGGCAAACATGAGTTCCCAGCAATCACAGTGAATATGAGAAAGCAAGTGCTGAAGTGATATATATGAGTGAAGGGACAAGTAAGTACAGATTGCTCAGAAATTAGTTTTCAAATGCTAGAATGGCACCAGACATTCCCTCAGTTTAAATTTAGAGTTCAGCATCTAAGTCGGTGCCCTTCATTGGTTTCTTCATAAATAAGACAATTTTTGGAAGTTGTTTAAATGACAAACATTCATTAGGGAGAGAGAGAGAGAATTTGCTATCTATTTTTTTTTCTTTCCCCCCGTCACTTTCTTTTCCTTTCTTTTCAGTCATTTTTTCAGAGTGTCTGCAAAAATATGAATGTGACTTGCAAGCCTTGTTTTGTTGCTGTTCTTCACCCAATTAATTGCTGTGTTGAGTGCTATATTCCTTATTTGATGCATTAGACCTTTATTTTGCCCAGCAGTCATTTCTGTCACATCCTGATCCTTTATCTATTACCTGAGACTTGTCAATGCTTCACTATGATCTGATTTTTTTTCTGTACCTCTCAAAAACATCTCTGCCCTAGTTCTGTTTCATACAGAGTGAAGGTTGCACAAGCAAAGGGATGTTTCATTTCACTGACTGACCTATAAGCAAATAAACAATTCCAGTTCAAATTGACTAGAAATGAACGATTCTTCATCCCTGAGAGAATTTCTATACATCTTTATAGTTAGGGTAAAGTCAAGGCACTGGTTAAACACACAGGATAAATTTCTTGGATTAAAAAAAAAAAAAAAGGATTTTAATCCTAATTTCACTTTCATAACAAGTTTCACCAACCTATTTTTCCGAGACCTTGTTTCTTCTGACTATACATGAATTTCCCAGCCCCTATTCCTAGGAAATACAACACAAAGCTAGAAGTAGTCAGAAAATGTCCGACTTCTGGGAAATGCCTCCCGATCAAAACTAAACGAAAACTTAAGTTCACCGAAGCAAGGTGTAAATTCCTGAATATGTAAATTATTGGAGTCTGTTTCTCCAGTTTCCTTTTTGCTTCATCATGTTTGCTAAGATAATTATTCTTCTTTTCCTGCTGTTTATTACTTTCCTTGTTTGTCCTTCTGTTTCTACTTGTCTCTCATTCCAGAAAACAAAAGGTTCCTGTTGATGCTGCTTTGATTTCTGTCTCACTTACTTACACTCCTTCACTCTTTTCAGGAGGCAGATCATGACTTGAATGAGTGAAAGAATTCACATTAAAGAAGATCTCAAGGGAAAACCTTATCTTTTTACTTTCTATATACGCCTAACCCTCCTTTAAAATTATTCTTCCTAATCAGGACTTTAAAGATTTGCTTGACCCACTCCCAAATATATTGACAAGAACAGTAGAGATATAAAGTTATCTATTTATATCTAGCTGCAAACTCAGAGGAAAAAAATATATTCACTGAACGAGAGAACGGTTGACTTCGGAAAGGACCTCTGGAAATCATCTAGCCCAATGGCCTTGTTTAAGCTGGGCTACCTGCTTATTGCCCAAGACCCTATCCAGAAACTTTTTATATTCATATGTATATATGCATATATATATAATAAAAATACAATGAAATATAAGGAAATATAAGAAAAAATATAAATATATATATTCTGAAATCTATTAGCAGGTTTTGTTCCTCAATTTGTCACTGAAGAAACTTTAGTTGGTAATTAATGGATCAATGTACAGTTGAGCATATATCAGGGGAGAGCTCATACACAAGCTCATACACAAGCTGTTCAGATGGATTTTTACATATTGCATATTTGGTGTTCCCTCTCTATATTATCCGGGTGCTTTTGCATGAAGGTAATCACAGCCTCCATTCTTCGTCTTTCTGAAGGGCTGGATTAGTGTTGACATTAAAAGAAGTACCAGAGCAACACGCTTAGCACACACACCAGAGCTACTGGAGTCTCAAGAGCTGCTAACTGTTCCACCTCACCTTTCATGCAGGTGACATCTGTAAACAAAAGGGACATCATTTTACAGGGACCAGTCTGACTTGTAAGGAAAAATTAAGTTGTTTCACTAGGGATATAGAACAGGATTGTGAAAAAGCGGTGAAAAGTCACCAACAGCCATGACTTGATAGGTGAAATATTAGCATCATCTCTTGCAACCATTTTTTTTTCTGGCAGCATTTGCCCTTTGATGTAGACCTCAGACTGCAATCAATGCTGTAAATATTTCTGAAAGGATTTGGGGATCAGTTAACAGATGCAATTTTTCCCAAACCCACCACAGACCAATCATACTTTCTATAGCCTGTTACTTGCTCTAAAACTGTGTCAGTAAGAACCGCTGTTTAAAATAGGAAGACATATTCTAGCCTTCAAATATGCATTCAGAATTTGGCCTTTTCCTCTTTTAGACTGGTAAATAAGAGAGACAATCTTCAAACTGAATTGCTCTGGGTTGTGAGTCAGCTATGGATGATGTGATTTGGATTCCCCACAGCATAATTATAGCTGGAATATATATACAAATGATTCTGTTCGTTCCAATGCTGCAATTTCCCATTATTGCTAATTAAAGTTTCATCTTAAGAAACCTTCCTATCTTAAGAGCAGCAAAGGTACATTCCTATTCTTGCAAAGGGAGTAATAGTGCAGACAAGGGCTGCCTTGTTACCATTAAATGCACTCAATGAGGCACATCCCTCACACTGCCATCCCACAACCTCCCAGGATCTTGTTTTCTTCATATGAACGGTCCTTTCTTGCTGTACTTGTGTTTAGTGGGGTTCCCTGTTTGGTAGTTTCCTTTCCAAGATGTGATGTGGGGAGGAAATAGAGCTCTAAGATCACATTGTGTATGATGTCTTACCACGGTTACTTCTGAGGACTGGAATCCTACCTTGGTCACAAACCAGGACGGAGAACCAAAATTTGCCCCAGATGTGCTTTCTCTGTGTGAACTTAGGTCTTGTCCCAAGAAAAGCCAAGGAAAATTCTGGCCCTTACTTTGGGCATTAAAGCATGATAATATATTTTGTTTAAGGACTTTGTGGACATCACAGTGATTGAAGTGAGAATATTCAGAGATAAAACCCTGAGGTGGCACTTCGCCTTTGCCAGGGCAGTAGCCGATCAAATATCTGAGAATCAGGAACAAAGAAAGGCAAATTCTGCAGAGCAATCCATGGCAGGGACTGCAGGAGGGTTTAGCCTGCTGTGTATATCAAAGTTTGTCTTAAATGACTTGCCTCACTGCAGCTTTAAGAATTTTCTGAGGAAGGGAGCTGTCTTAATAGCAAGTTGTACTACTTTTAAAGCTGCATTTGTATCACTCACACAGCAGGAGCTCTTGTCACATGGAAGCCATCGAATCAAAACACTGACATGGCAAGAGAATAAGGCGAGATAATGAAATGAGAAATTAAGACCATGAAAAGTAAATGCTGTAGAAAAGCTGACACTTCATAACACTCTAAGTGAATGCTCGCCTGTATTTCAAAGTCTACCGATAAGAAATTATTGCTTTTCTTATATAACAGAAATAGATAAAGAATTCCGTTTGGATAGAAGAAGATTCCACTAGGCTGCAATTTACGTATGAATGCTCAATATTTAAGGAAATTACTTCTTTCACTTTGTCAACTGGCATAAATGTATGTTAAAGAGGGATTCATTAGAAAAATCCATGCAGTGCATGAGCTCAGCTCTAATAATCCTGATCTTGCCAGGCAGGTGTTTTGCATCCTGTTAGGAGATGACACATTTTGCTGCAGGAGGCTTACCACATGGGCTTTCTTGTTCTTCCCAGAGGGTTCTCATCACTTTTCCTTAAAACAAGTTACCTTTTACTGCCTGTGTGCTCATTGTCAAGAGTGTCATCCTGGCTCTCAGGCCTGCAGTTCTTCAGTGTTTCTCAGTTTGCATCATTGTCTATATGGGAAGAGCCATTGTACTTCTGCACACTCAACTTGTTTGGCTCCACAAGCTGCTGCAGAAACCTCTCTGCCTCAGATTAGTATTAGGATGATGGGAGGTTTCTTGTTCCTAGAGCAAAGCTTAGGGCCTTGCAGGACAGACCTCTTTATAACTGGTGGTACAGGTTATTTATGGACAGAAACAATCTTTTCCTCTGTCTTCATGGCATGAAGGCTTTATGTAGGTGGGAAGAGGGATCTACAGCAGCCCTTATGGCAACAGGGACAGAATTTATGTGTAAAAGTTTAAAAGGATGACCCAAAATAGCTTGTCTAGACTAAACAGGTATCTGGGAATGTGAAAGTATATGTATTTTGTTTTCTTCTCCTGAAAAGTTTACTCAATTTCCGGTACTTGGCATATCTAGGAAGGTTGTGATATTTGTTGAACTTAGAAGCTTGATTTCTACATTTTGTCTAAAGCTGTTTTATTTAGATTAGACAAGCCTGGTTTGACAAAGGTATACTAAACTCAACATGCTCCTAGAAGGACCCAGCTCACTAGACATGGTGCATGCTATCACTCTGAACTTCATCATTTTCTTTGCCAAACTGCAGTTAGATGAGGAGTTGCACTCTTTTTAGCACCCTTTTTTGGTGGTCAGGGCACTCATTGAAAAATTGGGAGATACTGGTCGTAGACTTCCTATATTTGGATGAATTTGAATCCAAACTTTCATTTCCAGGCAACCCACCTGACTAAAGGCTATGCTGATGGAGGTATCCTGTTGGTTAATCTGTCAAAACTGGACCACAACACGTGTGGACTAGCCTAATATTATTATCTGGAGGGAATCACATTGCAGATTTCTATGGGATTGCTAATGATCCCTCTGTGAAGTTTTCAAGGACTGGCACAAGCACATCACAGCTCTGGTAGATATAACTTCCTATGTGCACAGCTTCCTTGGATGACTTAGCTTATATGTGGATAGAGATACTTGAGACTAATCTCAAGGGTACAATAAGAAATTAAATACCTAGTTCACTCTCCATTATGCCCTTGGTAATTTTCTTGCTTACTGAAGAGATTCCCTCTTGGATTTACTGGAAGCAGGATTTGGACCAGAACACTTTATTAGACCAAAATACCTTTCTAGTTATTTGAATAACATCACTAGGGGTTGACCTGCTGGAAAGCAGCTCCGCGGAGAGCGATTTGGGAGTCCTGGTTGACAACACGTTAACCATGAGGCAGCAATGCACCCTTGTGGCCAAGAAGGCCAATGGGATCCTGGCCTGCATCAGAAGGAGCAATGCCAGCAGGTCGAGGGAGGTGATCCTCCCCCTCTGCTCAGCTCTGGTGCGACTGCACCTGGAGTATTGGGTGCAGTTCTGGGCTCCCCAGGACAAGAGGGATGTGGAGCTTCTAGAGAGGGTCCAGCGGAGAGCGACAAAGATGATTAAGGGACTGGAGCATTTGTCATATGAGGAAAGACTAAGCAAGCTGGGCCTGCTTAGTATGGAGAAGAGAAGGCTGAGAGGAGATTTGATTAACATGTTCAAGTACCTGAGGAGTGATTATAGGGAGGACGGGGCCAGGCTCTTCTCTGCGGTGGCCAGTGACAGGATGAGGGATAACGGGTGTAAGTTGAAACACAGGAAGTTCCACCTCCACATGAGGAAGAACTTTCCTGTGAGGGTGACAGAGCCCTGCAACAGGCTGCCCAGAGAGGTTGGGGAGTCTCCTTCTCTGGAGATCTTCCAAACCTGCCCAGATGCCACCCTGTGACCTCATGGTCTAGGTGTCCCTGCTTGAGCAGGGTGGTTGGACTAGATGATCTCTAGAGGCCCCTTCCAACCCTAAGCATTCTGTGAATCTGTGATTCATCTTGAAAGATGACACTTTTGGAACCATATTTCAGAGAACCAGATATTTTTAGTAAAAGGAGAATTAAAAAAAAAAAAAGCATAGTTTCCCTTTTTTTTTGGTTCATTTTATTTTTAAGTTAAGCAGGTCCTTAATCTTGCAAAACATGGCTTATTATGTTCCTGTGCTTTCCTCTGTGACTTGTGCCTGAAACAGATACTATCAATTCAGGTGATCAGGAATGGAAAAAGAAACAGCTTGTGGACACCCCAATATATACATTTTATTTTAAGAGGATATTTACCCTTAAAAAGACTAGACCAACATTTCTACAGGTAAAAACTTTAGATAATCACCAATAGAGCAGAAGATATTCTGGACTGTTTGTTTTGTTTTTATTGTCCCTTTAAAAATTACAAATATTTTATTCTAAATAATTTTTGGGGTGCTCTTTGCTTACCTCATAGCATTTTCTGGTAAAAGCCCCTTTCACACTGATATCCAATTTTTAAAATATCAAGCATAGGACCTTCCAGAAAGACCTACTCTTGGTCTTACTATCTATCTGTCCATTATACAAAATGGTCAGTCCAGTTTCTCCCTGAAACCTTGAGAAGATAAACAGTGAAGAGGTTAATCAAAGAAAGCTGATGATACACTAGTTGCTACATGGAAAATAAAGTGTCCTCTCTGCTGCTTTTAAACATAGGTGAGATTTACATGGAAATAGGCTCTTCCTGTCTGACTCCTGATCTTTAAATGTGAATTAAGTACCTAGAGTGTTTTTTGCATGGGCATTTGAAGCACAAATGGAAATTATACACTTGGATGATTTTTATAAAACCCTTAGTAGCTATCATTATAATGTAAAAATAATTATTATAAAGTTTTCTAAACAGTGATGCTTGCATGGGACTGGCTGGCTTAAGATATCAAGGACAATTTTTTGGTTTTCTCATTTGTATCTCTTAAGTGCAGTTCATCCCTCAATACATCTTGACTGTAGTTAAGGGTATTCTGAACAGCAAAATGACTGGTGAAATATTTGTTTTTGAAGAAATGATCCTCATTTCTGTCTTCTGACATTTACATCTCAAAAACTTGAGATGCCGCAAAGGATTGATTACAGCAGGTTGGAAGGGATCCTTCCACTTGATCCTCTTGGTTCTGCTGAGCAGAGTGCTGACCATGTACTCAGTCATGGTCAGATACTAGGGCATTGGATTAGCACACTTAATTATGGCAGGGAAAGTCACTGGAGAAAGGACACTCTGCATTGTAAACCCACTCCTCGGAGGTTCTGGAAGACCTGGGAGACATAAATGAGAAGTGGAAATGGCATTGTTTACTGGTCAGGAAGGGACTTCACTGTGAATATACTATTAGATACCACCACTTCACCATACCACAACAAACATGGCCTCATTTTGTAGCTGACAATGGGGGGACCTGATAATTTCTTGTTTTGAGAGACCTGCTCCTGTGTAACCTACTCTAGTTTATTCTATCTTCAGAGGTCCCTTCCAAACTTCTTTCTTCTGTGATGCTGTAATAATATCTCAGCAACTTGGAAAAAAGATGACCCAGTAGTAGCATTTAAATTTAATTTTTAGGAGTTGCTGCTATCTTCCAAAATCATTATTATGGTTTCTTTTTTTTTTTTTTTGTTAACAGAGGGAGTTTATGCTTCAGGATTCATACATATTTGGTCCCTCTGCAAAGGTGGTGCATCATAAATGCACACTTTATCGTGGTTAAATGACAGCTAATATGTACTGGGAGCAATACTTACACCTCTGAGCTCTCTATGACAGAAAGACTTACTGACTTTCTGTCTTTGTTAGCTCAGCAATGATTGTGTGTGTTGTAAATCTAAGTATCAGCTTCCTGACTGTAAATCTATATTAATTCCTCCTTGTCTTCCAGGGGAGCTTTTAAAATAAATGGACTGTTTTTTTCTAAGCTACGTGGATCCCATGCTCTAACCTGCAGGTTATACTTTTCCCTATTTGCTTGATAAAGCTCCTAACTCTTTCCAACTCTCTGGACAAATATTCCTTCAAGACATATTTCTATTAAGAAATCACTTCTTGAAGAAGTGATAGGAGATCATAGAAACAATGGATGCAACTATTTTTTATCTCAGAAACAGCAGCAGAAGAGACTGCCTGGCACCTATGTGGGAATACACAAGGATACCAGAACTTTTTCCTTCATGCTTTTCCCAGCAGTTTGTTTTTGCAGACAAAATTCATTATTGATAGCTAAAAGAATTTCCATCAAAGCATCACTTAGCAGCTCATCATTCAATGTACGTGTACCTCAAACTGTGGGATATTAGAAAAACATACAGGTATCAAAAACACATTCATATATATATATTTGTATGCATATATATTTGTTTATTGTTATTATTTTTATTGGTTGGCTGACTTTTTATATATTTAGTGCATTTACTGTACTGTCAGATAAAATATGATGGCCTCCTCATCAGTCAGTCTTAGCTACAAATTCGCTGATAAAGATAAAGCATTCATTTGATCACTTGCCTTGAGAATTACATATAAAAAATGCTGACAACCTGGAAGGCTTTTCTTGTTTTTCTTTTTTTTATATACTTTTTATTATTCCATTACTGCTTACTTGCTTTGAAAGCTCAAGGAAATGAGTTCTTCTTTAATGGTTTAATATGTTCTGAATTGGTTAACAGGGAGAAGTGGTTGGAGGCTGAAGGAGTATCTTGCATGGTGCAATATATCTTTTATTACTGTAAAGTGTTGCCTGCATGAAGCGTTGTTCTCCAAGCCATCTGAATGCTTGTTTACCAAGAGGCAGCAGCTGTCCCCATTATAAAGGAAGAAGCAAGAAAGAATACATTAAATTCATTCATCCCTCACAGAAAGGAGACATACAAAGAAAAGAAAGAATTTGAAACCTGTCATATACCCATGCTCAGAAATAAAGAGCCTCTTGTTTGGAAATACCTGAAAAGCAAGTACATGGCTCTGCAAAAATGTTCTAAAAAGTAGATCTGTCCATGATCATTACTAGTATTAGGAAGAATTCAGTGGTGGAGCCACATAGCAATAGATTTATATATATATATATATTTGTGTGTGTGTGTGTATAAATGAAAGCTCCCTTTATGAAAAAACAGAAAGAAAGGGTCCAATCAATGAGTCACTGGCTAATATACTGTGATCTGTGTTATGCATCAGGGAGGACAAGAACAAGGAAGAGGTTAAATGAGGGGAAAATAGCCAATATGAATGCCACTCTGAGCTTAATCCCAAAATCTGCACTCTTCTCTCTGGTGAGGTGGTGGGTGGGGAGATGCAGAAAGAACCTGCAGGAGTTCACACCTGAAGTCCATGACAGATTATGGGACAGCTTGTCTCTTCCCCTGCTGTGGGATGAGGTTGCAAGGGACACCCAGGTGCTCATGGCTGTCCCTGCACCAGCTGCTGTTTCCAGAGCTCCCTGTGGCTCATGAACCATGAGCTGTCTGCCCTTGAGCAGGACATCAAGCCATCCCAGCCAATTTGAGAAGCCACAGGAGAAATCTGTGCTTGTGCTTTGGAAGGAATATTTTCTGTGAATGCTGCGAAAGGGAAGTGTTAACAGTAATCTGAAGGAATATTACTAAAGGGAGTTCCCCTAAAATAATTTCTAAAATTACTTAAAACACAGAATCTAATAAAAATTGTTAAGGCCAAATTCTTCAAAGGACCACTAATTTCTATTTGTATTCCTCCTAAAATTTTTGAATAGCACTGTTTTGAGTGGAAATCCGGAATGTTTTCATTTTAACAAATGAAAATATTTTTTAACATTAGAAAATTGGTATTTTATAACATTTTCTGACTTTGTGATTATTATTGCTGAACAATCCTTAATCATCTTCCGAGGTGCTGACTTTGATGAGGACAACCTTTGTTTGCTGTAGTGATACCTTGGAGCCTTCACCAAAATCTAGGGAACAAGAGGAACCACCCATGGGACAGTTATTAATCGTGTGATTAATAACAGAAACTATTTCTGCAGTGAAACATATTGTTACCAAGGTGATCAGTACTCCTAAGGAAATTCTATTCAGCTAAAGACTTGATCAAATATGATGAAAATAAAGCAGTACAAAAAGAGTTTCCACTCATTTGACCACCTAGGGGAAATTATTTTTGATATTTCTCAGCTGTGTTGGCATCTTGTAGGCTCAGGGCAAATAAATTTGCTAGATGTGGAAGTAAATTATTGCATTGATTTAATCATGTTGGATGAATCATTCTAGATACTGGATGGGTCATAGAACATGCTAGAAGGTTAAATAGCTTGTCCAGGTTATTTCCAACTTGATTTTCTATTTTACTGTGACTGTAGCATTGGTGAGATTCGTCAGGAGCATTTGAATTTCTCAGCTGGGCTGCTGCACAGTCTCAGCAATAGGATGCTCCCATATTGCCAGGAAGTCCTGAGTCATTGCAGAACCCCAGAAGGCTTCATCCCAGGTTTCCCAGAGAAGTTGTGGAGTTGTATAACTCTTTGGAGTTGTTTAAAATCCATTTGGATGCGATCCTGTGCAACATGCTCTAAATACCTGCTGTTTTAGCAGGGGGGTTGGACTCAGTGATCTCCAGAAGCCCATCTCAATGTCAACCATTCTGTGATTCTGTGATTTTTTTGAATTAACCTTTCTTTTCTCCCACCTTGATCAACCACCAGTTTGCAGTAAGCCTTTCTCACACCATGACATAGTCTCATCCATTTTATATCTGAATTTTCCTTCACATTTAATTATGCTGGACTTTTTTGTCTTCTTAATTCTCCTCACACTTCATTACACTATCCTCAGTTAATATTAACTGGTTTGTCTCAAGAAAGTGTGAGAAGCTGCAAGGAGGGAGAGACAAGTCTCGTGGGTAATGCATTAGCAGTAGGTATTTCAGATCTGAAGCTTTGCCTATGACCTCCAGCAAGTTCCTGGATCTCCTTGTTAACTCATTTCTTCTGTCTCCAAAGCTACCTCCCTACTATATGAAGATGATGGAAATATTCCATCAAAGCAGTGAGGGATGCAATTATCATGTGAAAAAGAGCTCTCTCTTGAATTTGTTCAGTTCTTTTATTGAAGGTCTTTTTTAATCTCTAATTCAGTAGTTTACATCTTCTACCTCAGCATTTGTTTTGCCTCAGCATCTCTCTGCATTTGTCAGCTGGATGTCATGCTCTGTTCTGAACTGGTAAGTAAAAAAACTGCATTTGAAAGTCTTTTCCAGATGTGCATATTTTACTCCAGGTAGTGAATCTGTTCCTGGTGACTTCCTTCCTCTCTTTTGTGCTCTCTCAGACTGAGCTATAGTATCAGATTCCAGCTCTTACTCCTTAGGAAAAGTGGCACCTTTTTGAATTTCTTATGGCTGTCAGCTTCTGCTAGATGCAAAGAAGGTGAACATCAGAAAGTTGGTGAGAGAACCATTTAAGCATATTGAAAATGAGGGACACGAGTGTCAGGAAGTAATTTGTTTTCTCAAGAAGTAATAAACCTGCAGGATAAACTTTCATCTTCAGTGATCACAGCAAGGTGGTGGTGGTGTTTAAGAATAAAAAAGCAGATTTCAGTGTAACAGAATATTTCTGGCTGAGATAGATAAAAAGATATACTTGATATTACCAGCTGGGCCAGCTAACAAGCCAAATCTTCGCTGGGCTGTGAAGGCACCAGGAGCTTTGGCAGGTACAAGTGGAGCTAAAGCTTATTTATGTGAGTGATTCCCCACATTCTTCTGTTTCACAGAAGGCACTACTGAACTCTTAAAAGAGGCCTAAGTGTACCATGAAGACCTCTACATATATTTCTAGTGCTTCTTTTAGGAAGTAAATTTCACAGAAAATATCAATTCATCAGCCTGATAATGCCTCCTCTGAACGTTGTTAGATTTGATGAACTTTGCTGAATTCAAGACAGTTTCCATGGAAACTTTGCTGGGTTTTTATCACTGTGCTGTCAAAGTTCACAGCTCTGAGCCAAATCAACTATGTGGATTAACCAAGGACCAAGGACCCTTTTCCTCCAGGGTCTTCAGCTCAGAGATATGCCCTCTATCTTGACTTTGCTTTTGAGGCGGAGAAACAGACTTCTAGGGCCCTGCACTGGTGCTTTCCAAAGAATTGGTGTGGTACTTTTTTAAGTTAACGTATGTGGACTAAAACCAATTAAAACAGAAAAATAAGTGGACTCAGGTCAGCTTTGAATACATCAACTTTATTGAGATGACTCAAAAATGTCACTTACAGCATTCACTGTTTATAATGATTTGCCGTCCTTAGCCAGATTTCCACAAGACCAATCTTCCCCAATAGTGTTTTGTCTATCAAGTTTTATTGTAATGTGATTTCCAGTTGAAAGCCAAGATCCTGCGAAAAGAAAGGAAGAACAGTTATGAGGCCGACACACCTGTCAAGATGTACTATAACTCCTCTATCTATTTTACAAAAATCCTGGTTTTGAAAGGCTGTATTTGTTTTCCTCACTTTCAACCATCTTCTCACTCTTTTTGTTTGAGTTGAATTGGATTAGTTTTATTACGGCTGACTGCCATCTTCAGAGAGAACTTGCTCGTTTATGAATGAAGATGAGAAGAAATAGAATTGTGAAGCCAAAATACCTTCTACTCTATGGACCACTTCATAGAATGAAGGGAAGGTTAGAGGAAAGGATCAGACTAAAGGAAAAAATGATAGACTAGTGAGTCATTTTATTCTGCAATAGTCACATTCAGTTTGCAAACTCCACAATGTCACAAAACCAAATTTGAGGGCTCATCCAAAATCTCCTAATAAGGTCATCTATTCTGTTTCTGTGTGAAATCCACTAGAGGACAGTGGGTAAAACAGTCTGTATTACTAAAGCCATTGAAGAGGACCTTTGCTAAGAATATTGGCTGAAAGTACAATTTGTAAGGAACAAAAATGACTACAACCAGCAAAAGCTAACTGAGTCCTAGAGTACATACAGAGATGAAAGAAGGTTTCCTACAAAACAAAACCCATTGGAGGATCTACTGGATTATTACATTTATGTCTAAATATATTTAATGCAAGTTTATTTTGGCCATCCAACACCTAGGCATTTTTGATTTGTACTTGTACAGTGAACATCTGTTTGGAATTCATTTCCAATATTATCTGGAACTTGATGAAATTACAGTTTATGCAAAATTGGTGAGGATGAGGTCAGAACTGAGCTCCTTGATCTATCCAGTCTAATCCAGGGGCCTATCTGAGGAACAAGGTCACATTGGGATTCCTCAGTGGAAGCAAATAAGTACCTCCACTGAACAATTCAGTTAATCTACTGCTTTATTAGATTGAATGGATCTAATATACACATTTGTGGACGAACAGTGCTTAATTATGTCCTATTTCTATTCAAAATAATGATCAAAGCATATAAGTTCCTCCCAAAAGGATATCATAGCATTTTGTTCCTCATGTCTTTGATATGATGCACTGACATCTTGACGTGCTGGAGATTTCATGTTATTGCTCCCAACAGCTAAACAGCAACACCTTCTTTCTTAATAACAAGTTTAAAAATAAAAATGAGAGCCTGATGCCTTCCCAGAGCAAACATTCTGCACATCCAGTCTGTGAGTAGCAAAGGCAATGACTGGGAGTGCGCTGCTGATGACTGTGTTGAAATTCATCACAACTGAGCGCTGAAAGTTTCCTCTATGTCCTCCAAGCACAGAAGGGGGCAAGTTTTCTTATTTAAAAGCTATGCTATGTAGACTTTAAAAGTTCATTGTGGGTCTTGAAATATTAAATTCCATATTTAATGTAGAGGAGCGCTGCTGGAGCAAGCAATATTTATAAAAAATGGAATTCATTTTTTCACTGAGCCTGTCATGTAATATCAGGCCAAATTTTGTCCTCTACAGTCATTCAGAGAGGAGAGCAGAGCAGAGCAAAGAAGAATTCTCAAGTTTTCCTTCTGAATGTTATTTTTTAAAATCCGAATAAATCTGTTAACCCGATTCTTTGTTTAGACCCGTAAACATTTGGCCTGGCCAAGATGGCATGCTGTTGCATGTAGGTGTGACTGAATGAGAGATAAAAGGAGAGGTCAGGAGTAATTTGAGTGCCACAGGTGAATGCCTTGGACTGTGAAGTCACCATACAGGCTGCAAACAAAAGCTATGCTCATTTAACTAGCTTGGCAAAAGCTATATAATCATGTCCGCACAGTCCAAGCAGCTCGGGAGATATAAAATGGTTTGTCATAATAAGAAATCTGACTACACTAAAAGGCACCTTTGCATAGTATACTGCATCTCTGCAGAGGTTTCCATGGTGCCTCACCAAACG
The DNA here is from genome assembly GCF_000705375.1 of Tinamus guttatus. The sequence continues at coordinate 480,616 of NW_010586553.1, read as the reverse complement.
CTTGTGGCTACAAAAGAGCCATTCTTTGTCACTGTCTGTGGTGACCCATTCAAAGCTACAGTGCACCATCATGTCAGAGCAGAAGAACGTAATGACTATATGCTAATTTTTGAGGGTAAAGGCTGAAGGGAGAAGGATGTGACTCTGATGCAAACAGCCACAGTGATTACTTTTGATTAAAAAATGTATAAACCACATCTCTAGTGCAATTAATTAAGTCAGAGCAAATAGAATGTGCACATTAGGCTTTATCTGCGTCTCTGAAGATCTTTGTGTTTGAGACACTGCTCAAGTAATAATAATGATACGAAAAGAAAGCACTGAACTCAATCTGTTGATTCATTCCAGAAGCATTTTCCCAAGAGGAGAATTTTCACTACAGGGCCAAAAGCCAGCTGAAGGTTTAGCACCATTTTAAATCCCTCCAGAAAATCACTTTCTATAGAAGGCTAAGTCTCAGAGTAGGCTTTGACACAGTGGGATTTTCATAAATACGGAGATTTTAATTCTTTCCTGCTTTCTCCGTGACCTTTGACTAAATGTGTCTTTTCTCGTACGATCAAAGCAACATTAGGAAAATAACAGGAAAGTTAAAAAGACACCTTGACAGCATTTGTTTTTACAGCAAGATGTCCCATTCCCTGTCATCTGGGGGAAATGAAATCTGGAAGGGGAAGCAGTAGAAACAGTGTTGTATTGAATTGTATCCTATCATGAGGCATAACAATGAAGTATGAAACAGAAATTTTAACACCTAGACAATTCATTCTGGTATAAATACACAGCCTTAAAAATTAATAAAAAGGTGGTATCAATTACAAAAGCGATTTACCAAGCCAAATAAATTTTGTCATCTGTCATTTTTTCACATGCATGCCTGCTTTCTCACTATCATTCACTTTTACACCTTCTATATGCTAAATATTCTCATGATACCTACAATATGATAATATTCTCATGAACCTACAATAAACTGCACAGGGCTTGACAGTCAGCAAGTGTTATTAAATTAGTTTTTTCCTTTTTTTTTCTTTTTCTCTGCTTTTTTTTTTTTCCTTCTGTTTAGAGGAATAATTCAACCCATTGTTTTATTCTGTCTCCTCTTACAGATACTTCCAACCAGCCACCTTGGTTGCTTGTCCTTTCATTATTTAGCATCAGGTGTGTGGTAACACTCAGTAGCAGTAGCAGAGATGAGAGCTCTGATTTACCATTTACATACAAAGAACAAGAGAAAATTCCTTTATTCTTTTTCAGATAATATTGTCAATTTGAAGGTATATCGAACACCTATATAATAAAATTCATTTTTGTACATTCTGAAATATGTAAAGAATGTTCTGAATATTCTTCAGTCTCAGTGAGATGTAAGTCCAAGTGGTTTAGAGCTCAGATTTTTGCAGACATCTGCCATTTGTTTTTGCATTTATTTTAGTTTTGCAAAAAGAAGTTTTGACGATATTAATACTCCATGGAAAGCTGTTTTTCTTCCCCATTAATGAAAGTTATTGTTTTGATTCTTAGAACTATTCTCTCAGAAAAGTAGACTTTTGGCAAATGCTATATTTGACTTTACCAAGGATTTTTTTTAACTGAATAGAACATAATAAAGCAACAGATAAATCTATAAAAGCAACATGTCCCCCAAACCCTTAATGCAGAAATAGAGCAATGTGACTTCCTAAGAATGACTTGCATGAAGATGTTTTATAGGATTTATAGCTACTTATCAGGAGCTTCCATGATCTTCTGAAAGCTTTGAAGTGTCTTATATCTATCTAATTATTTCAACTTCAAAAATGATCAGGTCGGGCGGAATGTTTAAAAGCAACATTCTTATGAGTAGTCCCCCACACTGTGATATGTTTAATGCTACTTAACTGGACAGACTTAAAATATGATGTTCTTCTTTTGATGGCAAGAAATTTTAAAAGAACTAGCCCCTTTGCTGTATGTTTGAGATTCCTTTAGCAGCTCCAACACTGTCAATCAGATGTCTCACTGCAATTTCATGGGACTCTAATATCAGGACAGGTAAATAAGTAGGGAAATGTTAGTGAGACACAGACTTATTGGTTCCCCAAACCCTGAAACTAGCCCAAAATAGTCAAACCATGACTGGATGACTGGGTGACTTCAGTGAGATAAGTGAGATGTTTTCCTAAGATAATGAGTTTCAACATTGCAAAAAACACTGATGACAAGTAGTCATTGGGTTGTCCTGGTTATGCTTTTGGGTATCCATTCCCATCCTTGGAAACAGTGCTCCAGGTTAGATATCAGCTCAGTAGCAGGACAGTGAGAATCTCTTCCTCCTGCCCTTTCGAGGACTCTCTCACTAGTCTGCTCCTCTGTGTTGCATCCTTGCTTGTGAAGATGAAACATCTTTGAAAGTCAACAAAATCTTTCTGTTACATGTAGACAGCTGAATAAAATATGAGATGAGGGCATCTATCTCCAGAGGTCTGATACTTAATGTTATTTCCACGTAGCTAAGCTATTACTTCTGGTCCTCTGGCAGAGGGCTCAGCCCACCACAGTTTTAAACCATAGAATAGAAACAAACTGCAGAAGCTTTCTCACAAGAAGAGGGAATCCATTCACCCCATCCCACATCCTGGAAGTGCTCTCTTCAGCTATCATTTGGTAGATCCTTTCTGCAGCTGCTGTTAGCGTGGAAGTTGTCTGCTAAGGAGATTTGACATCAGCAAATTACTTGCCAACTCTCCTCAGTTTGTCATAGTACATTTTTTTTCCTTTTTGTGGCAGCTGTCTATTTAACCAAAGACAGTTCTGGAGAGAGCAGCCAGGGAAATGTGTGCCTCATGGCACTTCCCTGCAGTGACTTTAATTGTACAAAGCCTCAAGGGACACTGCTATAATTGCTGAGGGATCCTAGACCTGGAAAAAGACATGATGCCTGAAGGTAGGGAAGTAGATCCCTTTCACTAGTCACATAAATGTTCTCATCACCATTTAAGGGAAACAGCTCCTGCCCAATACATATTTTTGAGGTACTAACTTCAAAAGCTGGAGTAGGAAGGAGTAGATCTAGTTATTGATCATTTAGCCCTGGAGGTAAAGGGAAAATGAGTGTTACAAGAAATGCTAATTAAATAAGAGATGTTCGTCTTCCTTTATTTCAACTAAGACTCAGGGAACGGGGTTGGAGTCCAATCAATTCTGAACTTGATATTTCAACAATGCCACTGCAAGAGGCTCTCCTGGTCTGCAATGGAGCTTAATAGAGTAGTAGACATAAATGGGTTCTCCTCTAATGTTTTGAGGCACAAAGACATAGATTCCACCACACCTTTCATTTAGCCAGAGAAGAGGGATCGAAGCAAAGGAGACCCTGAAATTCGGTAGTTGTCAAGTTTCACTGCAACTACTCTTTGCTGAGAAAAAGGAGCATTGCATGTTCTGAGGGACATAACGGAGGAGGAATTTTGTGTAGACATCATATGATCTCAAGGAGTTCACCTCTGTTAGCCATGGTGGATTTTAAAAAAGTTCATATGATTATATTGGCTTAGATACATCCCCTGACTTCTAAATTGGACTTCCACAAAGCTTACATTCAACATTTTGAACAGCTATTGTGAAGATCATAATTGATAAATTATAGCTTTTATTTTGAGAAAGAGCAATAAAAAAGCAAAGAAGTAAAGAAAATACAATGCCTACTCTTCCTAGTTATGTATATATATCTTGCCCTTATATATGTATTCCTGGGAACAGCTGCTAACCAGTCAACTCTTAGATCAGCTTGCTTGGAGTGTAAGGAATTTTCTTACACCTTTAGCTATCCAAATGTTTCTCTATAAGCACGTTACTTCATGGTTTATTATATTTCTGATGATTATATTTAGCAGCACATCATAGGCTAGAAGATTCCCTAATACGGTGTGTTTTATCCTGGTGATAGGCCCTAGATATCCTCCTGACGTCACCTCTTAATGAACAATAGATGAGTAAGGTTTGCTTGAAGAGTGTGAAGAGAACAAGATAAAATTCCTTTATAGACAATCTTTGAGAGCCCGCTAATGTGGGCAACCATTCAGGAAATCATAGACTGTTCTGGTCATTCTATGTGGCAAGTAACACATTTTGTCCTTTAAGAAACTTTTTTATTTTTTCTCGATGTGTCAGTGTGAGAGTCAAATAGTGCAAATTTTAAGAGAAAATATTCTTGGTTTCTGTGGGTTTAGCCCCCGATTTTGAAAAGGATCTTCAAGACTGAGCGTCAACTCTTGAATCATATTCTACACAGTGCTGTGTCAGACAAATAGTAGACTGTGACTTGTGTCACTGTAATAAATTCCAGACTTTTTCATGCAGGTAGTGTCTCATGAGAGCTCTTTAATGGGAGAAATGAAAGTCTGAATGTATGGGCACTTTAATAAGGGTCAAGAGCATTGCTCTTTAGCAGACTACAAGGTGACCCCATTTGTCTGATGGAAGTGGAGATTGAAGAGATGAAAATGTCTTTTTTTTCCTTTCTTTCTTTTTTATTTTTTTTTCTCTTTTTTTATTCCTCTTTTGATCTTAAAGATGCACTTCCAAGACAGAAAGTAATTCTCATGCATTTTCTGCAATATTATATGACTGAATATAACAATGTGCTTCATGAAATGGAAGCCATATTATTCAAATGCAACAATTTCGCAACCTTTTCTAAGATATTGTTTGGCAAGGATGAACCAAGGACTTTTAATATTTATTGTGAAATGTGTTCCTAAAAGGTATTTAGTGCCTTAGGGCTTAGCTTCAGGTACATCTTAATCTTAGGAAAAATAGGACCACTATGACACGTAAATGACTAAAGTACAGAAGAGGGGAATCTGTGGCTGGGGAGAGAACAAAGATCCCATGGCAAGATAGGGAACCTCCATGACCATGGGGGAATATATGGCATAATAAATTAAGAAGTGGTATATGTAACATCTTTTATTGACATAATTTGGAGTAATTCTTCTCTTCAGAAAAAGAGTTCTTTGATCAAGATTCTGTAAATGAGGTGCCAGGTCAATGAAGAATTTGACACATGTCTAACTTTAGGTACCAAAGTGAATGTAGTGGGTCTATTTAGAAGTCTGAGTATCATCCTTTAGAAGAACTTACTTAAAAAAAATCTGTTTTGCAATTTGAGTATCTTATGGTTTGGCATTAAACCTGATGACAGGCAGTACATATCTGCAGAACAATTTTAAACCGTACAGTGGAGGAAAAAGAAAAAGGAGGGTTCAGGTAATGGGGGAAAAAAAAGACAATTCACTATAGACAGGAATATAAAGAATGCAGTACCCAGAATATACCCAGAAATCATTCAAAACTTATTTTAGGGAAGATAACATTTCCTATCTCCCCTGTAAAGAGAGGTATTAAAAAAAGTTTAAAAAAGAATTCTAGAATTTCAAACTATTTTTATGTTTGGAAATGGAGCAAGCATATACATTTCTGAACAAAACTTAATTGGAAATGAAACTGTGATGGAAAACAAATCAACAAATTCATAACATTTAGAATTATCTTTTTAATTTTTTTTTCTTGTGTACGAAAAATACATTTCCAAATGCTTCATTTCCTGTTTTTACCCAGGGTTTTAGCCTCCTTTTCTTATTTTAAAATGTTTTAATTTAAATGAATGAAGTTTATGATGAAAATTTATTTTAAGAAAGCAACCTGACCAACCTTTCCTTTGGCTCTCAGTCAGGGCATCAAGGTTTTTATTTCAGTCTACACACTAGAGGAGTTTTGTATGAGTTCCCCTTAAAAGGCGAATTGAAAAGCTCAGCTAAGTTGCAATAAATTAGACTCTTAAACCAAAATGTTATCATCCTTCCCATCAGGCTGTAGCTATGCCTTTCAGAACCTGGGCCTTTAGTCATAGGTCTGTCATTGCAAAATGGTACCCATGCAACTTCACATTCAAATTAGCCAGAAGCAGAGGCTACCGGGCGAGATAAAATAAACCATCTTCTCTGCTGTCTGATCATCTTGGAGGGCTGTGCACAATAATGAAAGTACTTCCATCTACCTGAGATGAACTAGATAGATAGGCATGCCGCACTGAGCAAGAGAAAAGTCTGTTGCCAAAGTCTTAGTCCCTGGGAATTCAGTGAGCTTGTTCATTTCCTAGTTGCTATAAGCTTGTGCAGCTGTAATACCTGACACAGGATGGTCAGAACTGTTCCATCACAGCATACATTTGGAGAAAAATAGTTTTTTTCAAGCCATGGTTGTTTTTCACAGAATGTTCTCTGCTATTCTCCTTAAAAAATATATATATGTCATAAAAATAGTCACATGTCCAAAGTGCTAGAATTATTTCCCCTTTAAAAAGTACAGGCTATTGCTTCCGATGGACGGTGGGAGGTAGGTGCTTGGACTGAAGATATGAACATTTCCAGGGGAGTGCAAGAATACCCCCCTCACTCAGTAAAGCTTGGCAAAATCCAGCCACAGCAGCTCCACAGTTTCAACATGCTAAAGGGAGCAACATAATCTTCCAGGTGAGATGAAAGTGTCCTTGACAGATAAGTGTTCTTTTTTATTAGCCCATGAATTGCCAAGGGTAGAAAAGGCTGAAATTAAGTAAAGGATAATGTTATTTAGCATGCATAGCTGAGCCCTTGGGAGCACTCTGCTGCATCTTGCTTGTAAAGGTAGAATGAAGTTTATGAATTTTTGTATGCCCAGAAACCTGTTCAAGCAATGTTATGCACAAGCTTCATTGAAATAAGACAGTGAGTGTACTGAAGAGTGTTTTGAGATAAAGCTGCCTTCATGCCCTAGAGATGTCTTTCGTTAGTCAAAATCTGAGTTGAAGATGCTGACCTTGAGTAAGGACGAGCAATAAAATCTTGGATCTACATTCACTGTGTAGAGGAAACACAAGTGAAAGTCAACTCTCAGATGGTTAGTGGAGATAGAACCCAAACATAAACTAATTTTGTTTTGTGTAACTGTTGCTTTTACTGAGCAAAATGGCACAGATCATAGAAGTATTCAAAATAGGATTAGCAGAACTACTAAGGATTTTTTTTCAAAAATATGAAATTGTGTTGGAAAGAAATAATTTGTCAGAATAGATAATGTTCATGGAAACATAAATATTAGCAGAAGGAAAAAAAAGGATCAAAATAGAATTTTCTTGACAAATCTAGAACAGAGAGAGGGAGAGGGAAAAAAAAAAGCTATCTTAGAAAGAAAAATTCCAAACTTCTCGTGATTATGGAATATTTGTTTTTGGCAAATTCATTTATTCCATTATTTGTATAAAATAGAACATGTGAGACAAGAAAAAATGAGAACCAATTTCCATAGTTTGGTAGTTCGGCTACTTTTCATCTCAGAGACAGCTCAAAGACTGACAGATGAGCATTAGTAATTGAACATCCCACAATCTAGATTGTTTCATCATAAACTTCCTGGGCCAAATCAATTGCATTTTCTCATATACTATGTCCCAAACATTGAGAGGTATGGACTATAGCATCTTTCTTTCCAGTCTTATTTTTCTTCTTTTTGATATGGCAACAAATTTCCTACATATTTTTTTTTCCTCTGCAAAAGCATAACCTACCCTAGGTCTGGAATGGTGACCTCTAAAATAAAATAACGATGAACTTCCTTCCTCCACAAACTGTGCCCCAGTGGGAAGCTCTTCTGTTATTTAAAAGATTTAAATATTGAAAGAGGACCTTTGTACGAGCCAGAGATGCTGCTTTTGAGACTAACTGCCTGTGAAGCCCAAGTGCTGATCTCCTTAGTCAAGCTAATGATAGCTTCTAGTTTAAGGGGAGCTGTTCATTTTATTACTATTACTATTACTATTACTATTACTATTACTATTACTATTACTATTACTAACTATTAGTGTTGTAATTATTTTGTTCATCTTGCTGTCTATAGGAAAATTCTGACTGGTTATTGATAGCTCAAGATACAGCTAAAACTTTTGTCAGCTTCATTTGGCTTCTTTTTGCAAGTGAGTGATTTTGCAAGTGAGTGAGTGCAAGTGATTTGGCTTCTTTTCTTCATTTGGCTTCTTTTTGCAAGTGAGGCTCTGCTGTGCTTTCCTGTTTGGGTTTAAATTTCACTAGAGGTGTTAGGTTGCCATGGAAAAGCTCATATGTTCCCTTCCCTTTCTCAGTAGGTGCTCTGAAGAGGGGAGGTGATCAGAACAAGAGGTAATTCACATCAAAGAATGGCTTTATTTTAGTAGTGTATTCTCATTGGGCTCATCTTTTAATTCCTCCCCACCAAAAGAAAACATGACAAATTCCATATATTCTCCATATCTTCAGGGAATTGGATGAACAGAAGTCTCCAGAAATTAAGGCTGAGCATTGGAAATCTTGGAATGACATTCCATCCTTTAGATGCAGTAAACATCAAACTTCTGGTTAGTTTAAGAGCTTCTGAGGGACATTGAACCATCCTAGTGTACTGATTTAATTGGCTACATGATGCTGCAGATAAAGTTCTCTAGCAGAGGTCTCTGAAAGATAATGTTCATGTAGAGTTTTTGCTGGCAGAAGCTTTGCAGTGAACTATCCTTTTCAGGTTGACTCCAGGATGTAGCTGGAAAGGGAGAAGTTCAAGCAATCTATTTCATGCTCAGAAGGAACATCTAGCTAATGATTCAACTTACCACATAGTGCTACACTACTATTAGATTATAAACTTGCGAAGGCATGCAATTTCATTTACATCAAGCGTCACTGAAAATTGAGTGTATTTTTATCTCTTCCAATAAAAACTTTCACATTTTTTTTTCTTGGCCCTACTGTAGAGAATTTGATTATAACTATGGAGAATAGGAAGAATCTAATCATATGAGCTTATCTATGTTCCTCAGATGATTTAGTCTTAACCTGAAGATGGCTAGGAGAACAGGCCACTATAGGAACTATAGTAAAACTTTGCATGCAGGACATTTACTGCTCCAGCTACTGGGATGTTTGTTTTTCACTGTTAAGATTCATAGCATTCCAAGCAGGAAAATACCTTGTAGGAGCTTTCAGACAAGTGGTGTCATCACTATAAAGAGAGAGTCAAATTCTCAGCAATATGTATTTACTCAGTTACTCTGAAGGCCAGAGGGTGATCAGGGAATCACTGAGGTTGGAAAGGATACCTGGTGGTCTCTAGTTCAACCTTCTTATGAAAGAAGGGCTGGTTTCCAAGTTGAATTTGCTTGCTCAGGGTCTTGCTCACTTAATTTTGAAAATCTTGAAAGGTGAAGATGTCATAGTTTCTCTGAGCCCTCTTCCAGTGCTTAACTGCTTTCACGATGAAAACTTTTTATTATGTCAGGAGGTTTCTGATGCAATTAGTTTGAATTTTCCTTGCTCACACCTTTGGCTGTTGCCTCCTGTAAGTACAAGAGGCATCATGAAAGTATTCATAATGCACCTTGAAAAGAAGCCTGGTTCTCTCTTCACTGTGACCCCTCTACACATTGTGGGAAACAGAACTAGTTACCACTTAGTCTTTTTCTGGCTAAACAAGCCCAAGTCTTTTATCTCTAAGCTAGTTTAGCTACAACGTTCAGCTAAGATTTGTAGTGAAGACCTGTTGGCAAAGGTTTATTGCAAAGTTTATTGCAAACAAGGAAACTGAGGCTGTCACAGTCCCACATTCTTTAGACTCCTGTGAAGATTAGGTCAGGGAGAAGCAAAAACTGCAATAAGGACTGCAATGGTGAAAGTGAAGCTAATCCACTTGATGGCTCACTTTCTGTTTAAGAAAGATTTTTCCTTTTCGTTCTTTTTTATTAAGCCTCTGTAAACACTATATCTAATTTGAGACATTGAGGCTGAAGCACAGTCATTAATGACCAAAGAGAAACTGAGGACTGACCTGCAGGAGACCTCCAAATTGTATATTTTCTCTTCAGATTTAGCATGATTAAATAAAATCACTTTCGTATCCAATCACTAGTTTTACTAGAGAATTAGTCTCCTGCTGCTCTGCCCAATCCCCCAGAGACTAATTTAGATAGCATTAATTGATAATTTACCAGATCAAAGCTCTTAATCAAATCAATAAGGATAGCTGCTGTGCAGTGTGCTGATTACCATTCACAGACCTAAAATATTATTTGTCATGTCTACCTTGATAATGGCATCAGGGAAATATGAAGACCAACGAGGAGAGATGTGCTCATAGCTTATTACATTGGTAATGCAATCTGTGTTCCTGTATGCTTTGCTCTCTGGGGCAAGAGGGTTTCTCCTTGCTAGGCTTGTCTAGAAAGATTTATTGGCAGCATAAAAATACTCGAGTTACTTTCAACAACCTTGGGGATTATTTAAAAAAGTTAGTAAGAAGTTGTGACTTCCAAGGGGATGTTTCAGGGATGAATTTATTATTCAGTTTTGGAGAAAGGGGAGAGATAGGGAAGGCTTAGCAAGGGGTAAATATTTCCATTAAGAGTGAGGGGTTTGAAATGTGACCCAATGCGTACTGCAGGAGCAGCTGTATAACAATGCGGCTTTCCTATATTGGCACCATATTTGGGTATTTTCCTCTTTAAAAGGGAAATTTTACAGGGAAATAGAGAGAATTTAGTGCAAGTGACAAAGGCCAACTCACGGGATGGAAGAGTTGATGGTTTCACTAGCAATAACTTCTCTTTAATAAAATTGCCAAACAGCTGATGCAATGAATCCAACTCTCTAGGTGTTTTATAGGGAAGTGAGCAGATTCATAAAGGAGGCAAAAAGCACATTCAGCTCTTTTAGAAAATGGGTGCAAGCTGTTGCTTCCAGAGAGCATTTTGTACTCTAGCTGGGCTATATATGACATCTTGGTTGAGAGTTTACGATACAGAGATGAGTTGTTCCCTTTTCTGCTTAAACATTCTTCATGATCATCCAGGGTGAAGAGTAAGAACCCCTGGTATTAGTGCTGGCTACCCAAAGTAGTGATGGAGTAACCGTCCCTGGAAGCATTCAAGAAATTTGTAGATGAGGCACTTAGGGACATGGTTTAGTAGGCGTGGCAGTGGAAGGCGACTTTATGATCTTAAAGATCTTTTCCAACCATAATGATTCTATGATTCTATAAATGTTCTTCTGAGGTAGAGATGGACCTGTGAACTGCCAGGTCAAGGTACAATTTAGGTTCCCCTACCTTCTAGTGTTCATCTTCACTTGCTTTTGCAAGTGAAGTTTTTAGCCTATAACATATTTGCTGGTACCTAGATCCAACATTATCTGCAATTCCTAACTCGTACATATCATTTTCCATCTGTGGATCTCAAAGCACAGCTAGCAGGAAGCTTAACCCAGAAGGAAAGGAAGAGCAGGAGAGAAGGAACACCACTCAACACATGACTCCTTCTCTGAAACCCACTTCAGGAAGCCCATTCCCATGTTACTCCTTAAAAAGTGCCGGATAGCTATTTATTGATTCACTATCTAATCTTATATCTGTGAACTAGTCAGTAAAATTCCTTAATTCTTTGGCAAACCCGCACAGGTGGAAGAAAATGTCTTATATTTTGCTTTGGTTTGTTTGTGGATTCTTCATTTTAGGGAGAGAAAATAAAAAAAAAATCAGCAGTTCTGTGGAGACCAGCTGCTTATAACATGCTTCCCTTGCAGCTTTCTATCAGAAATCTGACAGCTTTAGTTATTGTGATGGAGAAATAATGAGGTGAGAAAAGAGTTGCCAAAAAAGATCTGTTTTCTTCTTTCACAGAAGCAATTTAGTCTTTCTGTGTTCTGTGGCTCCTTGAGCCAAGGAAATCTTTAAAAGGATACCGTTTATATCCAAAATCTCTTTATTTACCTAGGCATATACTAAGGCAATTATCAAAACTAAGCACACAATTTAGCTATAAAAAGTTCTCTTACTTATGCTGTGATTCATCAGATTGAGTGTGGGTGTTAACCGCAAAGATGGTTCTATCGGTACAAGTTCCCATAGGTTGACTTTATAGTCAGTAGAGGCTCAATCAACAAGTGAAAGGGAATTTAAAGTTGCTTCATCTCTCATATACAATAAACTCCAACCTTCAGTCAAGTGGATTTGACTCTCAACTCATTGACTATATCAATCAGAGCTGAGAGTCAGTTGCCTCAGCATGATAACTGGTGCCTTTTCAGATGCCCCAAGGTATAAGACCACTTCTGGGAAGCTGTCAGATATAAATTAGGATCTGGAAGAGATCTAACCCTTCTGGACTACCAGAAGGGATTCAGGAATGATACTCTAATGCATTAAAAATGTTGCTAAAAGCTTATATTTAGGCAGTTAAATCATACTTCAAATCAACACCATGTCCTGTGGAAAGCTGGGAAACTTCCTCACAACAAGATTGATATGTGTTTTCCTACCTAGCCTGAAGTCTTGGCAGCTGGGATATCCCATGTGAATGCTTTTGACTCCATGGATATTCTCAGGGGAAATCCTAGGGCATCTCCAACAACACCAGTTGATTACGTGACTCAGTCCCCCATAATCAAGACAGTGACAGGTTAGGAGAAGTGTTCAGATCACTGAGGTAGATACAAAAGGTGGGGTTCAGTTGCTTAAACATAACTGTCCAGGGCCAAGTCAGACACCACCGGTATCTAGGGCCTTCAGCTGCAGATTGACTGAAATAACGAACATGACTGAAGACCTACAGAAAATCCATGCCATCTGAAGCACCATCAGGAGTCTGGGCAATATAACCTAGATGTCACTAAAAGCACAAGAGCACGTAAATTCTGTCCTGACTCATTGGTGAGATCATTGATTGTCTAGGCTCAGTGGACTGGGTTGATTTATTCTCTGATGACCACAGTGTGCATTTATGCACCTATGCATATATGCTCACCTACATGTTAATATATAACTTAAGTTTTGTGATATGGATCTGGAGATAATCCCTGCAATTTCATGGTGATGAATCCAGCATAGATGCCTGGATCAAAAGAGTTGCTATTGTTTTAGTTGGCTAGAGAATTGGGAGATACTTTAAAAGTTCAGAATCAGGTTTTCAGTCACATTGAATTTAGTAGTGCAGGCCTTTTTCACAACTAGTTATTTTTACAACTTAAAACTGAAATTTCCCCTTGAATAGATGGAAATGTGTTTTTAAAGAAGTTAGACTACATGTTAAATGGTGCTTGGATCTTAAGCCATCCTCCATTGGATGGTTATTGCTCCATGAAATGATGAGCCTAATGGTAGCTAGGTCCACATTTTGTAAGAAAGTCTAACATATTTTTAGCATTTGCAACATTGCAAGTGCGAGACAGACATTGATTTTGGATCCTCTCAATTTGGCATGCCATGCATAGAATGAATATACCCTCTTCATTGGCACATGAAACTCAGACAGCTTTGCACATGTATGTTTTCCTTCATCTGTGCCTAACTTGTACACAAGCATGGTTAGCAGAAATAATCCTTATCTGTGTGCACAAACATGAAAGCACCACTTGAACTCTAAACATTCCCTGGTGTGAAACTTAGAATTGTAATACAAGCTGGTTGTCACTATCTCCAACAACAAAGACATCTGGCCAACAGAAAAGACTGAACTGTTCTCTCTGCTTCCTCGGGGCATGAACTCTAACCAGTATCATCAGTATCCTCTACACTTTGTTCCAGAATCTTCTTTGAATTAATTTGGCTGGAATCAAACTCCCTTTCTTCTTCTAACCATTCTTCAAAAAAAAAAGAAAACTTTTTTCCAACAGAACCTAGGGCACAAAAAGTCAGTAGACCACAAAGAACTCTCATATACAGTATTGCTATCATTGCTTTAGTCTCTTAGATTATGACATAATATAATTTTGATTGCCTGAGTTGGTGATAATCACTATATAAGATGCCTTAATCTCCTATATATTGTTTTGTCATAAAGAATTTGCATTTCTTTTTTTCTTGTCACATTCCTTTTCCCCCAGTGTTATCTAAGTGCTTGACTGAAATCCCTGAGAAGATACAAATCAGAACATCCCCCTTATCCCCAGTAAAGTAACCATTGGAGTATTCTTATATAAAACAAATTCAACTCTAATTCAGAGCACGGAGGCACAGAGACAGCTCATTCTCTCTAACTTAAGTTACCATGTAACTAAATGCAGTGGTATTCAGGCCTCTATACATTTCAGAAAATTGCCAATTATATCCTGGCTGAGATTACTGACACAGATTGATATTTGGTGTCACACAACACGTGCTGATGCATGTATGAAGAACTGTGCTGCACAACAAGAACAGTGGCACAACTGCCAACTAGATTTCACCAGACACTTCCAAGCTAGGGCTGGATCTGAACTGATGACATGCCTGAATTTCACTACCTATCACTCAGAGGTGTCACTTTTATGAACAGCTGCCATGAATGCTAGTGAAATTTCTGTTTCCAACTTTCTGATTTGCTCCTAACTATGTTTAGTTGATCACAGTTTTGGAAAGCGTTGAATGAGCGCAGAAGCAAGAGTTACCCTTATGTTCAAGCACCCTGTCTAATCATCTGGTAGCATAGCTATAAGTAATATTATGCTCTAATTGCATTAGCTGCAGTATTGGATGCTCGTTACCGTGCCTTAATTGCACAATAATTTTGATCAATGTGTAATTGCCATGGTGCTGACTGTTGCGATTCCAAAATAAAAACACAGTTTAGGAAGTGTTGCATCTACATCTATCTGCTTAGTCATTCCTTTGGTTGGGCGCATACACGTGGGTTTATGTACATCTGAAAAGGAAGGAGAAAGAGAGAGAAAGCACGAACACACAGGGCAGCTCTGCACTGCCAAAACACTTCCTGTTCACAGCTGGAGGGAACTTACAGAACAGCTCAAGACAATATTGCTGCAGTGCTTTAAGAAGTCACTTCTGTCACTCATCATCCTGTGATCGAAGCTGTTGCCTCCACAGCAGAGTAAGTAGGGTGGATATCTGTGTCCACACCCCAGCTGTCACCTGTTCCTAGCTATAAGCTCTGCTATGGGTGAAGATGCAGTGTCACACCATTGCAGGAAGCCCTGGAAGAGCTTAGCTCTTGATGCCTGTGGTCTCCCCAGGGAAAGCACTACCCATTTGCTATGTTTACAACCAAGAAAAAAACACAGATAAATAAGGGGAGGAGTGGTTAGTAATAAGGAAAACCCAAGGATAGACACTACATGAGCAAAGTGTGTGCAACCTATTCCATTTGATGGGCTGTGTGTGAAGAAGGACGAGGAGAATTACACCAGTCCCAAAGACGGGGTGATGGAGAGGGCATGGGAGAGAGCCAAGCATGGAAACAGAACAAGGTCAGTTCATGCCATTTCAATCCAAGCTTCCTTTTCTGAACAAGGTCAAATGCTGTGTGGATATGCTACTTCTCACCTGCTGAAACTTCTCTGCAGGCAGGCAGTGGCATCAGGTGTTGCACCTTGTGAAGAAACGGACTCAGTCTGGGGTGCAGAGTGAGACAACTTTATTTCCAAACCGACTTCTTTTTATACTTTCTTAACACAAGTGTTGCAAAGCGCACAACCAATCAGCATCTGGCCACCTGCGCGGTTGTCTGGCTTTGTTTCTTTTCTTCTGGCAAGACACGTCGCACACGAGGCAGGGGGAGGTGTTCCTCAGTCCTCGTCTTTCTCGGCTCTGTCCCCCATCTGCTGCAAAGACTGACACCCTTGTGGTTAACTATCGGCTAACAAGGTACTATTGTCTTTGAACAAGCCTCCACAAAAAGATAAAATTATTCTTAAGAAATTAGAACCAACTTAATTTATATTTTTGACCCAAGAAGTATCAAAGACGACCTAGCACAAATTAGCTAACCATAAAGGCTTTCTTTTAAGGGTAACAACAGCAGCACAATGCTACGTATCGATTAACATACATTCCTGCACCTTCATCCTCTAGTTCTGTCGGTGGCCACCAGTGAAAAGAGGCCAGCACCATCCTCCTCACTGCCTCCCTTCAGGTACTTATAGACACCGGTCAGGTCCCCTCTCAGCCTTCTCTTCTCCAGGCTGAACAGGCCCAGCTCCCTCAGCCTCTCCTCATAGGGCAGATGTTCCAGGCCCCTGATCATCCTTGTAGCCCTGCGCTGGATTCTCTCCAGCAGCTCCACATCCCTCTTGTACTGTGGAGCCCAGAACTGGACACAGTACTCCAGATGCGGCCTCACCAGGGCTGAGTAGAGGGGCAGGGTCCCCTCCCTCGACCTGCTAGAGATGCTCTTCTTAATGCAGCCCAGGATTCCATTGGCCTTCTTGGCCACGAGGGCACACTGCTGCCTCATGGTCAACTTATCATCCACCATGACACGCAGGTCTTTCTCTGCAGAGCTGCTCTCCAGAAGGTCGGTCCCCAGCCTGTACTGGTGTCTGGGGTTATTCCTCCCCAGGTGCAGGACCTTGCACTTGGCCTTGTTGAATTGCATGAGGTTTTTCACCGCCCAGTTGTCCAGTCTGTCCAGGTCCCTCTGGATGGCAGTGCAGCCCTCTGGGGTATCAGCTACTCCTCCCCGTTTGGTATCATCAGCAAACTTGCTGAGGGAGCACTCTGTGCCTTCATCCAGGTCATTGATGAATAAATTGAACAGGACTGGACCAAGGACTGACCCCTGGGGGACCCCACTAGCCACAGGCCTCCAACTAGACTCTGCACCGCTGATCACCACTCTCTGGGCCCTGCCATCCAGCCAGTTCCTAATCCATCTCACTGTCCACTCATCTATCCCACACTTCCGGAGCTTGCCCAGGAGGATGTTGTGAGGGACGGTGTCAAAAGCCTTGGTGAAGTCGAGATAGACGACATCCACCGCTCTCCCCTCGTCTATCCAGCCGGTCATTTCATCATAGAAGGCTATCAGGTTAGTCAGGCAAGATTTCCCCTTGGTGAATCCATGCTGACTACTCTTGAGCACCTTCTTGTCCTCCATGTGCCTGGAGACAACAGCCAGTATGAGCCGTTCCATCACTTTTCCGGGGACGGAGGTGAGGCTGACTGGCCTGTAGTTGCCTGGGTCCTCCTTCTTGCCTTTTTTGAAGACTGGCGTGACATTGGCCTTCTTCCAGTCTTCCGGCACCTCCCCCGTTCTCCAGGATCTTTCAAAGATGATGGAGAGCGGCTTAGCTATGGCATCTGCCAGCTCCCGCAGCACTCTGGGGTGCATCCCATCAGGGCCCATGGATTTGTGGGTATCGAGGTTCCTTAGGTGCTCTCTGACCCAATCTTCCTCTACCCAGGGCAAGTCTTCCTCTCCACCCGCTTCTTCTCTTGCCTCTAGGGCCTGGGGCTCTAAAGGGCTGCCCTTGGTAAACACCGAAGCAAAGAAGGCATTGAGCAACTCTGCTTTTTCTGTGTTATTTGTAACCAAGGTGCCCATCCCGTCCTCCAGCGGACCCACGTTTTCCCTGATCTTCCTTTTGCTGTTAATGTATTTGAAGAATTTTTTTTTGTTATTTTTAACGTCCCTTGCCAGCTTGCCTTCCAGACGTGCCTTAGCTTTCCTTGTCGCATCTCTGCACTCCCTGACTACGTTCCTGTATTTCTCCCAGGGGGTCTGTCCTTTTTTCCACATTCTGTATACCGCTGCCTTCTGCTTGAGCATTGCCACAAGCTCCCGGCTCATCCACGCAGGTCGCCTGCCCCCTCTGCCTCCCTTCCTACACACAGGGATGCACTGTTGCTGGACGTGGAGGAAGTGCCGCTTGAAAACTAACCAGCTCTCTTGGGCCCCCCTTCCTTCTAGAGCACTAGCCCATGGGATTCTACCGAGGAGGTCTCTGAAGAGGCTAAAGTTGGCCCTCCTGAAGTCCATCGTCGCAAGGCTACTTACAGCCCTGCCTCCTCCTCGTTGAATCCTGAACTCCACCAACTCACGGTCACTGCAGCCGAGGCTACCCCCCACCTTAACATCTCCTACTAGGCCCTCCCTATTTGATAGCACGAGGTCCAGTAGCCCACCTCTCCTCGTCGGCTCCTCCACAACCTGCGTCAAAAAGTTATCGTCGACGCTCTGCAGGAACCTCCAGGACTGCTTATGCCTGGCTGTGTTGTCCTCCCAGTTGATGTCGGGGTAGTTGAAGTCCCCCATGAGAACCAGAATCTTCAGGATCTTCAGTAACATGGTCAGTTATATCCTTATGTGTCATGTACTGTAACATTCAGGCACACAGTCAAAATCAAAAGTAATTACAAAACAAAAACAAGCAAATCCTGCAGTGAGGTGTAAAGGCTGAAAATGTCCCAGCACAGAGTTTTCAAACACCTGTACTACTAAGCTGTACTACTGTTCTGCTGTAATGGCCTGAGTTTCGTGGAGAGAAAGTCTTGAATTAGCAGGGTGAGAAGCTGAACATGTTTCCTCACTTAGGTGAGATTTATGCTGCTTAAGCACCACAACTTTTGCTTGTGGTGTGATGTTTTTCTTGTGTGTTCATGTCCTAGAAAATACCAAGAATGCTATGAACAAGCTTGATGGAGAACACTAAACTCGATAAGTGAGGATTTGAGAATTAACAATATTAAATCCTAGAGGAAATTTTGATGTTAGCAAAGATACTTGAACTGGAATACCTTACATTGGCATACTGAAAGAAAGGAAAACCAAATCTTTCATCTCTATTGTTTCATTTGGCAGGGCCTTAGTTTTCAGTGTGGGCTAATGTGACAGGGAATAATATAATGACTTCTTAGAAGATCATTTTCTTTCCAACAATATCAAAAAAAAAAGAGAAGGGTAAGAAATGTGCAAAAAATGAAGGCTAAATGATGTGCAATGACTATTTGATTCATGTTTTCCAGGTTTAATTCTTTCATTTCTGCTGTTCTTGAAATCTTGATCCTTTCCCGTCTTGCAACTCTGTCTTCACATGGCTCTCTCAAATGTTTTTTCAGCGTTTTTTAGACACCTTTGATGGACTCTTCATTTATGCTTCGGAAGCTCTCCTAATTTTCCAAAGATGTTAAGAAGATTCATATGTGTAGGCCCTTTTTCCCTAAACAACCCTCATTTTTTTCAAAATTTTATTTGAGATGACTCAACAAAGAATCCTCACGTCTCTGGGTCTGTCTTCCACTGTTGGAAGCCAGCCGGAGTCAAGACATGGACTCAATGTGAGTTAGAATCTTGCTCGTTTATTTGGCTCAAACGTGTTACATTTATACAGTGCAACACTGCCCATGTAGTGTCCACGCACTCAGATTGCCTTCTCATTGGCTACATGTAAGCGCTCGCATGTGGCTGCAAGGTCATCGTCATATCTGCACACTATTACCTACGTCAGTGCTCCTCCTGCTTTGTGGTCAGCCAGTTCTGCCTCGGGCATCCTGTTTACCCGAATCGGATAGCCAAGTTCTCTATTCTTGCCTAGTCAAGGACAGCTCAAGGGCACGCCTCCATCTCAAGGCCTGGATTGTGCAGGCCTTCTGGGCGGGCATGTCCTCGGCTCTCTAGCCATTCTTCTATATTCCACCACACCAGTCACCCTGTGCTCCATGGATGTAAGAGTTGTTTCCCAATTTGAGTTGTAAAAGTTAGACAGGCAGTGGCACCAGAACTGCAGAATGAGAACCTCCAGTGAAGACATCTTCCAAATGCTCAAAGTTCTCAGACATTCAGAAAATATAGGGGTATATCCATGAAACTTACATCAGGAAGTGCATGGTACTGGAAGAGAGGAATATCCCACACCTAGGCATCTTCTATTTGCTTCAATCTTCATCTTCAAACTCTGGTCATGACCTATAAATTTAGAGAAAGGTGGGCTTCACTTGTAGTGTATTGAGCAATTGGGTAGCATTGACAAAGGAAAAAATACACTTTCTGCCCTCTGCAGGAGATATTTTGTCCTAGACTGTTTATTGATCTCAAATGGGTAAAGAATACTTTTCCTGGGGGTTCTTTTCTAACATCCTTGTAGCCATCAATCTGGTAAGTAAAACAATCCACAAACGGCCCTCACCAGATAGAACTTTTAAAAGCCTGGGAGTGATTTAAGAGTTTGATGAAGATGCTGTCCAGAGAAGTTGAGCAGTCCCGCCATCCACAGAAGATTTTAAGAACAGACTGTATAAAATCCTGGGTAAGCACATAAATTACCCTGCTTTGAATGATAGGTTGGACTCGCCCATCTATATAATTTTTAGGGAAACACATGCTTTTGTAGACAGTTATAACATAGGAGTTACCCTTCTCCTTGGAACCACTCTTGGAAGAAGCTATTTCTCTTTATTGACTACAGAGGTAGCCAAGGCTAAACTTACTGCTGTTGTTTCTTCCCTCGGATGTATTTCCAGCCTCCTCCCAATGTAGTATAGATTTGAGATTATATTTTTTTCTCTCTCTCTTTAGCAACTGTGTTAATATTTTTACATTGGTCTTCGGAAAAATATTATGGAAGTCCTCTGCCCCCCATAGTCTGAAATAAACAGCTTCATTGTATTTTTAGCATTAGCTTTTTACAGGGAATGCTTGAAGCAGCTGTGAGCCTTATATTCGTACGAAACAGAACTGGGATGTTATTTCTGGATTTTTTTTTTTTTTGTCTTCAGTAGATCCTAATGGATTATACACAGATTATATTCCTTCTTCATCCATTCACAGATCGGGAGCTCTGCATTTTCTTTTTTCAAAATCACAACATCCAAGCCAAAATTCTCAGGGAAGAATTTTCTTATTTTTACGTCTTGAATGTGGATTTCTTTGGAGTAGCCCTGCTACCTTGTCTTTTCAGCTAATAGTTCTAGAGGAAATTTTCGTACATTTGAATGCCATTCTGAAACCCCTCAAGAAAGCTGGATGATTTTGTACAGTTGTAGTCTTTTGTTATCATGAGTGTAACACTGTGCTGTGGTTAATTGCAGCAACTGATGAAAATAGACAATTTGCAGCTTCTTGAGCAAACAATGAAAAGAATGAAAGGACTAATGAAAACAGCCAAGTTTGGTGGCCCAGAGAAAGGAAAGCGACATCATTTTCCCATATTCAAAGTTGGACAACATGAATCCAATTTTCTTCCTTTCATCAGCAGCAAATAATTCGGATGTTTCCCATCCTTTAATTGTGCCTTTGTTTCTATGATGAGGGAAAATCATTATCCTGATGATCTGTTGGCTAAATTATCCCCACATCTGTAGAATGTTTTTCCAAGGGGACCTCTCCTCTGGATTTTCTGTCCATTTACAGGCTAATGAATAAAAAGAGTTTCTGAATCTTGAGATGGAGTGATATATCAGGAGAATAGGAAAAAATTACATTGCAGAGAACAGCATGGGCTGGGCAAAGGATGGATTTTATAGATTATGCTGACTCTGGGAGAATATCTGAGACAGACTTGTTCTGTAAATCTTGATGAAAAGCCCACCAGGTTTCAGGATCAGGAGACCCTTTTCTTCCAGCGTTCACCACAGCACATTACGAAGCTCCTTTTTCAGCCTTGTTTGGTACCTTGTTTGGCACAAAAGGCCTGAAGATATCATTTATTTGTAACTCTCTTCAGGCAGGGAGCCACTAGGCATTACTTTTGTCATCCAGCACAGCAAATTAACATTTCAAAAAGTAGCATGCAACCAAAACAGTCCCCATCAGGCTTCATTCCCTTTATCAAGGCTTTTACATACAGTAACATCCCATTTACCTACTTGCAGAGAAAAAGAGCTGAATCAAAATAATATTTTGTCAAAATGACCCCTGCAGCCCTATGCTTTCTGTCAACAGGGCAAAAGCTGTTGCAAAAGTACAGGAGAACACAAGGTGCCAAAAAAACGAACAAAACTCATGAAGTTGGCAGAAGAGAGGCTGAGGGTAAATGGCCCAGCTAATAGGTGAAACAGGTCTCTAGTGTGGTAGGGAAATGTGTTTAATCAGGCTCTTTTTAGAGATGAAGATATTGGGGAGCAATCACTCTCCAACCCAGCAATTGCCAGGGAAGCTGAACAACCTACGACGGTGGTCTCCTACAACCAACCCTACTGAAGGTGCAGTGGAAGCAGGCTAAGCCCAGGCCCTGGCATCTCTTTGAGCCTTTCCTGACCAATACAGAAATTCCATACCTTCATCACAGCCTCTTTTACAATTTCACGGGGAATCAGTGTCATTCAGCACTGAGATGCCGTTAAGATGAGGTTTCTTGCAAAACCAGAGCTTCATTGAAAAATCTCTTTCAATCTTATTATCTTAGCTATCCCTAAGCATTTCCATACTGCAATCTGTATTCTGGATTGCAAACAAGTCAGTAGATGATGTGGATCGTTATGCTAAACTGGACGGATCAGGTTGTTTTCTGGACTGGAGACATGTAGGGATAGTTGCTCTCTGAGACTGCTTTATACAAACAGAATCCTTATCCTTCTTTTAAATTATTTTCAAACCCAAATTAAAACTCATCACAGTCAGAAAGCAAGAAAATAAATAAAACCTTGGTGCATGTTGTTGTCCATGTTCTCTTTTGGTTGATTGGTGATTTTGAAGTCATTATAATATGAATTAAGAGTTCAAAGCACCAAGCATTTAAAAACATAGTCTCCATTTCTGTATGCATTTTCTTTGTTCTCTAGCCCTGGGATATAAAGGAGTATTATCTGTAAGAAGATATTATGCCAGCCTATTGCATGTGGCTTTTCAGCTTGGGTTTCACACATACTGATGTTACTTTCTGATATTCTCTACAGGATATTGCAAATATTTCCTTCTAGTCTTTTAATATACTAGGATATCTTGTGTATGGTTTTTCTTTCTCTTTTTATAGACCTTGAGAATGTGTTCTCTCATCTCAGGGACTTGGATTGACATTTCAGCCAGGAGGGGAAAGCCATAGGAAGCCATTCATTTCACAAGAGAGAAAACTAATTTCCTACTATTTTAAATTTGTGAAACTGTTTTCAAGAAATGCTCCAGCTGACCTCCAGTTTTTCAGGCAACAGCAGCTGCTGTCAGGTCTCAGATTTGCATCTTCATCAAGTTTTGAACCTGAATGATTCCCCCCTGAATCACTGCCAAACCACTAAGCAAGCTACTTTGCTCATGGAACTAATAGCTCATGGAAATGATCTGTAGTAGATTGATCATTAGATGTAAACATGCTCTTCACTCTGATTGTCTGCACTGTAAATACATCCATCTTCTTAAATCTGTGAGTTCTTACCTTTGAATTTAGAAACAGCAGCATTAAGATCCTAGTTAGCAAGTCTGATCACAAAGAAGTAAAGCTTGATGTTAGACTTCAATTCACTATCCAAGAGAAGGACTGATTTTCTTTATAAAAAAAAAACTCTTCTCCCGAAAGTTGTAATCTATATTTGTCCCTATATTTTGGAAAATAATAGTAATAATAAAAATTATCTGAGATATCATAACATATAGAAATATGAATTTGGATGTATTACTTTTCATTAATGGTGTCTGAGGGCTCTTAGCAGCGATTGGAACATTTTAACCATACAGACTTTTGAGGATCATACAAGAGCACAATATCATTTATTACTCTTTGAAGCATGATGGATCTGTCTTCCTCTCATCTACTCTACATGTACTTTATGGAAACTTAAATAGAGACTTATCTGCATTTTGGGATGATTTTCAACACTGAAAGGGTAGATATCCAGTGTGCTTCTCTCCTCCCGTGGGAACCAGTGTGACACCATCGCAACCGTGTGCAGTGTGCATGCTGCCAAACGGCACCTGGTGTTTGGTTATTGTTCTGCCCCAGAAATATGGAGATGGAGCTCCTAAGCTTACCCTTTCCCGTGGAAAAGTATGAATGAGTTTAGCAAGATTCTTGTTTTCCTGCTTGAATATAGATTTCTGGAAAATATGATTAATAGGGAATGTGACAGAGGTCTATAATCTTATGAATGGTGGAAAGAATGTGAAGAGGAAATAGTTACTCACTGTCTCACACAATATAAGAATTGCTATATAAGAATTAGGGGGTGACCTGTGAAACAAACGGATTGTGTTTCAAGACAAAAAAAAAAAAAGTGATTTCTCAGACAGCACAAAAGTAATTTATGGATCTCTTACCACAGAATACTACGAAGGCCTAAAAGAACCTTATAAAGGGAGCGGGGAAATTCTTAGTGGATAGCTCTATAGATCTATTGTTGATTGTTAAACATTGTAAATTCCACAAAACCTCCAACTAAGGGGTCCCTATCGCCAATTGCCAGAAGATGGGAGGGAGAAAAACTCTGTTATTTGTCTGTTTACTATATATCTTATCAAAACAGTCTTTCTTGTCTTGTGCTGGAAAAGATATACAGCATAGCTGGACCATTGGTCCATGCCTATATTCATATATTTTGACATACTTAATTTTGCCCCATGTGAGGGTCTCATCTTGCCAATGCACAAAGCACTCTCAGTTTTTTAACAAAGGTCTTCAGCAGCAGCTGATGGCAAGAGTAGGGCATTACAACAAGCACAGGGCATTACAACAGCTGAGCCAGGAGGCTGTCATGCTCTGATGGATAGGATTTAGGTAGACAAACTTTCATTTCCATAGCTGCAAAACACATGGAAAGACTCCCAAGAATAAAAGGGTGGGAAAGAAATGAGAATGAGAAAACCACAGGCCTAATTTCTCAGTCACTGAGAACTAAATCATAATCATTACCATTAATTAGCAACACTTAGGATTCTTAGTAATGAATCATCTTGTCAGAAGTCTTAGTGGACTAAATGGCTGAACAGCAACAGATCTTAAATCCAAATGTTTCCACCTGTTCTGCAGTGTTTTTTCCAGATTAGACTGTGTTGCAGCTTCTGGCAGAATACATTTTCTGTGGATAAACAGCAGCATTTTCCCTTCCGGGCCATCAATCTCAGGTCTTTTAAGAAGCATTACATTAATTTTAAATTAAAAAAAAAAAAAGCCTGCAGCCTAAAGGCATAAAAGGCAACACAGAGGAAATCAATGTTTCGGGAAGAGCTCATTAAACCAGGGAAGCACAGACTTTGTGTATGTGCACCCAGAACTGGAAAAATGTGCACACACACACACACACACGCACAAATAAATTTGAAGTGTTTAAGGAATTAGAGTGTAAAGAAATGATATTTTACTGCACACCAAGCTGCCAAACATGGCATAACCCTGTGAAAACCACTTGTGCTTTAATAACTGAAATGAATAAAACTGACAAAAGGATAAATTCCCTGTGCACTCTCTGACATCAGAATAAATTTCCTATGGAAATAGTGCTATTTTCCTCACTGGCTTCAAAAAGGCCACCAAATAGGATGACCTTGAAGGAATCTGTCCCTTGACTTGTAGGGCAGTGTACATTGGCTTGAAGAATGGGAGGGCGGGAATTATCTCCTGGCCAAACCTGAGAAGTTGAGGACACTAAGTGAGCAGGGGAATGATTACTGGTAAAACAACTATTAGTAGAAAAACTCTGACAGTTGGCATGGAGAATCCTGTCCAGTAGATGCCTGGGATAAAATCTGCACGTTTAAGGGCTAGAATGGTATTTGAAGCCAACTTCAAACTTTGAAGCCAAATTCAACACTTCAGCTGTGGTTCTTAACAAGATGCTCCATGTCCTTCACTCAAAGGAAAGCTTGCCCTAAATGCTGGATTCCAGAAAATTTGCACCTCCCAATGCTACAGCCACAAAACACCTTCTCCAACCCACTGCAACAAACTGAACTCAGCATATTTAAATATTTCAAAAGACCAAACTATAAAAATAGCTAAGTGTCTCAGGAAGTGAACAAAAAGGATTGAGAACATTGCTTTTGGCTGTTCGGTAATGGAGGCTTGTAAGGTGAAAAATGCCCGGATTGTTGTAGAATGTAGCTTATGCCACTAGGAAGAAGGTGACCCCTCCCTTCCTTCTGTTCCTGCAAATCCTACGGTCTCTGCTGTCTGGTCTGGATTTGAGGTCAAAATGAGATAATGAAAGGAATAAAGGACATCTTTAGTTATAAAAGTGTATCCATCGAATTATCAAACATTGACTTCCCCATTAACCTGAGCACCCCTGATGATCAGTGGAAGAATAATTAATATAATTCCTGGAGCTGCAGACGAGATTCCTGTATTCCTAAGCTCTAACATAGGTCATAGGCCAGATGAATGAAGCCTTAAAAGCACCTATTTCTGTCCATTTACTCTAAAAAGAAGTGGAAGGTGACAAGCTCAGCAGCAGATTTTATATTACAGACATCTAAACTTAGGTGAGACAAATCGCATAGTAAAGGTCCTAACAGTGAGGACCCTCATTATTCTTACATGGAATAATTGACCATGGAAAGGGAAAGGAACGTGACCATTGGCTGATAACTTTTAAGCCAGAATGGATATGATAACTTACTGGCAATAAAGCTACAGATATCTGCTATATAATCTCTTAGGTTGCCTTGATCTCTGATTTTTACTTCAGTATGGGAGCAAGTGTTGGCATTATATGAGCCTTACATGCATTCTCCTACTTCCATCATTCTTATGGGAGCTTCCTCAGTCTACTCAGAGTGTCACTGAAAGCTTAGGTGAAGAAGCAATAAAAGTGCACTAAGCTAGGTTTATGCTTTATAATTTAGAAAGTTAAAATGTTCTCCTCACCAGAAATACATACTTTACTCTGGATAAAAGATGCCGAACCAGTGCATCAGCACTTGCCTGGCTCCTTCATGCCAGGCATGTATCCTCCCCTTTCACTGAGACTTGCACTAAAAAAAAATAAAAATAAAGCATCAAGGAGCGAATCAATGCTCTTCTTTCACTGGCCTTTTTATCCTTTGCTTTCTAGCTGCAGTTATTACCTTTTCACTTATCTGTCTAGACCTGCCATCTTGGTGAGAGCCAAGATGTCCCAGTAACATCAAAACATATGTATTCTTCTAAGATGACTATTTTGATACTAGAAGTGTGTGTGTGTGGGGGGGGCAGAAGTAATGCTTGTTTGTGAGCCTAAGCATGGAGATCAATATCTTCTGTGTCTGCATCTGATGATCAGAGAAAACAGTGTCTCTAAAGTGTGTCTTAATTGATCCATTTTACCAAAAGCTGTCCATATTTGTAGGACAGCTATCCTATTTCATAGGCCACCTCTGCCTATGCTTATATAGTGTCTATAAAATAACTTTCTTTCTGGATGTCTGCAAAAAAAAAAGAGACTATTTAGTATTTTGTACAATCAGAGTGTCTTTGAGTTGCTGGATGTGACTAGTGAGAGGCTTGTGTGGCTGTGAAGGAAATGAATAACTCAGAAATTTCCTGAGACATTTTTTACCTTTAGTTCCATCATATATGATACCTCACCATCATTGTCTGTGCAGTACTTCTGGATGTACAGTTGGGAATTACATCGGAATGCTGTTGCCAAAAAACAACCCCCCCCCCCAAAAAAAAAAAAATCCCACTGCTCTCTGCTATATACAGAATATTTTATTCTGAAAGAAGCTAATTCTGACCACACAAAGCCGGGGGAAAAGAAGTATCATAATGGGCCAACAAATAACAAAACAGAATAAATTAGGCTAAATTACACTTTCTTATAGCAGTCCTTAGGAAAGGAGACCTGATTTAAAGCAAAACAGCACATGCAGGTACAGCAACCTGATAAAACAAACAAACAAAAAAAAAAACAGAAAAGAGGAGCAAGGTTATTGGAAGGGAAAAGGACCATGATCAAAGCTTCATACAAGCTGGGATGAAAATGTGCCTCAGAAACATTTTTCCTTCTCCTTCTCTGATCTCCCAGTAGAAGAATCTTATAATGAGAAGTGAACCTCAAATAGGTCTCAGCAGAGTTATGCCTTTGTGTGTGTCCCCACTAATTAGGACTTTATAAACTTTGCAAAGTTGGATCCAGCTACCCATATGGTGTCTTTGTTACATGATTCCAAACTTTTTCTTTTTCTTTTATTTTTCTCTTATGCTGCTAGAAAGCACTGCATATCAAATTGAGTGATACAAAAGAGGTGGCTGAGCAAAGACTGGAGAATTTAGAGAAATTTAAGGTTTCACTGGGGCAAGTTTCCATAGCTATTGAGATATATTATTGTATTTTTGTGTTAGTGAGGCCTCTTCCCTCTCAGCTTTTCCCACCTAAATTTTCTTCATCATTTACTAAAAAGCTGCATTTTTAGTCTTTCTTAAGAAGCTCAGGCTGCAATAATGTCTCACATCTTTTGAATCAGTGTACATTAGAGATCCAAGGTGCAGTGTTTCCATCTGGAAAGCTCTACTCATGGCAATAATACTTCATGATAAAACAGTCTTTGAAATCAGTTATGTTCATCCTGTAACTTTACTTCTACAGGAAAATCTGGATTTTCCTAGAGAAAATGCTCATTCAGTGCATTGAAATGAGCAGGGAGCTCATTTTTGCTTTTTACTGAAATACTGCCATAATCTTCGTGTTATACAGAAAAGCATAGTGGTACAGAGATATGTCCTACTTAGTGTAGCAACGCATATGAAAATGTATATTGCTCTGAGCTCGAAGAGGAAGTAGTGGTAAATAACCCATGGGTGAATGTCAGTGGGCATAGGATTCAGATTTGGATAAACACTCCAAAATTCAAAGATTTGCTTCCCTAGTGGGAGTAATTAAGTGTGTTCACTAGATGTTCAGCAAAGGTGAGGCAACATTACAAAGACAAAATCACTTTCAAGTACCTATAACTAAGATCTGAGGCCTATGTTAGGGAATGTCACTAAACATTTCTAGGCTTTCACTCATCTTGTTTAAAAGGAATATTTATGGATGTAATTAATTTGTTGCTGCAAAGATTATTCAAACATTAGGTAGGATGTTCTACAAATAGCTGAAGCAGTAGGCAAACTGAGAAATCTTCCAGAGCTGTAAAAACTGACAATGTGCTGCTTTTTAAATTCTTTTTTGTTGTTGTTTGTTTTTCTATGTCTGGCATTTTAACCATGTTTTCTTGTGAAAAAGTTCTGGGCTACCATTAATTTCAGCACCTTACTTGAAAAAAATGTGGATGTGAGGATTCCTGGATTCTTGATAACTGAGATGAGCAAAGGTCCTTCAGGAGTTAGAGAACAGATTTTGCCTTGAAAGGAGGTTAAAGTCCAGCAATGTTGTCACCCTGTTTGTAATCAAGGACAGAATTTCTTTTCATCTGGTGGCAGAGACAGTGTTGAAACGAGGTCACTTAGTACAAAGTTTGACCAATCAAGAGAGGTTTTCTAAA
>NW_010586553.1:438582-451466 GCF_000705375.1 Tinamus guttatus | reverse complement strand
CATGATCTTTGGAAATTCAACTAAGGCAACTAAAGATCTTACTGCCCTTCTGTGTTCAGTGCACTTCTTTACATAAGAAGATCCATTTTGATCACAGAGTTGGTAAAATTGATTTGGGGTCTTTTTTAGCTGCATCAGTAAAAATTTAGTGGCTTATTTTAAAATCTCCTTTTGGCGATTACTTAAGCTTAGCGATTAGTTTTTGCAGTGGAGACAGAACATGCATGCTCTGTCACCTGAGCTTTTTGTCCTCCCTTTTTTTACTCTGAGGCAGGGAGTACTTGGAGATGTTAGAAATTCAAACTGCTCATGCAGTTTTTATGATATAAAGTTGATATAGTACAGACTGAAAGCTCACTATTTCCTTTCCTTTAAGTTCACCCAAACTCCAGTTGTTAAGCTGGAAATTTTGAGTGGGTGCTCACTAGGGGGTCTTTGCTGCAGACTTTCTTCAGAGCAGAGCACGTTTTTTGTAACTCAGTGTATACATAATTAGTACGTTGAAGACTGTGAGGGAGCTGAAGACCACATGATTAACCAAAAGCAATTTTCACTGAAAAACCTGAGCTGGCAGAATACCACAGCCAGTCAGATAAAATGAAAGAAAAAGGAAAACGACAGGCTTTAAAGTAGGTAGTGTACTGAGATATCTGCACTGCTACAGTAAAGGTCTATGTTCTCATAAGTTTTAGCATTTTGCATCCAGGCAAAGACTATATATAGGTGTTTCATTCTTTGCTAGGGACTGCTCCCAGTTGTTTAAAAAGCTGGGTGAAAACATACACAGATGAACACAGCCATGACTTATCTATGCACGTGTCTGATTTATTCTGTAAATACATGACCTCTAGTATGAGCCAGACAGGGATGAAATTTACTTCGCTTTGTCTGATCTCGAACTCGGCTTTCCCCTTGCTGACATCTCCATAATCTGAACTAACCGCATGTTTGAGATAACTGTAGGATAATTCCCTTCCTGAGCTCATTTTGTCTGGTTAACAGTGATCAAGGAAGGTAGATGAGTCCAGATTTAAGCAGAGGCTTGTGTGGCTGGGTGGGGATAACCACAGAGACCGGGTAATGCAGTGATGATGCACCTAAGGGTGCAGAGAATGGCAGAATACCAAGGAATCAATCATACATAAACATCCAGCTGACTGTGAGTGATGCTCCTGTGGAGGAGCAAGATCTTGTCTTTTTGACTCTCTACTCCAGAAGCTGCTACCTTGCCAGAGCCAAATGTATGGGCAGCAAATTGCTCTTCCCTTCAAGGTATCTGGAGGGTGGCAGAGCTCAGCTTTTGAGCTAAAGTCCATCTCAGATTGTGACAAATTTGTTCCCTGGATCCATACTCTTTTTAATCTAAATGTCAGGTAGGAAATTAAAACCCCGCTGAAATGGAGTGTATTACTAGCATTTTATTAGATCACAAACAATTTAATAACCAGATAGAGGGAGAAGGTCATTTTGTTGTCAGTCCAGCTTATCTCATAAATTAGGCATCAGGTTTTGCACAAAAGCATCTCTCGGCAAATAGAATTATCTGGTTTGATGAAAGGCCTCTGTCCATGGAAAACAGATAACGCAGATGAAAGAGGGAGCCCTGTAACAAAATTATTATCCAGGAATGTATGAAAGGGGTCTGAATCTTTAAAAATACTTCTCATGCATTTCCCCTATTAACAGTAAGCAAATGGCAAAGTAGCAAAGGAACACGCCTGCCTGAGGAATTAATGTGAAATAGTTTCAAGGTCAGTAAACAAAAGGGATGGCAGATGAAATATTGATTATAAATTGGGTAGTTCTTAGTGACCTCATTGACTGAAAAGGGAAAGAACTTGGAGCATTATCCCTTCACTGGAAAAATTTATGGGACAGAAGTGACAGTCTTCTGACTAGGTGCTGGGCAATGAGTGATACAGAGCTGCCATGATATTGATTTCAATGCATCATGCTGAGAATTTTGCTTTGGGAGCAGGGGAGAGGATGATGAGGAAGTGAGTTAGTCAGAATGATTTCTTCCTGGTTCATGAACACTTGGTGTTATGCTTACTTGTCTGCATGTAGCCCTCTGATCCATGGATTACATTTTGAATCCTGTTAGAGTGAAGGTAGACTTGGGTGCAAGTGTCATACTGATGTGTGAAGGGAAGTTGTGACATGTTATCTCCTGCAAGTTGCTGCAAGACATGTTTGGAAGCGGAAATTGCCCATACTGGGGTAGAGAAAACATCTCCAAGGCAGAAGATGGGCCTGGAGATGAGCAGTGAGCTAATGATCTTCAGAAAATGAAGAGCTGAAATAAAATTTTGGAGAAAAGGACCACTGTAGTGGTCTCCAAATTTAATCTGAAAACTCCATCTGCCAGAGCTTGCTGCTCCCATAGCAGTGCTGGTACTATCCAATGTGCTCTTCTACTTCACACAAAACCCTTTTGATTGATGTCTGCTCCAATGTGATTTTATTTGTCCATACTCAAACTCTGAGATGAAGCACTGCAAGCTGCTGATCTAAAGTCTATTTTTCTTCAGCCCATAAACCTGGGTCTTCATCAGCCAGTGCTATTCTGTTAATGAACAGCCTCCACTCCCCTTTCAAATCTCCAAAATACTGCTGACAAGTTGGCCTTGTGATCACTTCAAGCAGGGATGAAATAGATGCATGCAGGGTAAGAAGTGTTTAGAAAAAAAAGACCAAGAGACCTCAGTGCATTTGCAGCACATGCACATCAGTGTGAAATCATACTATTTGCAAACACTTTGACTCACTGCTTGTGCAGCCCGGGGGGAAGGGATAAATGTATTCTCAGTAAACTGTTTAACTTTCTGTTTGTGAGAAATGCAACAGCTTTTATTTTATTTTATTTTATTTTATTTTATTTTATTTTATTTTATTTTATTTTATTTTTTGAGAAGGAGGAAGAGAATATTTTTATTTTATGGTCTTGTTCAGTGAGGAGAAGGCAATAAAAAGTAACATCTCCTTTTGGAAGTGAACTTGCATTGTCTCCTGATAAGCTGAAAATTGGCCCTACAACTAGCAGCAGAATGGTGCAACAGAAGGAAACATACCCAGAATATAGTCTTTTAGGAAGCAAACCTTTTCTCCTCTATGTTTTTCTCTGGATATTACATCCAGATATTTCACGTAGTTTTATTGTGCAGGATTCACCAACTTTCTTTTTAAATTATTTTTATTTTTCCATATCTCTCTAATCACTGTGCCTGATCACTGTAATGTGTGCTACTGACTTGAACAAGTTTATTCTAGATTATTTTTCTGTGTGGGTGTATATATGTGAGCCAGTTAACTGAGAGTCCCTAGGTCTAGGCGCTGGATATTGGAGAACCAGGGTCTGAGAGTTGGCTACTGGGGTGACAGTGGCTGGGATCCTGTGAGACATTAGCAAAGTCCAAGCTGGACCACCTGCTGTGTTCAATGGTGAAGGAGCAAACTAAGAGAGTTGACCACAACCTGAAAAGACCCAGGTCTGAGCTAAGATCCAATCATGGATGTTGGATGAACTTCAAGTCCATACTAATACTCAGGGATCTGCAAATGTGGCTATGCTTGTGAATTCAGAAAACAAAGGTATATGACTGTTTCATGAGCGAAACTCAGGCCTAACTGGACAGTGAAGAGGAGAAGGACTGGAACACCCATGCTGGTTACACAGGTGTTTATGTGGGTGCTGGTCCATGTTGTCTTGCACCTAGTGGGCTGGGAAAGACTGGTCCCTGGAGTCCCGATTTCACTTCTCTTGAGCTGACACCGTAATAAGTGCATGTATGTGTATTGTGGCATTACTTCAGCTGAAACATGAGCTGTTTGACTTTAGCTTTCATCTGGGACTGATGCCATGAAAATCCTATGAAAATGGAAGTTCCCATATTTTGAGGATGAAATCAAATGGACTGAGACAACCCACTGAGGGAATGAGGGAATGCACTCTCAGTTTTCATTTTTTCTGTTTGTTTTCCTAGTTTTTCTGAGGAAAAAATCAAATAAAATCCAGCCACGGGTTACCCCTTAGCTACTTTTGATCACAGATAAGCTTCAGATCAGATGCTTGTATCCAAAACCTGAATATTTTAGAGAACTTGAATCCACTCAGCTTTTAGGTCATTTCTCTAATTGAGACCATGCTGGAGTTCAGTGTCTGACCTTACATAATGTTTTGAAATTCTTGCAAATTGTATTCTAACTGGTTCCAAAAACAAACTAGATAAAGGCTAATGAAACTAATATTGATGAAAGCTTTTTAGTTTGTGCTACCGTATTTGGTAACACCTCACCTTCAACCAGTAAATGGAGGTGGTTAATCACAGGGACTTAGTGTTACAGGTGCTTGATGGAAACAGAAGGCAGAACTGTTGCTGAGAGATAAATACAGAAAATCATATGGAAAATCCAGACAGATGATATTTAATAAAATAGCCTTTGCAGAGACCTGAAGATCCATTACATTGTAGGTAATGGTTAACAGAATAAACAATTCAATCCATCTTAATCTATGCACTTAGGCAGAGCTATATCCCTGTCTTTATTCACCACTTCAAATTTATCTTCTTATTTTACTCTCTACCGGTATCTTTCTCTTTCTCTATAATATTTTCTAAAGCTCTTGGGAATCTGTGATCTAATTTCTCAAGTTCTGGCTTGGGGCTTATCCTATACAAAAGGAAGAGGTATAAACTCTGGAAGTGATTCTGGTTTTTGATGCTCCATGTGGGAACAGTTGAAGAGTGCAAAGGGAGCTCTGAGGGGTCTCAAAATGTAGAACCCTAGGACCAAAGGAGTCTGAATCCTGGGTCACTGCACCCAGCTTTTTCTACAGCTGACAGACCACATAAACCTATCCAAAACTGAATAGACACCATCAGAAAAGTAGGAGTTCGGGGCTGGAAATCTATGGGGAGCACATTTCACTCATTCTTTAATTTAATGATCAGAAACTTGTCCTGTCCACTCTTTTTTTCTCTTTCCAGCCTAACTCTATTTCTTTGTGGTCTTATCTTTGTTTATGGATCTATTTATGTTTTCCTGAGACACCTAATGCCTTAGCCATTATATACTCATCTGAACTCATGCCAGTATTTTTATATACGTGTTTGTTTATGCTAGTTGTTGCTTTGCATGTCAATGCAAAAATCTGCACTGTTTGCTGAATCAGGTAAATAGATGCAGTCATCAAGTATCAAAAAGGTTTTTTTTTTTTTTTTAACAGGAAAACTTCTCTATAAATTGCTATGAGATCCTGATCACACTGCACCTCGCCATGGCAGACTGTAGTATGGACCTGCAAAATTGCAGTTTTGAGTATATGTGGCTCAAAAACCTAGCCAAAATCAGACATAGATTCTTTATAAAAGATTTATTGTTATAATTATTGTCTACTGTAACTTTTCCTTGAGGATCCTTTTATCACTCAGTCCAGATTAATTCTCTCTTAAATCTGATGACGTTCTTTTCATAAATTAAGACACCATCAGGGGATTTGTTTCTGAGCAGTAGCTCTCAGTCCTGATTTTACTAAGACTTCAGATTCAGAATGGTTTCTAGCAGAAGCTGTCTCCATCCCCCAAATCTTGCACTTCTGGAGGACATTATCAGTGAAATGTCATGCATGACAATTCACCACATCTGGATTTAAGTTGAGAAATGAGAACAGATGGGGAAGCTGTGATAGAAACAGTCTTCTGGGCTGAAAACTCATTGCTTTTTAGTGTGATCTCATGAACTGTAGCTGGGAGGTCTGTGACAGATTCTTCTGGAGCATTTTCAAGCAAGGGATATTACACATACATGTTTTCCAAGGGAACTACTAAAGCAGCAACCAAATAAATTAAGCCTAGATGCAGACAATGTGCTAGTTATCAGTTTCAAGTGGTTCAAGCGTTGTTGATAGCATTCCATGGATTTACACAGAAGTTTGAAGTTATGTATAAAAGTCCTCAGTCACCTTGTGGTCTCAGTACTACCGTTACTGGATCTATCACAATTCCTGGAAAGTGAAGCCGTGCAAATGCTGTGTTGAGCATGGCTATTTTACTATACAGATCCTGCTGTTTTCTAAACACTATATT
Source organism: Tinamus guttatus (assembly GCF_000705375.1). The sequence continues at coordinate 445,380 of NW_010586553.1, read as the reverse complement.
TGATAAAGCAAAAATGATGGACAATTTTCCAAGAACTAGGATCTTCATCTAAAATTGTTCTGAAGCTGGGATCCTCACCTGAGAATTGGTTCAGCAAAGATGACAAACACAGGTGGGGACTATTTTGGTAATCACTTGTCTCCGCGTTAGATGGATGGTGTAGCTCTTACCAGAAGAAGCACAGTGCCCTGTGCAAGCAATTAGCCAGCTTGTCAGACTGCAGAAGTCAATGGACCCAAGCATGTTTTAACACCTAGGCTGTTTACGGTAACTCCTGCCAACACCTCATCATATTTTAGCCTGCTTGTTCACAGTTACATTGCCCCAGGAGAGCAAAGCTGTGGTCCTCAGCAATGGTCTTTTCCATTGCCATTTTATTTTTCATTAAAATCAAAGCAAAACAAACAGAAAAAAACACTGATTTTCCACTTTTCCCTGGGTTACAAGTGCTGGCAGACCTGAAAAGAGGCACAGATGTAGCTGAGTATCTTTCTTCACCTGGCATGGTGTCTCACATCCTGAGGTCACCCTGTAAGTGAAGGGTTGGGTATCAATTTATGGTTCTCAACCAAGTGTGCAACTCTAATACAGAATTAAGCCTTTAGGGAGTAATTTCTGGTGAATATTTCATCCAGATGAAGTAAATTTCTTTTCACAGCCATAGTTGCTCAGTATGCCCAAATCACATAAAGCCTGACATAAATGAACAAAACTTGGTGCTAGCCTCCCTGCTATTTGCTCGGAGAGCTACCTATTTGCTCAGAAAGCTACGTATTTGCTTGGAGATCTATTAAGGGCTGGAAGACATTTTTGTTCCATCACTTGAGAGGAATGGAATATTCTTTGCCAGATTAAAGACAATTCTGCCCAGAAATGCTATAGTTAATACTGTGGCACTCTCATTTCTATTTTTATCCGCTGTCAAACCTGTGCAGTCAGGCAGCTCCACATATGCATACATTTATTTTGTCCCTTTTGTAATTCTCCTTCTTTAAGTGCCAAAAATTTCCACTGTCTCTCCCACTGTCCATCCTGTGGTCCACCCTCCTTCAGCCTATCTTAACTGCAAGACAGCCTCATATTATCTCTGTCCCTACCTCCTTTTCTGTTAGCCATCCAGTAATGACTACTGGAAGTGAAAAATCATATGGGTTTTGCTCTGTGCATGTGCAAAATGGGACACACTCTCCTATGGCCAAAATGATCAACTGATCACTAATTTGCATGCGATATTTCTCCTTTTGTAAGGATTATAAGCAGATTTGTGTTCTGGACTTTGAGGATGGGGTTAACTGAGTGCACCGCACTCCCTGGAACAGCATTCATGAACAAGGAATTAGCTTCACCTCAAACAAATAAATGTAAAGCACCTACAGTTATATAGCATTTTTAATATTTGTTTTTATTGGAGGAAGACAAATTTCTTCTGGATATAAGTACTGATCTTTGAACAGACAAAGTCAAGAAAAGTGATTAAGGAGAGAGATTTGGAATCACAAAGAAGAGTAAAGTCAACATCCCGTAGAAAAATATTTTTACAAGCCCTTTGGAAAGAGATAGAAGAAAAGATGCAGTGGAATGAGCATTGCCTACAATATCAGCAAAGAAACACACAAAAAATGCCTGGCATATGCTCTTAAGTGCAACATAATTATCATTGATTTTATGTTTCAATTATCTCAGACTCATTTGCTCCCTTATGCCTTTAAAATAAATATATAAGGTAAAAGTCTAATATCTGAAAGTGATTTTATACATCTTGAGATCAGCTAATGTCTATAACAAGCATTTTCCCTTCAAAGCTGGTAGCATGAGCAAAACTCAAAGACCTGAAGAGGAGAATATTGATTTTGTTAGAGAAAATGGTCAACACACATAAATCTGTTACTTGTAAAAAGAAGCAATTGCAAATTAAATAAATTAATGGTTTGTGGAAATTTAAGCAGTAGGTCCAGATTTAATCATCTTCTGCATATGCTGCAGAAGACATTTCTTTAAAGGGATTTGGAAAGGGCTGGTATTAACACAGTGAATGTAAGAAAGCTGGCAGCTTTTCGATGTGTTAATGGCAACATCTTAATTGATTCAATATTGTGATTTCCATTAGTGTACCAAATAAACCAAGCTTAAGGACAGTCATGTTCTTCACTGCTGGGATCAAACTCTGGGCTTATCTCTTTGCCTCATGGCCCCATTTTTTTTGAAGGGGGCCATTCATCTTTGTGAATTGCGCTTAATTACAGTTTGAGATTCTCCCTTGAAATGGGACAAATAATAATAAGAGTTATATAATTTGTCACAGTATAAGTCACCATGTTTTTATTAATCAAGAATTTATGCTTTGTGATATCCCTCAGAAAGCTGTGAGTAGGATTTTAATTAAGTCTTGGCAAACTTTCAAGGTTGCTTTGTCACAATGTGCTTCCCTTTCATGAATTAGATGTTTGGTAGGGACAAGGAGAAATTGACCCTCCAAAAAGTAGAACATTTCCAAACAGCTTATCGATGACAGGAGTAGAACATCCAAGGCCAGGAGTTGTGAGATGCTGCTTTTCTTGGATATCTTGGATCTTGCAGACTTGAGCTTTTTTTTCTTTTTTTTTTTCTTTTTTTCTTTTTTGAATTGAAAAGCTGCCTGTGTGTTTCAGGACACTGACCCTAATTTTGATATCTTGGAGTCTAGAGGTGGATGCAAGTTGAAACCTAAATGAAAGGGGAGGTGGTGGAGCTCAGGATCCCACAGGGAGCAAGCAGAGATCAAAAACCTGGACTTCAGGAGAGAAAAATTGTCCTCTTCAGGGATCTTCTTGGAAGAATCCCATGGGATAAGGCCCTAAAAGGAAGTGGGGTCCAAGAGAGCTGGTTAATACTCAAACCTCATTTCCTCCAAACTTAAGAACTGTGCATCCCAACAAGAAAGAAGGGTAGGAAAGAAGGCAGGAGATTTGCATGGATGAACAAAGAGCTCCTGGCAAAGCTCAAACAGAAGAAGGAGGTGTACAGAATGTGGAAAAAGGGACAGTACCTTTAGGAGGAATACAGGAATGTTATCAGAATATTTAGGGATGCAAGAAGGAAGGACAAAGCCCATTAACTGGCCCATTTTACTAGTTGTTTCTCAAGGACAACAAGAAGGGAGCCATGGAGAGAGGCCAGTGCAGGGCTATGAATAGTATTAGGGGATTTAAGCATCTCTCCTATGAGGGGAATCTGAGAGAATTGGATCTGATTAGCCTGGAGAATCCTGAGAGGGGATCCCCTCAGTGTGTATGAATATCTTAAAGAAGGGTGTCAAGAAGATGATGCTAGACTATTTTCAATAGCGGCCAACAACTGGACAAGAGGCAGCTGCCGCTAGCTGAAACACAGGAAGCTCCATCTGAATTTGAAGAAAGATTTCTTGACTGTGGGGGTGACAAAGTGCTGGAACAGGTTGCCAAGAGAGACTGTGGAGCTGGGTTCTAGTATGAAACACACATTCGGACCTGCTTGGTTGCCTCTCAGACAAAACCATCATACATTCCATTTCTCTCTTTTCCTTTTCTCAAAAGACTGTCTAGTTTTTACTTCTTAAAATTTATGAATGCTAGCCTAGATGATTTAAAGACAAGCTTTGATGTTCATACCATGTGTGATTGCTACAGCTCAGGGATAGTACTTGCATTTTTGTCTCTCCCATCATCTTCCAATGCTGTCCAGGTAAACAGCAAAAGCACCTCATGTTTTATGTTCTTTGAGATCCTCATGCAGAAAACTCACAGAAGCAAATTAAATTACTGCTTCAGTGGTGGTAAGCAAACAAACAAAATAATGGCCTTTCCATCTGACAACACAGAAAAATTGCTAAGCATTCACAGTCTTAGGTGAATAATTTCTAACATAAAAAACTTCTTTGTTTTTTATCCTTTTTTATTAAAAGGAAACTGAGGTGTATATTAGTTCACATCAGCATTTTCAAAAACTTTTAAGTTGCCAAATATCCTTTTTAATTTGTTTTATACCCTGGTTTCAGTGCAGCAGAATACTTTTGTGAGATATATGTTTATGAAATATGTGTTTACATTTAAGTGTGTTTTAAATGTGTTTAAAAAAGCATGTGTTCAAACACTGTGCTGAACTGGATTTTTGACTATTTGTATAGAAGTATAAAGATGTCGGTTTTTTACAGAGTGAAAAATGATTTATAACTATGAAAAGGATAAAGGCAGGAAAGGAGATCTGTTATGAATTATTAGTGATATGAAATAACATTGCTTTAAAACATTAGACTCTAAGGCAATTTCTAGCTTCTATTTCTGAGAATCTACAAAGGCAAAAACCTGCTTCAAAAAAACAGCAGTAGCAGAAAAAATAAAAATCAAAATCTCCTTTTAGGTTATTAATGTTCTTAGGATAAAAAAAAAATGCTTAGACATATGTTTTGTAGAGCTATTTCATTACCTGAACTGCAATGCAGTCTGTGCTCTTATTTATCTGGATTTGAAAGAATCTAACAAATTCAAGTCAATGTCAGACTGCAACTCCATGTAGCCTGAAAATAATGATGATATGCCCCTTGTATCTGCTAAATGCTTTGCCATCGTAGAATAAGCTAATTGAAATTAATTAGCAGCATGGTGTTTAGAACAAACACTGAGAGAAATATTTAAAAGATAGGAGGGATTTGTGTGCTCATAGGTTTTGCCTGGTATTTGAGAAATAAACATGTATGGAGATGTCCAAGGCAGTTAAAAGCCAGGGAGAGGATTTTCCACTTGTTTTGAGATGGATATGGACAGAAGAACAGCCAAAATGCACTGACAAAGTGGGTCAGTTCTTGCCATGTCATATCCCCATGGACTGCAATATCCATCTGTCTATCTGCATGAAAAGATGACTATCCAGGAAAGATAAGTATTTGTCCATGTCATCACTCAGTTAACACCGACCCTAGATAGCAAAGCAGTTTGCTTTGTTTTCTGAACTTGAAATAGGCTATAAATTTTGAATAGGGATTTTCTTTCCCATCATTATATATGGCTGAAACCTGCCACTAATAGGTACATTTTAAATGTTTCATTTAGACAGAAGGTCTTTTGCTCTGTCTTTTTACATCAGGATGTGCTGAGTTTAGGAAGCTCACAAATTAATTAATATCTAAAAAAAATGTAAGGTTTTTTCCCACCACTGCTTCCACTTTCCTTACATGTTAAGTCTCAATGACTTCATTTTTTTTTTGAAATCCGTGATTGCCTCTAGAAGGACCAAAAAGCACTTCTAGAACAGAGATCACAGAAGTGCTTCTCTCTGCTGTCCGTCTTTCTCATCTAATTACTAGAGGAGCGGTCCAGGAGTGCATAATGATTGCTAATCATGAATTTTGCCATTCAGGTACATTCAGTACAGCCCCCAAAACATCAAGGATCTTCCTAGATCTCTCTACCTCACTATTGTGTGAATGACGTTTTTTTTCCCCAATACTGCCAGCTTCCATGTTACTATTTTGAGCCATAACATCTCGCTTGATTTCGTTCCAGTTGCTTCTATGCCCACTAGCATTACCTGTGACTTGCTTGATTTATGCTCCACTGCTCATAAATCACATAATGATTTATGGGCAATGGAGCACAACAACATGAAGAGGCTGTTGTGAAGACTCTTCTTGACCAACATGCCAGGATGTTGGCCAACCTGTATTCCTATATATGGATCCAAGACTTGTAAAAAGAATTGAGGCATTTTTGAGCCATGTCTTTTGCCAAGCTAGGCATTCAACATGAATGAATACAGGCTGTAGTCAGTGTGAAGGAATGCTTCATAATCTTCAGTGCCTGGTTATCACTTGCTCCTCGATATGCTTACACTCTCTACCCTTGGTCACATAGCTGTTGTCCTAATTCTGCACATGAAAGTCCGTAGACCCAGCAATTACATGACTTGACCAAAGTTATCTAAGAAGTTGGTGCACAATCTGCTCAGCTGAAACTGAGTCTTTTAAATACTTGTTGAGTTAACTTGTTAGATTAAAACACGAGTCTTAATCTAAAAATATCAGGCCATAAGACTAGTAAGTGACTCCCTGAAGCAGAGAAATTAGAACAGCAGTAACACTTGTATTTCTTTGTCCTGATACCTCTCCTTCTTCTGATCTCATTTTTTATTTCCTGTAAAAATTGCACATCAATTTGACTTTGGTCTATTTTAAGCATCCACAGACATGCCAGCAGCGTAAATGCTGAGGTCAGTGGAGAAATATTTCAAAGTTGACACAGTGACCCCTAATGAAACCATCGGAGGCAGTCTCATTCCCTTCAGCTATTACACAGCATGCTTAGTTGCATTTGACATGTATTATTAGGCTATAATTCAGTTAGGCCTTGGTCAAAGGATAATTTCCACATTCACAGAAATTAATCTTAGTGCATCTGACAAAGATGCAAAATGAAAACAGCATGGGATGCGGGATGTTATCAGCATGAGTGCATAGAATTGGGTATTGTTTAATCAAGGTGCAATGAGACATCTACCAAACACACCACTGGCCTACAGAAAGAGCAGCCCTTCTCATCTAAGTGATTCTAAAGTTGAAGAAGAGAAAATAATAATGATAAAAAAATAATTAGTCTGAAAAAGGATATTCTTAGACTTTTATCTCTCCGCATCCTCTTCTGAAAATAGATTCAGATGTTAAGGTGTCACTTGTTTGTTTCTGAAGAACGTTGTGTACTTGGGCTAAAAATGAAATTCTAAGCAGATGCTTACTGGAAGCGGTGCTGTTCCTGAAAGCAGGCTAGTTGGATTCTGTCAACAGCCAATAAA
>NW_010586553.1:393486-438307 GCF_000705375.1 Tinamus guttatus | reverse complement strand
AAGGAAGGAAGGAAGGAAGGAAGGAAGGAAGGAAGGAAGGAAGGAAGGAAGGAAGGAAGGAAGGAAAGAAGAAAAAAAAAATTAGACATTGCACTTATTTTCCATCACCACCCTTGGACAAGGGACTAATGAACAGCATTAATTAAACAAGCTGCTTACACCAAGTTTTCGTTATTTAGAGAACTAGAGAATTAGTGTTGTGAGGATAAATAAATCGTAGGTCTCCAACATGTCAGTGGTCTTGGTCTCAGAAATGTCATAGCATCAGCCAGTCTGTCAAAAATATATAATCTCATAGATGTTTGACACAAAAGCTGAAAAAAGATATGAAGAGTTGCTTCATTTTCTATATATTCTGTTGCAAGGTTTGCTGGTAATGTAATTTAAGACCAGGGTGTTTTACCTGTGTGAAGGTTACCTACCATCTCACCTCTGTGGAAATTCCTCAAAAGACTTTCAGCAGCTGCCGTTACTCATTTGTAGCTTTCCTCCTTTAGCTTCTGGTTAGGAGGTTTCTGCGTTGTCTTACCTCTACAAAATAGTTTTTGACACTGCATCTTCAAGGGCATGCAAATTTCTGCAAGATTTAGTGTTCTGTTTGAATCTATTTTTATTGCACTTATAAATTCTTCCATTCTTTGTCTATGTCTTAACAGATGAGTGAAGAGAGGAACACTGATTAACCTGAATTTTACTATTCATTCTACCTTCCTATTGTACTGTTATATGTCTCCTAAATGTGTCAATGTAGAGATATTTCATGTTCTTTTTCTCTTTTTTTTCATGTATATTGTCTAATTATTTTGGCATCATTAGTCTTTTGTATCTTTATGTCATCCAATTTTCCCTATTTATTCACCCTATTTATTTCACTCTTTTTATTTATTTGAAATGAGATGTTCATGTAGTCTAAAACAATTCCCCTCCTTACTTGAAACAGGAAAGACCTGAAATGACTGGCTGATTTTCTGAAGTTCCTGTTACAGTTTCCCTCATTAGATATAAATTTAACTCTAATATTAATATTAATGTTAAATTTGGAGGTTTTTTAGAATGGAGGAGTGGGAAGGGAAGGGAAGGGAAGGGAAGGGAAGGGAAGGGAAGGGAAGGGAAGGGAAGGGAAGGGAAGGGAAGGGAAGGGAGGAGTCAAAATTGGTAAATTAGGTTTGAAAACAAACATGAATTTTTATACAAAATTGTCAAATGCACCCCCTGCCAAGAAAATAAAAACACTGTTTTTGACAGTTTTAAGGGAAAAGAAAACAAATCTGGAAGCTAAATAAATGCATGTAAAGGTGAAGGCCTTAAAATCAAAAAGTCTTAACTTTTCCAGTGTAAGAAATCATTCACTTTGATCACTCTCTCACTCAGGACATCTCAGTCTTCAGCGATTATAGGCTAAGCATCTTTTTGACTTTCTTTATATAACTGCACAGAACTCACTTCCAAGGATTATGCATATATATCATTGGCCTGTCATGGTCAGTCATTCTTCCCTCTTCTCTAAATAAATGCTCCTTCTCTCTACCTGCAGTAGCAGTTGTATCACTAGCCCAGACTCTCTGGGCTGATTAAATATGACAAGCAATTATCTAAGTGCCATTACAAACAGAGATATCACATCCTGGTATATGCCCGGATAATGTGATTACAGCTCTGTAGCTAGAGTGTAGCTCAGCTTAACAGTCAGGGGAACATTGCAGTACAAAGCAAATATTTATGAAAATCACCGATGAATAAATAAGCGATGCTCTGCAGTGATACAGTTTAAGAAAGCTGTGTGTTATGGAAAAGTGGGGGAGATGTTATTTCTGGTTTTGAAAAGAACTGGTTTAATTGTAATCTCCATCTTTAAGGAATACTATGGTATTGCCATGCATCTTTAACACAAGCTGGAATAAAATTCAACATGTTGAAGATTTTAAAGTAATTGAAAGGTCTGGCAGAACGGATTCAGAGTGAGACTTTATGTTTCAGAGACATATGCTCTCTGCTCTGAGCTTCATAGGTGCTATTGTCGTGGGTCAATCATTCTTTGTTCTTCCTTACACCTAGTCACATGCCAGCTCCCACATAGCACTACTCTCAATTTGCTCTTCCCAAACCCTTCTGGTACATTCAAGGAGGCATTGAGGTACATTCAAATTTCCCACTAAGAAATTTTGCCAAAACCACTTTTTCCCTCTAGAGTATCTTTACTTCAATAGATTTTTTTTTTATTCTGGAGGTTTCCTCTAATATTTTTTCCAACAATTTGTAATGTCCCTTACAGTAATGGTGAGTATGTCAGGTTCAGGATGGCATAAGGTCAGTGGTAAAGCCATCACAAAAGAAGACATGCTCCATGTTCTGAAGACCTTCCTGTCTAATGTCCAGAGCAATGACTTAAATTCTTATATAAAACATTCTGTTTTCTATTAATCCACTCCACTGGAGGCAAAAAAGGGTGGAAGAACTGGCAGGAAGGAGATGAAGTCAGTAGGAAGGCAGACAGCAAAGAGGACAGGGTTAGACTGACTTGGCAGCAGGGAGTTAGTGAATTGAAAGAAATGGCATTAAGTACAGATTGATTAATGGCAGTGACAACGGAGACAAACAGCTTACAGGCTAAATCCACTCCTCTGTGCATTTTTCCATTCCTCTGCTGCATGATGCAGAGCTGTCACTTCTTCTTCTGCCTGATGGCTCATTTTATCCTTTCTCAGTGGAGGTGATGAGCTGCTGTGGGTGAGAAGGCAGCATTCAATCAGGAGAGGCTCAGATAGCTGCTCTCTTTCACCAGTACGACCACCACCATGTCCAAAGGAGTGGTGGACATGAGTGAACAAAGTCCCTGGTAAGGAAGGTCAAACAGGAGCTCTTAGCACTGCCCTGGTCCTAAACCCTTTCTGCAGCGCTGGGTTTTGTCTTAGTTTCTATGAGGATGCAAAGGCAACTTCAAATAAATTGCTTCAAGCAGCTGTAGGTCTCTCCAGCTTCTCATTCAGCTTCGAGGTAAAACAGTCTCTGTTTCTTTACTTCGCGTGGTGTGCTCTGGTGAAAGGGGTGAGCTTCTTCCACGCCTTCTCTAACCTGAGAGCTCCTGCCTCAATTTGCAGTGACAGTTGCGTGCCAGTCTGTAAAACTCTGCTTATTACCTCTCTAGTGTGTCTTCTTGGCACAGACACGCTATGTCCTCACATACACATTTCCACTGATGCTTGTGATGGCTGAAGGTGGAAAATGGTTTTGGTGCACATCTGTTTTGTCAGATGGACAAGGCAACAGGGAAATGTTGCTAAGAGTGAACGACAGCCCTGTGCAGTCTGACAGCAAACTGTTCATACCATTCTTCAGTGTGTTTGTCTTGGTGATATTAATGGTGAAACCAGAGACTGACAGCAAAATGTTTGACTTCTTTTTTCATCCAAGGAAAAGCAGTTGTTTTTAGAAAAGTTCCCTGCTAAACCACGCTGAGCGCCCTGAAGATGGGGATCAAACCTTAACCCTGAGGAGGACAAATTTAGGCCACTAAGAATTCATCTAAACTAAAAAGCTTAAGTCGTTGCTTTACTGCAACCATTAGATCCAAGTGCTGCCTTTAAAACCCTTTAAACACTTGACTGATTCTTGGACTGTGAGAGTCACATTGTTCAAAGCTGTGGCTGCAGAACTTAATAAAGTTCATGGAAGGTCCATCAAGGTGTATGATCCATTGAGGACAGAGGTCAACAGGGAGACATTTAGGTAGTAGCTCAGTGCCTAATCTTACCATAACCAGTAATGTATTTTTGTTTAAATCATATATGATATATATATAATATATATACATGCTAACATTTGTATTCACAATTATTTTAGATATTTATGTTATATAACTAATATATAATGTGTATGTATAACATACTATATAATATGGAGAATAATTTATATGCATCTAATATAGTTACAATGATTAATATTAATAGATATTTCAACATATAAAGCCTTTCATTTTCCTGAGATGTTGGACCTTCAGTGCATTTCACTTGCACTAAGTTTAATTAGACAATAACACAATTTTCAATCTAAAAAAAAAATTGTTGAATGAGACTGTATAAATGTAGCTATAGCTATAGCTATATCTGTTTGTTATATTTATGGTATTTTGTCTCATGAAGAAAATGACTGAGTTGAAACCGATCAGAATGATTTTGAAAAATGAGACAGTTTATTAAAAAGCAATAGAATGTTTTAAATCCCTGAAAATATTCCTTCTACATCAGAATCCCTTCAACATGCAAGATACCTCACTTTTTACCTGTTGAGAGGTTGGTTGTGTCCATGCAGGTAACTGTCTACATGGCTCCTGTAGGCACCATGGAGATACAGCTCCAGCACACTATCTTCTGTGTCTTTCTGTGCTGAGAAAGAGAGTTTTACTTTGCAGAATTGCATTAAATGAGATGTCTCACTTTTGCAGAGGTAACTCCAAGTGGGAAAAGTCAAATCAGCAAAACAAACAAGTAAACATGCTTTCACTTCCCTACTTAGATAAATAATTTACTTCATTTAAAATGCTTTCTTCCTTGGATGCTAATAAACTGATTGAGTTTAAGGGTCTTGTGTTCAGTTTTCTCAATGCTTAGCTTTTAGTCTCTGCCTATTATTGTATCTACCTATCTGCTACACTTTACAGAACTACAAGGTTCCATGGATATTTATGGAAATTTGGGGCACTTTTCTTAAGAATAAATAATTTTTCTGTAAAGGAAAAAATGGACTTAATATCCATCTGGCATTACCATGAAATGAGAGAAATGCTGAGAAGCATTTCTGCCTTCTTTAGGAATCTGAGACCTGAGCTATTTAAAGGTCTAGTTTAACAGATACCAGGAAAAAGGACAATAGAGCAAGATGAATGCCAGAGTAGAGAAAAATATTTTAGTATTGAAAACACTATAAAAATGCAATTACACTGAGGGGAAAAAATATAAACATATTTCTGAACATTCTAAATATTTTAAATATCTATAAATATTCATTATGTATCCATCCTCCATACATATTTAAAACCTAGAGTCTCTGCTTTCATTAAGTAAATGTTCCTGGAGATAAAAATATGTTTAAAAGAAATAGAACAATTATTGTTGGACCAGCTGTAGTGATAAATCACAGCCAGGCACAGAGATTAAGTTCCAAAAATGGAAATAAATGCATGTTCACACTGGAGTTTAGCAGGAGAAAAGCAAGAAAGAGCACGGAGGTTTGAACACTGATGCTATACAGCTAAAGAATTGAAATCAGAATACTGCAAGATGTTAGAGAGATTTTATTTCGGGCTGCTCTGGACTCTTATGTTTTTGAAAATACAAAAGGAGGACATCGATTTAAATTAATTAATCCTTTAAATTACAATAGCAACTCCAGACTCTAGGCTATGCATGGCGAACCCTTTCCTTGTGCTATTGTTTCTTTTCTTTCCTGCCATCTATTCACTCCTTTGTCAAAGTAATTTGGTGACAGATTCCTTTATTCTCTATCAGAAAATGCAACTTCTGAATCCATAGATGACTTCCTGAGCTGTCACCACTTTGCATACTTTGCACCATTTTGCAATAGTAAAGTATTACAGTATTAAACAGCATTAAATTTGCAAGTGTGCAGTCTAAAGATTATATATAAAGGAAAAACAGAGGCCCAGTACAAACAATAATGCAGTTTGTAGGCATGGTAGGAATTCATGGACATGAGTCTTAGGGACAGTGTTCTGCTTAACCTCTTCCTTCTTCGTCCCAAGCTCCCAACAGTTTCTCATTGTGACTTCTGGCTTGGCTGTAAGACCTTTGAGTGCTATTTGAGACATACGTAATATGCACCAAATTACTGTCATAATTATATTAGAAGGGACAGACTACTTCCCAAAGAGCTGACACCTCTACAGAGAAGACAAATGGTGGTCAGAAAAGAAATGGAGATGCAGTATTTAAGGAACTGTTCCACTAGGCCATTTCGAAGCCTCTTTCAAGGTCAGAGTAAAGCCACTAAGTCCAGTATTGGTCTCTAATGATGTCCAATAGTAGGTGCTCAAGGAGCAAATATCTAAGTAAGTACAGCAGTCTTGAAGTAACATTTACCTTCACGCTCATCCACTTTGTGAACAACTGCAACTAGGATCTGCGGAACTGTGATGGTATTATTTATTTTGGTGAAATTTAGAAATTTAATTTTCCTGTAAATATGAAACTAAGCAATTTGTTGGGAAAGAATCTGAAACAGTAGTGTCATGTGTTGAAAAGTCTGCCTATCTCACCACAACAGCTCACCAATTCATCAGATACCACTGCTTCTGGCACCATCATTAGTGAGAGCTCCAGGAAGTAGCTGAGAAATATGGAAAGTTCCAGTGAAGTATTTGAGTATGAAATAAAAAAGGATCATCTGCAAAGGTAATGATAAAACTTTTTTATTATTCAAGCTTGAACATTACATATTTTATTAGACTCGGTGAAAAGAACTCATAGATAATTAAAAATAAGCTGCACTTTTCATCAATGCAGTTCTTTCTTTGATTCAAAACTTTTGAATCAGTTTTTCTGATGTTTCTTTTCCTGCTAGTTCCAGTGTCTAGTAACTTGAGAGAGTCATTAAGGCTAACAATGATAATTAACATGCAGCTTCCTCTTATGTGTTTCAGCAGATTTTTGCTCTATTTTGAAATACTGCAAAAAAAAATCTATCTGTCTTTTAAAGCAAACAAGCACATGTGAGACTCAAAACACTGGCAGGCATTTGTTTAATCAGAGTATTTTGGATTTTTGTCCTGATCTGATTATTTAAACAGTTGATAGTATCAAAATTTTGTGACAAACACTTCAAAAGTTGTTATGGCAAGGTGGATCTCATTCTGAATATTGTAATGGGTATATGACAAGTCAGTAAATTCTAAAATTATTAGGAAATAAAATTGAGAAAATGTTTCTGTAAGAAAATGAAAGGTAGGAAAACATGTTAGAAAATTATACAATACTGGTGTCTTTGTAAAGAGAAAATGGAGATTTGTTTTGAAGCAGAAGGTGAAATGTCTAGCTCCCAAACAAAATAAAACTAATTCCATTGAGATCCATGGCCTCATGTTAAGAATGGCTTGACCTCTACATTGTTAGTAATACATGAGTTACTTTTCTATTTTCTCAATATGACAAGAATTCTTAATTTACCATATTTTAATAACTTTTTCCCTGGAGACTTGTCCCTGACATATATAATGGAATAATTGTGAATTTCACTAATGGAAATTGGGGTTTAAAATTAATACAAGCCTTCTCTCTAAACACTGTTTGAAACAGAGCAATGAGTTCCTTGAGCTCCGTGACTGGATCACTGCATGACTGGTTTGAATGCTTCTGGACCAGTCTCCTCATCACCATGTCTATGCACTAACTTATCATAGAAATCAAAGTTTGGGGAAAATCAATCTAAGGCTGAGCTGGATAGTTTTTCTCCTCCTGCTGTCCACTTGGAGGTCATCTGCCAGGCCTGGTGCTGAGCTGTAGTCAGTGCATGTGGCTACCTGGTATTGCTCTGAGACTGCAAGGCCTTGGGCCATGTTGAGCTTGTTCTGGCTGAACTTTCCTTGATCTGCCTGCAACTTTGTTTTACTTGGTTGGGATGTAACAGCAATCTTTCCCGTAAACCAGGTGCCCATGGCTATTTTTTTATTGTAATTGTGTGTATCTTTGTGTGGAACAACACTGGCTTTGTGCACACAGCAATAACTAGAAGGTATTCTATGTACCATGAGATATTTATTACGTTAACATAACAATATATTATAGCGAAATGTAGGCCTGGCAAAACAGCAGAGGGCTTAAGAGGCAGAGATACAGGATGGCGGCACAGAGGAGCACAAGTGTGGGATAAGAGATGGGGAATTGGCTTGGAACTGGAGACATCTAAGGCTATAAACAATGCACCAATGGTGCAGATGGAGCTGGATAAAGTTGCATATAAAATAATATATAATATAAATGAAAGGCACCATTTATAGTCAATTCAGCTGTAACCTAGAGCTAAAGACCAATTAAGAGAAGTGTTAAATCTTGATGGCTCACATTAAAAATGACCCCAAATGAATCCTCAAGGAAGGAAGAAGCAGCCATCAATACCTTACCCATGTCAGGCAGAGGCACCCCAGACTCACCACAACAACATCCTACCCACGGCAGTCTGAAAATACCAACTTTAAGACCCAGAGAAACCATGAACATAATAGCAGGAAAAGGGGATAGAAACTAAGTAGTGGGTGTATTAAAATTTTAATTGTATCATTACAATTACTGACACATTTTCTGTACAGAAGTGTTCTTTCTTTTCTTCTTTTTTTTTTCTCCAGTAATAGTTAGATCTAGACCAAAAGTGATTCTTGAATTAGACTGCTAAAATTTCAGTTATGCTAACAATAAATTCCTGGCCCTCTATATAAAGTGTGCTTCATCTATGCCCACAAACACAATTTTAGCATAATATGTGGTACTGTAAAACAGGCAAGAATTCTGATACTGCACTTCAAGGAGCACCACAGGGAGGCACATGGTCATCTTCAATGCAATATCGCTCACCACTTATCCCCTGCACTCCATTTTGACCTGCGGTTGTAGTGACACCTTCTATCATATTTCTGGAGAAAGAAGAAAATGGAGGGTTGGGTCTGCCAGGGAACCGGCTGTGGGGGAGATGCTTAATGAACTGTCTCATTTACACTCTTGTGATGTTGTGCTATCTCCATCTCAGACTAAGGATGAAAGAGGCGGCCTTACGTTTTTACAGAAGTAATCTACTTTGACAAGGTCCTCAGCTCTCGATGGGTCTTGATGTGAGGAGGAAGATCTGAAGAGAAAGAACCACTGATCATGTGTATGAGGAGACAATTAAGCCATATGAGATAAAAATTCTTGACTGAAAGGATGACAGAGCACCAGAAAGGTTGCCCAAAGAGATTGTAGAGTATCCTTCCTTGGAGATATTCAAACCCACCAGGATCTATGGAATGTATTCTAGTTGACCCTGTTTGTGCAGGATGTTTGAACTAGATAGTCTCCAGAGGTCCCTTCTAGCCTGAAACATTCTGTAATTCTGTGAAGCCTCTTTTCTTTGTTGCCCAGCAGATAGTAGTCCAGGACCAGGAGAGAAGGCTAGAAGCCTGCTAGGTTCTCCAGCCACCTTGGAATACCATGAGATATCCACAATGAAGAAAAAATTGTTGTCCTGCTTTTAGAGTTCTCTGTGGAAACTCATAGATTGACTCAAATGTCTGGATTTTCTCTGGGAGTTGTTTCACTTTCAGTCTATGTTGCCATGGGACCCCATGCAGGACTGTGGTGGTTTGCAGGAAAGAACATACAGCATATTCCTTAGATCAGCTGCAAAGCAATGCTCCTCCACTGACAGCAGGAAACCAAGCACTGGAAAGAAAGTGGGGGTGACACTTTGCAGAGGGAACTGCAAAGCTTAACCATATAATAATATATTACAGCATATAGAGCCAATCTTGGAGTGTTAGCAAGAATGAAAAGGCAAAATCTGCTTCTACTTTATTGCTTTTTTCCCAGCTCCAAATATATTTCTGTCGGATTTTGGATATATTATAATTTACACACCTGCTCTTTCTCATACATACTTGTCCAGTCCATGGAAGCTGGCTCCTTCTAATGATGCATGGTTATACCTTGTGGAAATATGTTTTCAATTTGGTTCCTGAAACATGGATCAAGTGATACTGCCAACATGAATATCCTTTGCTGTCAAACATTCTTCTCCTTTGCAGAGTAGAACACCCGCACAACAGCTCAGGGAAAAAAAAAAAAAGGGGGGGGGAAAAAATAAAAAAGATGCCTAATAGTGGTGATTCCTTCTACTTCCATTTTTTCGCTTGTGTTTCATTTAACAATTAGCGGAGACAATCATGAAATACTTTAATGTATTGGCATTGCATATTGACTTACACATGCAGGGCCAAATTCCTAGATAGTGATTTATATTTGTTGGATGTCTGGCCTTGGGAATTGCCTTGCTATAAAACTCTAACAGCTGTATCACCTCTTTACAGACCACAAAACTTGAACTTCAGCGTTCTGATAGAAGCTATTTTAATAAAGTGGCTCCTTCTGCCTTTGGATTGAACTAAAACTCATATTGATTAGTGGAACTGAAAAATGCTGGGAGAGTGGGGAAAGAAAGAGAGAAAGAGAGAAAGAGATAAAGAGGAAGGGAGGGAGGGAAGGAAGGAAGGAAGGAAGGAAGGAAGGAAGGAAGGAAGGAAGGAAGGAAGGAAGGAAGGAAGGAAGGAAGGAAGGAAGGATTGTAAGTGATAGTTCTGCTTCTCCTCAGCTTGAAATGCAAGCTGAACTCCTGATTTTTCAAGAGTAAAACTCAGGGCAATCATATTTAAAATCCTGATGTGTAAGTGTTTAGTAATATGCTAGCCAACTTTCATAGTGGGAATGTTCTTCAGTTATGCTGAGAAAGAAACATTAACAGAGTTTAACAGTAGGAATCATAAAATACTATTGATCAAATGGCACTGGAATGTAAAATATTGGCATTTCTTCCAGAGAATTCCCTATTTTCTTGCAATTTTGTATATTCATCTACAAGTTTTCAAGTAGTACGGTTTCTGTATGCATCTACATATATAAAATGTGTGTGTGTGTACACATATACCTGGATCCATATATGTATGGGTACATATAAGTACACACTCCACCTCTAAATGGCACACATGTTTCTCCAGGTTGTCTGCCCCTGCTTCATGTTCTCTGAGCTAAGTTGCTCTGAGTGGTTTCCATCTACCCTCTGCTCCCAGTTGTTTGTCTCTATTCAGGGTCATATTGTGTTGGCTCCTTAACTATGTTGATGCCATTATAAACCAGATCAATGGATTGAATGGACTCTAAAAATAAAATATAGCCATGTTTTAGTCTATTTGTTTGTCAGTTTCTTTGCTTTTCATCACTCCTGATTGTTTAGTTAATTCAGTATACACCATGGTTCCATGAATAATATTATCAGATCAAGAAGGGAGCTAAGCAGCTGCCTGGGGCTTTATAACACTGCCAAACGTGTCAACATAGTCTATGCAGAGCTGAGAGCATCCCATCAGATTTGTGGGATACTGGATCCATCTACGTGTCCTGCTATATATACAGACATAATTTTGTTTTGTTTTGTTTTGTTTTGGGGCAAGACTCACTCCTACTTTCCACTGTTTTACTTGTCCTTTAGGGCAAAAATCACACTTTAGGCCCAGCATTTCCATTCTATTAGTGATTTATTAGTGATAAATATTTATAAAGCTTGGGACTAGATATTTAGCTTACTTTATTTGTATCCTCTCATCTTTAGCCATGAAAGATCTAGTCTATCAGCAGTAATGGTGTGCTCCTAGCGGTGTCAGAAGCTGCAGTCTGCGTATATTCACTAAATCCTCCTTGTTTGATTTTATTATCTGCTTCTGGTTTCCCATTTCTTGCTATGAGAGTATAAAATTATTCCTCAACTATCCAGGCTGTGGCACAACATTGTTGAATTCTGTAAAACATGTGCTGCATCCTCCCTGGAAGGAGATGAATTTCTTCAAAAAGTTATTGAAAATTCAACCTAAAAGAGAAGCTTTTCCCATCTTTCTCTCTCTCTCTCTCTCCAGATATAAGAAAGACTGAATCTGACCACTGGACACTGTCCTTCAACCTCCTGTCTCTTACAATGACCAAGTGTAGATGGTCAGGCAAGAATATAAGGAGAGATCACATTGTATCTCTCCATAACATCCTCCTAGTGTCCAGTGGCTTATGGCTCTTGGACTTTCTGAGCAAAGGCATCTGGTTGACCTTGATGGATTTTTAGTCTGTTAATTTGTCCAGTTCTGAATGAAAGCAGTTAATAAAGATGCTAAATATATTTATGTATATCTAGCAGTATGTACAGCATAAGATTTCTTACAATGGAAAATGATAGGACTAAAACTGAAGTTTGGAATTTAAATTGTTCACATCTCTCCCTAACTTCCCTAGATTGCTTGCTCAGGGAAAAGCCAGTTCTTTTTCACAGAGAGTACTTAACTGTCACCAAGGCATCATTCTGGTAGCTCCGAGTGCTCAAGCTAACCCAGAGGAGAGGGACAATCTGCCCTTCTCCTAAGCAAGTAGATTGCAGGGTAAAGTGGGGAGAAGGTTAGCTCTTTATGCTTATTAAATCTCCCCCAGAATTCTAGATCTGACATGAAATCCCATTAAGATGCACCCTACACACAGCAGAGCGGGCTATAGCATCACTGCTACCTCCTGCATGGAGGTGTCCTTGAGAAAGGTTATGGAAGACACATGTTAAAAGCTGTTAGGTTTCTATTCTCACAGCATCAAGCACAGGGTGCTCACACAATCAAAAAAAGATGCACCCTTCCTGCTTTCCCCTGCGGCCTGGCATTTCCCGGTGCTGAGAAACATTTTGTTGTCACCATGAATAAACACTGAGGACATACTTCTTTTTAAACACTAAAGACTGTCTCAAGCACAACTGATCAAAACCGGCTTCTTCAGCTGCTGACAGGATACAGACTGATAAGAATGAATAGAAAGAAGAAATATTCTAGTGTGCAGTAGATTTCTACTACCCTTTCCCTCCCATAGCTTAGAGATATATCTAAAAACAATAAAACTCTTTTTTTTTGCTTTGTTTTGTTTTCCTTTATTTTTAATTACACCAATTCCTGAGGCTAGTACTGAAGAGTACACATTTTGCTGAAAAATAATCCCACTTTGACAGTGGAAACAGGAGAACAGATTGCAAACCAACTCCATGCCTGATGTAACTGCTTGACTGCCTGTGTGTGTAACTAATTTTCATTAGGCATTTCCTTACATATACAACTTTCTCAAGCCCTGCATTGCTATAGGGACACAACTTCATCAAGGAGCATATCTCCCTATGCTGCTCTGTATGGGCGCTGTTACATCTACAGGAGCTGCAGGATGGGGAGAGGCTGGAGGCAGAAGGTTCCTGTAGCCCCAATGAGAAATTGGCTGGTGTGAAAAGGTAGGAGTTTGGTCCAAAATTAAAAAGAAAAAAAAAAGAAAAAAAAAACAAGCAAACAAGCCTAAACAGGCATCTATAGTCCTGCAGTCCATTGAGTGTAGGATCTGGGTGATTTATCCACGCAGAAGTTACGAAGCTAGTCTAATGTGGACGCTAACCCAGGCACAGTGTGTTAGAGGGAATGTTGTTCAGAAAGCAAATCGTTCACCAGTTGTTGACACTGAACTCCAGCAGTGATTGCTTCTTTCCAGTGACTCTAGTAGGGGTGTCTTTGGCCAAACAGATTGTATGAATGAGTTTTGAATGGCTAAAGTGAAGGGAGATTAAACTTTGCTTGTGTATCTATGTCAGTCTTATGCACCTGTATTAGTAACAGCCCGTTCCACCGTTGGAGGAGCACCAAGCCTGATCTTCACCATAGGGTAGTAAAAATTATATCCATATACTGAGTTGAGAGTGAGAGACTGAGCAATTTGTCTGCATATGGATGAAGCATGACTCTGGCTGTGGTTGTTTCAGCATTAAAAAGGATTGGTGTTTTTATGGCCTATGTGGCAAAAGCAGAGTTGAATCTTGCCACACTCTAGGAAACAGCACAATATTACAGTGATTTTACTCAAGCCAGTAGTAAAGCTGGCCCTGTGAAACTATACTGTTTGGTGGAGAACATGAAGGTCCTCCTGGGCTTCTGATCCATCAGACCTGCCCCTCTTACACATTCCTTCTCTAGATGGACATTCAGAAAGATGGAGTGGGGAAGCCTTGTCCTCCTCTTTCTCTTTTCCCTGCAGTGAAAGTCAGGGAAGATAAAGAAAACTGACTGCAGTAAAAATAGTACAGTTTTCAGATAATATCCACTCTACTTTCCTATGCACTACAGCAACTCAGACTTATACCAAGCTGATTGGCAACTGCAGCAGAATGCTAGTGTCTGAGTAGATGTCACAGAAATATGAGATAATGTTTTTTTTTTTCTGCTAGAGAGAAAAGTAAATTTTGGATCCCACAAGGTCTTGAGTTTCTTCAAGTTTGATTCAAGCTTTTCAGCATCTGAAGAATGAGGACATGAAAAAGAAAGAATAATTACTTCCAGTGTGAAATTACTCAGAGAAACAGAGTGAAAACTAACAGAACAAAATGCACTTTGTATAATAAGAGAAATTGTGGGTAGCTGGATGACAGGCTGTCTTTCCATAATGCACCTTTGTGCCAAGCAAAGAACATTCCCACGGGAATTTCTGCCTCCTTATACCAGTCCCCAAACAACCCTTTCATTAGTTGCAAACACCCTCCAGCTCTAGCACCCAACCAACACTGACTTGTTGAGAATTAGTTTACAAAATATAAATGTAGCATGTGCCCTCACTAGGAGTCTTTCCCAATGCAATGAACCATCTGGGATATTTTTCAGTTTCTTTCCTCGCTTACCCATTTCTTTTTGTGATCTTAATGTTTACAGCCTTTTTTTGGAAGGTTGCTGGAATTTATCAAATCAGTATCATGAAAACACTTCTCTACATGTCTTATGAAATGATCTTTCACTTATAACTAAGCAATCTCAAAGTATTACACATTTCATAATAGCTCAGGACAGATACCAGCCTTGATTTATGAATACTTTCACTGAACTATCCTGTGTTCTCGCTGTCATAGAACTACTTACTTTTAAACAGAATGTTGACCCCAAATTAAATTAATATATTTTAGATATGAATCAATTCAAGATGAAAATTAGGAGGCTCCTAACTGCCAAAGATATGAGGTTTTGAAAGGATGAGATTTAGCTTTTTCTCAAAACTAAACATTAAAACATTTTAAGAGGGAACTTCAGGTGATTTTAAAAGACGATATATAACACTTGACTTAGGTCCTGGTGGCCTAGGATGTCCCTTTCAGTTGTGGGTATTTTGAAGGAAGGAAGTATTCAAAGACACTTTGTCTGAATCCTTTAAGGAATGAGTTGAAAAAAAAAAAGTTATATATACCCTGGAGAAAATCCAGAACTCTCTCAGCAGTGGGAAAGATGAAGGCCTTATCAATTTATAATATTTTGACAAATCCCTGATTTCAGAATTCAGGTGGACTGCTTCAGCACTCCTAGTTTGCATACAGAAAGCTTCAGAAAGCTACTCCTTCAGTTTCTTACTTTTGAAGCTTGTAAGAAATTATAAATGGAAGATGACAAAATCTCTTCCTTGAAGGATTATATATTCCTTGTTAAACTTTAACTTCATTTAAAATCCATCCTTGATCCTCTTAAAGTATTTGCGTAAGTGAATGAGGGCTATAAAGCATGACCGAAGCTTTCCTCCTTGGGGATGCAGCTTGACCAATTTACATATTTATTAAATATTTTATATTTTACCAGATCGTATATACTCTGAAATGTCACGTCTTATTTTCGCCTGAGCAGCGCAAAGCTGCAGTGGCTATTATCAATTCTCAATCCGAAGCCAAAAAAAAAAAAGTTTGCATTTCCTCATTTGACCACTTCTTAAGTATCTGAGTTCTTATTTCTGCAAAAATTGAGCTTTCACTGTTATGCAAAATTTTTTTTTTGAAAAGAGAGGTTATGCTATCTCTGCGCAAATGACTTTTTGTGAGGTTATTCAGCTAGCCTTACATTTTTCCTGTGGAAAGAGAATTCCTCCTTCCAAACACCAAGACTGAATCGTAGATGCTTTTCTAAGGTAACTTTGCCTTAAGAAGAAAAAAAATAAAGAAAACAATGTGTGGCAAGCAAAAGAACTCATATGATGATGGACTTTCCCCAGAGGTACAAGGATATATCAAAGTAATGTTGATATCACTGGTGGTCACGGTTCTTGGTTTCTATGTCAAGCATAGCAGTCCTATTTTCATATTTTTCCCCTTACAGTTCTGTACCTGGAGCAGAATCTTTTGCTACTGGTGTTAGCAACATAGAGCATTAACACCTACATGAAAGCTCCTAACTAGGACTCCCATTCCCAATTTTACTCTTGGCCTCTTAAGCGTTGCTGAACAAATTCCTTTCCTGCATCCATCTCCATTTCTAATGCAAACAGCTTCCTCACCCAGCACTATGAGCTGCAGTTGCTGAAAAGAGAATTGTTTATGTCAAAGCCAGAAGGAACCGCTGTGATTATCTTTTCTCATCACCTCCATAACGCATGACTTCATTGAACTTAACCCTGATGCAAGTCGATTAATTTTGGCTTTAGCAGCATATATTCTTTAGGGAAAAAACATAAAACCAATAAAGCAGATTTAGAGACAAAAATACCTTGTAATGAGAGCACTTGCTACATTGTTCCAGTGCCCAATTACTCTGACTGTTGAACTATAATACCCTATTTTGAGGTTGAATTTGCCTTGTTTACATTTCCAGACACTGGATTCTATTATGTTTGTTAAGAACAAGACTGTACTACTATTGCAATTTTCCTCCCTTTCAATGGGGAGAAAAGACAAGGCTCTGTTATGTCATTTATTAACTTTGTCTTGATGGAATAAAGAAAATCAAGGCACCTCTTGAAACCTTTGTGGTTTCAAATGTTGAATAATAGAATAATTTATGTTGGAATCATAGGAGATTCAGGTTGCTCCAACTGGGGAACATTCCTAAATGCCATCTATTAGGAAATGGATAAGATGCTGTAGATGGAGGTGCAGAGGTAACAGAGCTTTTTGCATCCTACAAAGACACTCCTAGGAGATCTTTAACCCTTTCAGCCACCAAGGAAGTGTTTACGATGTAAAATAACAGCACTCTCCACAAAGCTAGGCCCTGGGCAGAAACCCTGATCATGTCCTAGCTCCTTGGTGGGTTAAACCCTAGGCTCATATAGCTCTTTGATAAGATAAACCCAGGCTTCCAGGCAAGGTTTAATCCCCATTACTGTTTCTTCAGACTGGTTGAGGCAGGGATAAATCTTAAGGTTGCTCCATCCCTGGTGAGGGTCCACATTATTCATGCTTTCCTATTCATAGATTCTCTGACAGTCTTATTAGTAAAGATTTCTTCCAGGTCGCTAATAAAATTTTGAATAATGGAGCCCAAAAGACAGTCTTTAAGACTACGCTAGAAACACATCATGTTAAATGTAGTTCTGCATTATAATTGCAATGTATGATCTGTCTGCTGGTCAGCGTTTGCTCCATCTAATGTGGGCTGTGTTGCTTTCTGAATTTTCTTAATCAAAAGCAACAACAAAATATGTTACAGAAGTTAGATATAAGCTTAAGAAATATATATCCAGTGGGATAAGACCAGTGATACATCTAGTCCTATACTCTAACAGGAATAGTGGGAGATACTGTTTAGACAAGTACTGTAGATTAAGAGCTATTAGTTTTCCCACATTATAATATCACAATAGCTTAATGGCATTTCTTTTCCAAGGTTTGATGTTAATCGATAATTGTGATGCTATCTGCCTTTAACCCCAGGTACTGCATAGATTTGACTGGAGCTGACACAGGTCTTTCAATCCAAGTCAGGTGTGGAATTACACCCATGGCTTCTTTCAGTGTTAAAGGTAGATCATATGCTAAATGAACAGTGAAATGTCAAAGAAAAGGGTATTTGATATGTTCCTTTCCACCACCCCTTAAGTTCTTACAAGCTGATATGATATGGTACACTCAGGAGATGGGGGAAATTGAGAAGATAACACCTCCTTGAGGGCATTAAAATCCTTAGATGTTTCAGAGAAAAGAGCTATTCTGGTACTTTAATGCCCTTTGGGGTATGTGCAGCTTGCCAGGTGCTATGTGTGCTAGCAACATGCCAAGAACATAAGCAAAAGGGGCTGTTGGCACAGGACACCTTCTAGGCAGCCACCACTGTGCAAAGGCTCAGAGAAAAGCCTTCCTAATTGCAGGATGATCCACTTCAGTCAGAAGGTTAAATACACCATACCCATGTATCAGTGCTGTGTGGGACTTTTTTTTCCCTGTGGTATTTCCAGAAAATGTCTTCCTTCCTTCCTTCCTTCCTTCCTTCCTTCCTTCCTTCCTTCCTTCCTTCCTTCCTTCCTTCCTTCCTTCCTTCCTTCCTTCCTTCCTTCCTTCTTTCTTTCTTTCTTTCTTTCTTTCTTTCTTTCTTTCTTTCTTTCTTTCTTTCTTTCTTTCTTTCTTTCTTTCTTTCTTTCTTTCTTTCTTTTTTTCAGATAGCATGCTTAGCAGTCCTTCATAGCTTTACTATTGGCAAAGACACAGGCAGAAAGTGGCTAAATGGAAATAACAGACCTCCAGCCTAGGAAGTGCATGGAGTTTCCCTTTTTTTTCATTTATTTGTTTGTTTGTTTTGATTTGGTTGGATTTTGTATTTAATATCGCTTTTTTTTTTCATTTATTTGTTTGTTTGTTTTGATTTGGTTGGATTTTGTATTTAATATCGCCCTCATAACAGAGGAGGCAGAAAGACGGATTCCCTTTAATTGCTGAGGAAGAGGAACACAGCTTCTGCATCATCTTCCTTTGAGATGCTGCTGTTGGGGTATAGCCCTGAGAACAAGGTGAGAATTTTCTCTGATGGTTGTTTTTATGGTTCTCCATATAAAAGTAATAGCATCTCCCACTCACAGCACCCTTATAAGGTCAGGATATACCAGCCCTTTTGTAGGGTTTTCTTTTTTCATTTGTCTAAAATTAAGCCATTTTAGGATGTTTTGGGTATCTGTACAGAGTTAGCAGCTACTTCCTGGACCATCTGTGGGATTTCTAATGGAATTATGGAAGAGAGTTACCAACCTTATGAATGATCAAAGGCTCTTATTTAGCTCTGTAGCTCTTTGCAGGTGTGATACCTAAGGATGTGGTTATGTTTCACGGTCTCCTCTCCATTTACAAAAACAGAAATCTAATTCAGATTTTAGATTTTAGAAAGTTGGGCTTGAGATGATTCAGACTGGCAGGGTCCAATAGCTTAAAAATAATAATAAAAAGAGAGAAAGAGAAAAGAAAAGTCAGGAGTGGAATACATCAACGCTAAATTGAGCTATAATCCTGATTCAGCAAAGTATTTATATACTTGTGTGACAACAATCTTGTCCTATCAAAATGCCTAAAGCTGTGCAGTTACTGAAGGGCTGATCTGAATTAGGGCCTACTAAACTAATACAGAAATGGAGAAAAACATGATCAGCATCAGACAGTTGTTGTGCCAAACCCTTTTCCTGACTGCAAGGTGTAATCAACTTTTCCTGTGTCCCCCAGCAGAGCAATGCCACTTTTTTTCTAGAGCATTCATTCCTCCATGGTGGAAGATACTCCATTAAGTTCTCCCGGTATTTCTATATAAATAATGCAAAGAGATGTTGTATCTCCTCCAGGCCTAAGAGAGCACATGAATTAAATGTCAGTATATTGCTTGTTTCTCTTCTCTATGCACTGAATCCCTCTGAGGCAGTCAGTACCTTGATAAAGGGATTGCTGCCTTCTGTTGAGGAAGCCTCCTTTAACACTGCCATCATAAAGCCAAGGAATATAAAATGCATGAAATATTCATCCAGTTTCTTCACTGGCCATTACGAGCAAAAGCAGCCTGTGAATATCAGAGGTAAAATTCTTCTTGCCTTAATAGCATCTATCCCACTATGAGGGGTTGTATCAAGGATTCTGCAGGCAAATTCGACTTGTCCTTGTCAGCAGAGCTCCTTAACAGATAAACCCCTCTGACTGCTTGATTGTCCGTTTCTTTCAGGCAGTAATACAGAGCCCAGAAAAATGAAACTGAGAAGCTGATCCTGCTA
Source organism: Tinamus guttatus (assembly GCF_000705375.1). The sequence goes on along the minus strand of NW_010586553.1, from coordinate 418,520 downwards.
CGGCTGAATTTGGGGCAATTGCCTTTTCTAGGACTCCCTTTAAAATAATTCTAATATTTTAAGGAAATAGGAAGCTTTCTGGGTAGCTGTTCCTGCCTGCAGTGCTTTCAAGCACCAGCGTCAATTCTTCCTATGTGTTCTCTATCTCTTTTTTTCCTAGGCTAAATCCAAAATTTGCATCCCAGTTGTGTTACAGGTGGTGGGTTTTGTGTCTGAGAATGACATGACATACAGACGTTACTGCTCAGAAAGTGAGTGCACAGGGGGCTTGCGTGCTAAAGTGTGTTTTGAAAACTGGCCCCAAATTGATTCGAGTGACTCAGCTGTCTGTTCTTCTCAGTTTCTTCAGCAAAAGTTCTGTGACACGCTCAATTAAATCTGGTAATAAATATCCTCCACTGGGAAGACTGGCATGCTTAAAGTTAATCCACTGCTGGAGGGCTTCCTTAGCTCATGGGCCTATTACGAATTCATGGTGCTCACCATCTTCCTCCGAAAGATGCAGGAGCTAAGTACTTCTAGTAGGGTCCAGGCAATTAGTGAAATTATGTGCTATATTAAAAAAAAAAAAAAAAAAAAAAAAAAAAAAAGGAAAAGAGAGGAAAGGAAAAGGAAAAGGAAAAGGAGAGAGGAAATTCAACTTTATTCCCCAGCCAAGTGCAGGATTGTTCCTGCCTGAGTATTCCTTGGTGCTATGTCTGGATCAGTTTTAAATGCTTTAAGTGATCACACATCCACTGCTTCCACTGGGTCATCATTACTCAGACTGATAGATCAGTCTAATAGAACCTAATGCGTGTCAGAATAAGCTGTATTCTCAGTTTTTCAGCCTTATCTCTGGTGAAAAAAAAGAAAAATACTTAGCCTTATGCCTTGCTAGTGGTTGACAGAAAAAGAGCCAGAAAAAAAATCTTTTCCCTCGAAAACAAAAATTATTAAAAAATGGTGTTGATGGAGGAGTGAATCCAATAGTTGCTTTCAACACTCTCCAGATAGGCAAAAGGCTGATGTTTCTGATGTAAAATATTTTTTGAGGGAAAACTTCTCTTTCATAAACAAAATGTGGGTGAAGAAAGAGCTGGGCTTCCCATAAGTCCTCCATAAGCCCTCCCAAGACCACAGCTAAGGCCTTCCCAGTCTGGCTGCAACAGCTTGCCCTTGTTTCTCAAAGGACAGATGTGACTGCCTCTACCCTGGACATGAAGGATTTCCCCATCCTGACCGTCTATGCTTGCAAAATCATGGCTAATTCATGCCTACACTTTCATATGATACCAAGGAGCCATGCCATTATCCTTGATGGACCATGCAGGCAGTGAGATTGCTGGCTGACAAGGAAGAGAGGTTTTAGGGACAATATGCTAGAGCTGAATGCCTAGAGCAACCATATGCAATGTCTTTTGCTTCCTAAAAAAGACAAATAAAATAGGTGGCAGGACCTGATATTTGCAAAGCAGTTGATGAAGGTGGAAACTGTTGTTCTGGTGATCAGTTGATGAGTGGAAATCAAGAAGACCTGGTTGTGATTTGTTCTGCCACAGAAGCCTGTGTAACCTGGATCAAGTCACCTAATACTTTGGGTTATACATATGACAGCCAAAGCCCTTGCTTTGAGGGACTGGGGGTGGTGAAAGCTGTGTAATGAAATCCACATACTTGACACCACCCAAGGCGACGCCACAGATATCTTCTCTGGTTTCAGAGGTAGGGATCATTGCCTTGTAGCATCACTACCACACCCAGGCCACTGCTGAGAGGCAAAGGGACCAACAGCTTTGCTGGTATGGGATTTGAAGCCTACTTTCTAGCTCTTAGTGGATTTGCCAGATATAAGGGATATTAAAGTAATTATAATTCAAAGCTCTGGGCAAAATATTTAGGTCATTTCTTGATAAGTACCTGACAATAGACTTGTTCCTTAAGTGGTGGTGTTCAGAGAGTGTTTGCAGTATGTTTTCTATGTCTCAGACAAAATTTAGGCCAAATTCAGTGCTAAGGTTCCTTCTCCGTGTTGGTTTATGGGGAAAGGAGATGCACTAGGACTCAAAGAGGTGTGTGAATTATCTGGCTTGAACTGACAGCTTTTGCTGGTGGTCCAAAGGGACCAAGATGCCCAACTCCAACATCTGCAGATCCAGAATGAAAAAACAGAGACAAAAAATACCCTTGTCCAAGTTGTTATCAAAAATTCTTGAATGACTAGTGAGCTTCATCAATAAGTAGAGATGATGAGAGAAGAGGACCAAAACAAAAAATGGCAGGAACAAAGATCGAGGTGGATATTCTGTAGAAAGGAAGGTTAGGGCTTGCTCAGTGACTGTGAATTGTAACCGGTATGGGCAGAAACATCCAAAATGAAAGCAGGGAGGCCAAGGCAAGCCCTGAGGCCCTGAATGAGAAATAGGCTCAAAGGGCCTGCAGAGCAAAGGGACAGCAGCAGCCTAGGAAGTCAGAGAGGGAGTCGAAACACCATGAGGAAGTGGTCCTGCCTATTTGCAGATCTTCTGCAGTCATTGGCCAAGACAGTGATATCCCAGTTGTTCCTTAAGTCATCACTGAGAGTAATGAGCTGATAAAGAGCAATTAAGAGATATCTCTCTCCCTCCCTTCTTTTTTTTCCTCTCAAATACTCAGATTTCTGTGATCTGAAACTATCTACAGCTTTAGGATGTTGTTTTAGAAATAAGGTTAAAAGTCAAAGAAACGTTGCATAGAATTCACCTTTCCTAATATTTTCCTTGTGACCTTTGCTGCATGTAAAGTGCTTTTGCTCTGGATTTGATTTACAGATCAGATTTAATACCACAAGGCTGATGCCTTTCTTAAATGCCTGCCAGGTTTTATTGAGGTAGATATTATTATTTACAAGAGGACATTCCCGGTGTTTCTCCAGGAGGTGTTAATTTGAGTGAAGGCTCTATGCCTACTCCTTATTATGTCAGTGTCTATCAGTGCTGGAGGCATAATACTGTTTTTCTGCTGTTCTGCCAGTCAGCAATATTACTTTTCAGACCAGTAATCATTTCTGCCTTGAGTAATCTAGTCTCCGCCTAAGCAGCAGACCATAAGGAAAGATGAACTGCCCCAAAGTAAAACCCTTCGCTACAGACTCACAGGAATTTGCTGGATTTAAATCCAAAGAAATACAGTGTAGGTTTGTCTGTGAAGGGTTGCTCTCACCATTTGGTCTGCCAATAAACCCATGCAATGTGCTAGGATGTCCTAAGGCCAGAGACTTTCAAAGAAGAATTTAGAGGAGACCCCAAATGAAGCATCACCTAGTGCAGAGAAGCCAGCCCTGCAGGTCAGGGATCACACTCATGCCAGTGACCTTGAAGAGCAAGTGAGGTCTCCACCAAAGCTAATGATACCCTACAGATCTCTATTGCCACAGCTCGGTTTATGCCATTTCCTATTTTGCCTATATACATCCGCCACTTGCCCATCATGTGCTTCAACAGAGCTTGGTGGGAAGACTTTGATCAAAGATTTTTCATTAAAAAAAAGATATTTTCTTGAAATACCACAATATCTGTGAGCAGTAGAAATGATCAGAAAACAATTCCATTTATTTTTATAAATCTGTCTGATTTTTCTAAGTGATTTTAATCATTCTAATTTTGTCTCAAATTATGTTTTTTTTTTTTGGATTAGCTGTGTTATTCTACCTTACAGACTGAAAATATCTGATATCTGAATCAGTTTTGATAGACAATTTACACAGTGCAGTAAATTTTGAAATTTTCATTGACAAATGAAATCTTTATTCTTAGAGGTTGAAATTTCCCAGGGGATAGAAATTCTATTTCCCAAATACCTCTGGAGGAAAACTTATGTGAAAATGACAACTTTCCCTGCACTGTAATAAAACATTGTCTCAGCTGAGTGGTATTTATGACCAGGCCTATAAACTGTGATTCTTTAGGGGAGCATAAATATCACTGAACAAAAAAAAGTCTCTTTTTTCATTAAGCTAGAATTAATTTCAGCAGATTTTCTATTACTATTTTTTTCATGAAATTCCTGTTATTTTCTTTGAATAGAATTATAATTTCCATATTTGGTTTAACTACATCTGTAGATACAAATGAAGAACATAAAAATAGCCATACATAAATAACATCTTAAGTTCAACTCAACCAGTAACTATTCTCTCATATGCACTAGTATTAGCTACTTCAGAAAGCAATAAAGTGGAAACAAAGAAAGAAAGAGAAGCAAGAAAATCTGATCTCCTTCCTTTCCCCAAGCTCCAATTGCTTTAGCTGACTTACTTTCCCGTTTCAGGTGAAACAGTTAGTGAAGAACATTTCTTACCTTTATTGGTACAATCCCACCATTTAAAGCTCCAATTCAGAAAGTGCCTAAGCATATCCTGAAATCCCAAAAGCATGCTCAAAGTTGAGTTCCTCTTCCGAGACAGTTTCCATAACTATGCGCATAACATAGGGAGCGCTCATTATGAGGTTTGAACTACATGCAAAGTCAAGAAGGGGCAATAGTAAGAAAATAAGTGCCGAGACAACGTTGGTAGAAGAGCAAATGAGGTATAAACTAGCCATGAATAAATTTAGCCTGGCAATTAGAAGAATGTTCCTAATCGTTAACACACTCATGTTCTGGAAATAGATTTTCAATAGGAACAATGGGGCAAAAGGCAGCCAAAATAGGGCTTTATGGAGCTTGATAAACGTATGGAAGAAGTCACGTGATAAAGGCTTGCGAAAACAGAACTAGATTTTGTTACCCCAAGGGGCCTCAGGAAAGTGCCAGCAGCTTCACACAAAAACTTCTTCTGAAGCAGATCAAGGTGGTACCATAAGGTACCTAGTTATCAGGCGTGCACCAGGTGAACTAAATTTCAGGCTGTAAGTAGCAACAGTCTACATAAGTACATTTATAAATGCTGAAGATCTGATTTCATAACTTAGAGTTTATCAACTCACTAACAACTTTTTCCCTAAAAGCTTTGTAGTTCTGTAGCCTTGTGTCTATTAAGTAGCCAGGACAGATGTCACCTTGCTAAGAGACACAAGGGGAAAAAAAAAGACTTTTTTTGTTTTGATATTTTGATACTTCCTGCCTAGATGAAGGTATCAGCAATGGAATAATCATAGAATCATAGAATGCTTAAGGCTGGAAGGAACCTCTAGAGGTCATCTAGTCCAACCCCCCTGCACACGCAGGGTCACCTAGAGCACGTGGCACAGGACTGCATCCAAGAGGGTTTTGAAGATCTCCAGAGAAGGAGACTCCACAACCTCTCTGGCCAGCCTGTTCCAGTGCTCTGTCACCCTCACTGTTAAGGATTTTTTCCTTAAGTTCCTGCGGAACTTTTGATGCTTTAGTTTCTGGCCATTTCCTCTAGTTCTATCAGCGGCCACCAGTGAAAAGAGGCCAGCAACATCCTCTGCACTCCCTCCCTTGAGGTACTTATAGACACTGATTAGATCCCCTCTCAGCCTTCTCTTCTCCAGGCTGAATGGGATCAGCACCCTCAGTCTCTCCTCATAGGGCAGATGTTCCAGGCCCCTGATCATCCTTGTAGTCCTGCGCTGGACTATCTCCAGCAGCTCCACATTTCTCTTGTACTGTGGTGCCTAGAACGGGACACAGGACTCCAGATGTGGCCTCACCAGGGCTGAGTAGAGGGGCAGGATCACCTCCCTCAACCTGCTGGAGATGCTCTTCTTAATGCACCCCAGGTTGGGGGTTGCCAACCTATTCAATGGCATTAATTCTTTCTGTTTCATGTTTGGGACAGGTCATGTTTGGTCCTCTCCTGAGTGGTTGCACTAGCTGGCTCTCCATTTCCCGAGCTGAACACAGCAGATTTGCTACTTTGAAAGTCAGGCTCTTTCTCTAGGCTGCAGAAGGAGGAATGTGTCTCTGGAGGATAATCCCCTTGGCTCTCTGCTCATCATGCAGGGAAGTTAGACAACTAGGATATCTGTCCTTTAGCTGGCCAGCGATAGATAAAATAAATCTTAACATCAGCCTTTGCAGTATGTTTCTCAGTGTGACTCTTTTTTTCCCCCCTCAGCAATTTACCATTAGAGAATCTAGAGAGACTTGATTTTTATTGTCTCATAGCGATTAGGTGTAACATGCACGTTTTTATTTTATTTTAATTTTATTTGTTTTATTTTATGATGCACATCTTAAAAGATGTACATCTTTTTAATTTAAGATGCACATCTTAACTGCACTGTTTTCTATACTGTATTTCTTCATCAACCATGCAGTGTGACTTCTGATGATTGAAAGAAACTTAAACACACAGTGATCAAAGACAATTTAGCTTCATCATAAAATACACTATGGGGGATCATGCCCAAAGCCACTTAATAGCTCAAGCAGGATTCCTGCTTTTTAGCTCTGTCCTCACTGCTGCAGCCACTTGGTCTCCCAGGTACAATCCCTTCACTCAAGATTAGAAGTAAATCCCAGGACTTTGTGGAATAAAGCTATTAGGATTATAAAATGAAGACATCCTATGTTTAAGATCAGAACAGTATCTTGTTTTCCCCCATTTTTTTTTTTCTACAGGCAGACTGAGTACTAGATAAAACCTTGAATTTCCTTTAGCCTCTCTACCTTATTTTATTTATAATTCATCTGCTGATCAGTAAAATAAAAATGTTTCCTTATAAAGGAGGAAGAGACTCACATACCAGCATACATCCATCTCCAGGATGAAGATTTAATTACCTTGAGAAAAGGCTGGAAGAAAGATGAAACTCTGGCACCTGTTACAGCTGGGGAAGTGGTAAGGATGGCCAGCAAACAGTAATTAAATCTTTATCACCCAGAAAGGAGTCTGCAGCCTGCAGTGTCTTCCTGGTGAATATCACCACATATATTTTTAAACTTACTCCCTGCCAGCATGTCCCAAAGTCATTTCATATACACAGCTGTCTGGGAAGAGGCGGGCTGGAGCTTGAAAAAGCAAGAGCTAAAATGAGAAAGAAAGGGTCTAGCCGAAAAGTTAGCAGAAAAATATGACTAGGATGGAAACTTTCCAGGCCCAGTGTTAGGTGACCTACATTTTCAGACTTGTCGAAGATCCTGAAATTTTAAAAATCCTAGTGCCCTTTTTTTCCTGAAGGTGCTGCAACTTTTCCTCTGTGCTCCCCAGTTCTCCAGGAAATCAAGCCATTTTAATAAGGCAGATAGGGTTTTGAGGACTGTCTCCTAGGTACCTTGTAGAGGAGGGACAACATGGCCACAGGAGAGTGAATTTTCAAATGGCGAACTTCTGGGGAAGGACTTCTTTCCATGTGTGTGAGCAATTGAGCTAACTGCATGGTACAACCCATTCGTACTCAGTAAAGCCTTCTCCAACTTATTGATGAGAATTAGATCAGCCCCAGAAGTTTGGCTTGATGATGTTCCTGAACACCAGATGGTCCAACAGCCCCTCTCTGATCCGTGCACTGTTTTTTTCTTTTCTGTTCAACTGTGGGAAGGGGAGCTGAAGCCTGTTTCTTACCATGGTCTTTTCTCCTTCCCCAGCAGTTAGACAGCTCCTTTCCATCTCCTGGGAGTCCCAGTGCCATCTCTGGCTTTGGCCACTAGACTCCATTCCTCCCAGTGACATGAAATAATTGAAATGAACAGATTTTTGTTAAGGTACAGTCCATGAGTACAACTTAGAAAAAATCTGGCTTGTCTTCTCCCTATGTCTAAGAAACTTTTTCCTGCACCTTCCCGGAAGGCTTTAGAGCCTCACTATTGTGGAAAAGGTCTATCTTTCACTGTTGCTGTCACTTCCCCTTCATTTATAGGAACACTTTAAAATTATTACTGTTGTTGCAAGGAGAATTATTCTGTTGATATGTATAAAAGACATTGAATATGCACTTTATTTTATTTCTACATGGATGTTTGTGTATGCCCAGGGAACATATATGCAAATATGTCTGTGTGAGAAGGATTCTCCCTTCTGTAAAAGTTACACCTAATCAGCTGCATTAAATAGCCAAATGCCTTAAGGCCAAGGAGAGATATTTTCTCCCTCCTATTTTTGTAGAGTCAAGATGCATCAAGGAGGGATGTTAATTGAATATAACTTGGAGGTTGGCCATACAATGTATTTGTTGGACCAGAGATCTCTAGAGATCTTTTACAACCTGAATTATTTGATTATCTGGCTATTTTCTGGTCATTGAACTTTCTTTTAGTGAAGATTCTGGGTCTCCACGGCACGTCAGGGGCTTGGGCTGCTACAGAATATCTCTGGCCCTGTGGGCCTCCTTTTTAGAGCACAGCCATGAACATGGCCTGAGCTGCTGCATCTCAGCCAGCCAATTCACCTTCCTCATTCAATTAACCATCATCATTTAGTTAAGCTTCATCTTTCTTCTGATGATTCTCCCCCTCTTTGCTCCATAGACAGAGCTCTCCTGCCTTCAGTGATGCCTTCTGTAGAGGACTGGAGGAAGGTTCTAAGACTGTGTTTGGATTTAAGCTGCAAACTGAACCATAAATCTCTTCTGTGAGCATTGTTTCCCCTGCTAGATTTGTCTTGTCTTTTTTTTTTTTTCATCCCCTTTCCACAAGATGCCTGTGGTGGTTGGTGAGACTTGTTTCTTTTTATGTGTTTTCCCAAGTGAATGAAAGTGAATGATAAAATAAATGACTTAAACATATGCCTTCTTTTGCTGAGTTTTCAAAAGTGAATGTGTGGGGGATTTGCCACCTGGAAGGGTTAACTGCAGTTCTGATGCAGTATGTCAGCAGTGGACATATTTTTAAATATAGTTAGGTTGTTCAATTCTTCACTCTATTCTGTGTGTGTGTGTGTGTGTGTGTCTTGCAGGGATTAGTCATGGATTTGCAAAATGGATTTTCTCAAAAAATGTGCTTTTGACTCATACTTTTGATGGAACTTCAGTGTATTTTTTCAAAATAGGTTTTTTCTCCTCATCCTGTGTGTGTGTGTGTGCATGACTGTATACAAATATAGACATACATTGTGGTTGATTGGAAGTAGGAAAATCCATTTCCTTTAATAGTCATATCTCTGAGAAGCAGACTCACAGAAAAGCTTTTAAATACTAAATTAAAAGACTTGAACTGCTTGGCTTTTCCGGTCAGCTTCTCCTTAATTCTTTCTCTCTCCTTCTTGCTCTCTCTCTCATTCTTACCCTTGTGCTGAGTTTTCTGCCTAATTAGAAGGAAAGAAAATAGTGACATCAAGTCAAGGACATAATCTCTTTCCAAGTTGGCAAAGGCGGGCTATAATCCTCCTGGCATGGTCCCATCCAGAAAAAGGAATATTTCCTCTTAAGATACAGAACTAAAAAATATGTCTTCATGTATCACTTGTTGAAGGCAATAGGAACTCTTCTTTCCATCTACATGTGATGCTTTCGATGCTGAATCCATGTGACTGTGAGTGCATCAGTCTCCTGGTGAAATCTTTGGAAGCTGAGAATTGATGATACTCAGGAGCACTGCATGATACTCTGTTGGACCTTGGCATCAGAGGGCATGAACTTCAGTTGCTCAACCACTAGTCTGTTTCCCTGAGACTCACAGTGTAGACTCACAAAAATGCTGTCATCCAGATACTTGGTGATCAGAGAGCTGCATTTGTGTGTGGTTTGATTTTCATAGTGGGTGGCAGGTTTTACCACTTACCATTATGCTTTGCCACAACCTTCTGTTTGTTCACACTTACCATTATGCTTTGCCACAACCTTCTGTTTGTTCACTGTAGCACATTCTGTTTTGTCTCATGTTCAAGGTTTCACCATTCTGGGTACAATTCATCCCATTCAACAGCAGCCTCAGCGAGTCCAAAATCTTGCATAACTTACCTATAATCAGGAGACCTAGAGAACTCCAGAGATTAGATAGTATATCCATTTTTCGTAGGCCCACTCTTAAGAAGGAATGATATACCTAGGAAAGTTTCATGATAGATGGCAGAAGGGACTTTGGCACCTATTTGAATTTAAAGTTAATGTTTTAATTGTCTACAGCTACACAAGATGCTCCCACTCCATGGTGTTAGTTTGAAAAGACACAGGAAGATCTCACCTCAACAATCTCAGTGTGAGAAGGACCCCACACCATGGCATAGCTCTCAGTGGTGGTATCATGCTGCACCTTGCGCTTGTAGGACAGTATTTTCTTCAGAGGTATGCTATGAGCATTTTGCTTTTAGGAATCATTTGTTATCATGTTTAACAAATGTTAAAGACAGGAAGTTAGCAATATAATCTACCAAACCTACGTTTCTTGCTACAAACTGTGGCAACTATAAGGCACCTGTAAATGACAAATGACAAATGACTTGAGCCACTATTCTGTGAGCTATAGAGCAATATACTGTATACTTCCAATAGAATTCAGCTGTATATGCCATACTGAGAGCTACATCTAGGTGCATGCCGTGCACAGGCTGCTCGCATTCTGTGTACAGGACATGGTGTGGAAGTCTGCATGGCCGAAAGTCTATGGAAAACACTTAACTTGGGTTGAAATGCAGCTCTTTGTGCAGTGTGGGAGCTGAGATCAGGGAGCAATCGTTTTCAGGCGGAGAAGTGTGGAACAATGTCTCCAGATGAAATTATAGCTTGAGGAAAGGATTTCTTTGAGGCAGGATAGAATGTAATTACCCAAGCTGGACTCTTGCCAGGACACTGATGTTTAAAACACTTTCAGTTCTTGTGAGAAGTGCCACAGGATCTTTTAATGACTGCAAAGGAATGGAGTTTGGATTCTGTTTTTTTTTTTTTTTCCTGGTTGTTTGAATATCTATCCAAGAGGCAGAATAATAAAATGAGAAAGAAAAAAAAAACGATCAAAGTAAAAGCTAATCTTTGCAAAGTGATGGAATATGTAAATCCCACTTTGAAATGGTAATTTATTAACTTCTTTTTAAGATAAAAACACAATTAGCTCATTCTTTCATTTCCCCCAACCCAAAATAATGCACACACATATTGTTATCACGTCTTTTGCGCCTATGTCAAATCTGTATCATTTAATTTTCTTGCAGTGAAACTTGTAGGTCTTATTTAAAAAAAAGATTTTTTTTCCTGCCTTATTTCACTCCTGATTATAAAGTAGGTCTTATTTACCTAAATTCAGAATTCCTAAATTCAGAAAAGATTGATGTCAAAAATATGCACTTTGTTGGATTTTGTAAAAAGGAAGGGCTATTTTTAAATTAGATGCAGAGTCAGTAAAGAGTAATCAGAGAGTAAAAGGGACTTTTTCAACACTCCTTCTTTATTCATAGATATGGTCTCTTGAGCTCTGTAGGAAAGAAGGAAAATATTATGTGTGATGGAAATGTAGGTTTGCCTTATTTTCCACTTGTTCATTTTAAGTTATTCATCATAGTGAATGCAGCTGCATCTATCTATGTATCTATCCATATGGATAGCACACTACAGAGTCCTGGCTGGTCAGCCCAGCATAACTTTCCTGAATCTGTTGCAATTTCAACATTCTACATGACAAAATATATCTTATACTATTGTCCTTGCAGTCCTTTGTGGAAGAGTTGCTTCATTTGGGATAGGATATTTCTATAAGTACCAAGTAAAGGGAGAAAGAAGCACTCCCTTGTTAAGGATTAATATATTTCTGGACAGATGTGATGGGTAGGACTCACCTTCCTAGCCTTTAGGGAAGTAAATTACATTTACAGTAAATCACATTCACATTATATGTGAACATACTTTACATTATATTTACATATATTTAGATTAGTAAATATCTCCAACTGGATTAAGTCATCCAAGCTCCCATTATCACTAACTGGGATCTGGTCCATACGTTTGAGGGACTGCAGCTCATCTCATGCTGAAGTAGATGCTTGCCACATCTCTTGCCTCATTATGAGGTCCTGCTCCTCATAGATGCTTTTTTCCTCCTAGTTCTGTGTTTTCCCCTCATCCTGAGTAATGCCCACACAACACTGCCCTTATTTCTTAGTCCAGAAGTCTTTTCCCTGTGCTCTCTGATAGCGCCCTCGGAAAGAAACATCACTGGGTTCAAGACTACAGAACCTTTTAATTCCTCAGTTTTTCTCCATGAAATTCTCACTGGAAAGCTTGTGCTTTCAGATCCAGCCCACTAGTAATTCATGAACCTAATTTAATATCCAATAATTGTAATTTTACAGGCAGGATTTTTGACTCCAATATAAATATACTGTCTCCTGTTGGTGCAGTGACCACATCAGCAGAAGAGATGTAGGGGGACAGAGAAGGCAAGGAGGAGCCCACAAGATAGGAGTGAAACTGTTCCGTTTCTAAGGACTGTGCTGGTATCTTAGTAATTGCCTCACCAAGGAGATGGAAGCCTACATCTGGAATAATAATAAAAAACCCATTGATTTTCATGCTGGCACAGAAAGTGCAACAAGAGCTCCGGAGTTGCGTTCTCCACCCTCAGACGCATCCTCTTGCTGGTAACCATGGTGTCTGGATACAGAGCTCGGCGCATTGCATAACACTTGCGGCAAGCAGCACTGCCACCAGCCCTGACAATTAAAGATTTGTCTTGGCAAGCAGGGATTAAATACATTCCATTAGCAAATTTGGAGATTCTAAAGCTCCCTTATAGGGATCTGCGGCGTTCATTGTGAGTGGAGCAGCTGTACAATGAGCGATTATAAAGCACGGCGACGCAGCAACGCGTCGGCTGGAAACTTTATTGTCTCTGCACTCTCCACCCTGCAATCCCTTGGAAACAATTATGTTTAATAAGAAGTATTGTTATTTCCTTCTGGGCGGGTAGGGTATTTGCTCGGTATCCCTGCAAAGGGCAAAAGGAACAATGAGAGACTGTTTGCTAAGGTAACTTCACATTTCCATCCCCTTCAAAAAACCAAAAACTCCAAAACATAGCATATTAATAAACTTGTGCGAAAAAACTCAGGATTCAGGAAAGGGCAGGAAATAATAATAACTATATATTTTCATTATTTATCGGAGTTATCACTGTGAGAGTTTTTAAAAGTAACGCCTGTGGAAGAGAAATGAAATGAAATAAATACTTTCTTCCAAAGCTTGACTCTGCAGTTTTAATTCCAACAGACTATAACAAAACTGATAGTAGAAAGGGCTTTCAGAGTGCTAATAGCATAGCAGCTTGCCACATATATTTGCAAACCCACTTGCTTCAAGATGTTTTGCTCACTTAATATTCAACCTGGAAGAAAAAAAAAAGGGGGGGTTGGGGAGGATTGTTTTATGAAGGCAAAACCCACCAAATGAAGACATATGAAGAGAAGTGCTCTCCCCTCTTTCCTCAGAAATGCTTCTAAAGCCCTGTGAAATTTTCAGCCACGTTGTGCTCCTGGAGCTCAGAGTTTTGCACGATTCAAAGGCAGGTGCCGGCCCTTGCCTCAGTTCGTTGTTGCAACTGCTGTAACATCTATTTTCAAATAAAAGCTGAGTGTTATAGGTCACTTGCTACCCAAGGTTTCTTTCTCCTAGAGCCTCCTATGGTGAGGCTATAGCTGGGCTACCGCTGTAGTAGTAAATTTAACAGTGCCAGGAAATATTTCTGAGTGCTAGAACTTGCTCATATAAATTGTTAGAATCGGTTCTGGTATGGTTTAGCCTGGGGACAGTCCTTGCAGTTCCTGGGCACCTGCTGAGAGCTGACACAGCCTTGAACTGTCCCCAATAGGCAGCTTGAGCACAGCCACATCACTTTTAAACAATTTTAGCAGGCTAAAAAAGTTTAATTGTAGAGACATAGAGCATTGCTGGCCTCGATGGAGGAAAAAATGCTCTCAGGCTGCTTTAATTTGCTTGTGTAGATACAGCCTCAGTAGAGGAAAAAGTAGATCCTAATTTAGACGCATCCAGGACAGAGTTTTAGCTACAGCCCTTGGCACCGAAATACGCAAAGTCATTACAGCTGGGATTACCACAAAACACTCCCGCAGTGATTAGGAGGAGCTGTAAAATGCCTACTTCATGGTCGAAGTCAGTCTCTAGTGATAAGTGTTAGAAAGTTCCCTTCCTACCAGGGGATTTAAAGTTCCTTCCTCATAAAAGCCAAGTGTGTAGGTGTGCGTATCTACAGTCCATGCCACATCACAGTTCAGATGCACTAACAGGGCACTGAGCCATGCAGTCTGGAGTTCATCATTGAAAGAGGGAACAATTAAAGCATTTTCAGGCCAGATGGTCTCTGGGGAAGAGGAGATCATACAATGCAGGTACCTGTGGCATCCTGTGTTAGCTGCCATAGCCCGTAGGTGCTGCCCAGGAGAAGTGAGTCTCTCACCCAGGCATATTTACTCATCATCATCATCATCATCATCATCATCATCATCATCATCATCATCATCATCATCATCATCATCATCACACTGACACCAGGAAAAGAGCTGACTTGTATTTCGCCATCCTGCAGTGCAAGCAGAGCAGACACACAGTTCCCAAAAAGGGGAATCCTAAATCAGCTAAAAGAAGGACTTTAGAGAAAGTGTTTGTATTTCATTTCTAGATGTGACTTAGTCAAGTATGCATGGAAAGATCTTACTGTTCATCCTTGTACCCAAAAGACCATATTTTAAAGGGTACCTAGGGTCTTAAATCTCCTTTGCTTTCCATGGAACATATGCAACTCTATTATGGTATATATCACAAGAAGACCCATAATACTCTTTATTTTAAGCAAATGGAATACAATTAATTATTAAATATCATTTAATTAATCATTAAAAGTCAGTCTACAGAATCACAGAATCACAGACTGATTGAGTTTGGAAGGGACCTCTAGAGATCATCCAGTCCAACCCCCCTGCTCCAGCAGGCACACCTAGAGCACGTGGCACAGGGTCATATCGAGGCAGGATTTGAAGATCTCCAGAGAAGGAGACTCCACGACCTCTCTGGCCAACCTGTTCCAGTGCTCTGTCACCCTCACAGGAAAGAAGTTCTTCCTCATGTGGAGATTAAACTTCCTATGTTTCAACTTACACCTGTTACCCCTTGCCCTGTCACCGGCCTCCACCAAGAAGAGTCTGGCCCCATCCTCCCTAAAATCACCCCTCAGGTACTTGAACATGTTAATCAAATCTCCTCTCAGCCTTCTTTCCTCCAGACTAAACAGGCCCAGCTCGCTTAGTTTTGCCTCATATGACAAATGCTCTAGTCCCTTAATTATCTTCATGGCTCTCCACTGGACCCTCTCTAGAAGCTCAATGTCCTTCTTGTCCTGGGGAGCCCAGAACTGTACACAGTACTCTAGGTGTGGCCTCACCAGAGCTGAGTAGAGGGGGAGGACCACCTCCCTCGACCTGCTGGCAACACTCCCCCTGATGCAGGCCAGGATCCCCTTGCCCTTCTTGGCCACAAGGGCACATTGCTGACTCATGGTTAACTCGTTGTCAACCAGGACTCCCAAATCGCTCTCCACAGAGCTGCTTTCCAGCAGGTCAACCCCTAATGGGAGTGTCGGCCACTCCTCCCAGTTTGGTGTCATCTGCAAACTTGCTGAGGGTGCACTCTGTGCCCTCCTCCAAGTCATTGATTAACAAGTTGAAAAGCACTGGGCCCAGTACTGACTCCTGCAGGATACCCCCAACCACAGGGGCCCAAGTAGACTTGGCCCCGTTTATCACTACCCTCTGGGCTCTGCCATGCAGCCAGTCCTCAATCCATTTCACAATCAGTTTAGGTTGATCTTCCTGCCTTTTGTAGGATACTAAAGAAAGTTAAATGTGATCTTCTCATGCTATTAGGAGTAGTCAATGCTGATACAGCTGGACATCTGGAAGTACTTCTTTTATTCTATTGCCCATATTAGATTAAGGATAACATAAATCTCACCTGATTTTACTAGTCTATACCTCAGCTACATATGGAGGCTATAAGAAATTTTCTATGTAGTTAGAGTCCTCTTATGTTCTAGGCACATATATATAGCTAGTTATGGAAAACATGAATCTTTCCCTGGTCTCTACTAATAGAGCGATGTGATTTACACTGGGTATGGAAGGAGCCTAAGACTCGCAGATGCTGTTGCCTGTGCTGTGAACACCGTATGTGGTCAGGTGATAATTAGGCAAGGTCCTAAAAGTCTGCTTAAATGGCCCCAAGTAGCTGAGAGGGTGCTGCAGAGGGTGAAGGATCACTTAATTCAGTACCTGTTTGATTTTGCATAAATTGAGAATATAAGACATCAGGAAGGACACATGGGATCCAGTCCTCAACTATCCTACCCCTGACTGTGGCTGGTAGTAGATACTTAAGGAAAAAGTGTAGGAAGCACAGCATGTTTTGAGTATGATTTGCTTTCTCCTGTGTAAATCTTTCCATATTCTGCATGTCAGTGGCTTAGTAGTGACAGATAAGCTTGTCCATGACCCAGTGAAGCTTCTGTCCAATCATGGATCCAAGCTTGATTATTGTCATTCCAAAGATGCACAGTAATACACATACTATTTTTATCTAAGGGGTAGCAACTCTGAATATTGGAGCAACAGCTGATTGGATTTAAATAGAAATTCGTGGGAATGAGGGAAGATGGGTTGGATTTGAAGGAATCTAAGGGTTGGAGGATAAGAAGGATGAGTATGGGTGAAGATTCTGGAGCTTTTCTTTTCCCCTCTCTCCTTAAGATTCCCAGAAATTATCTAATCTTGGAGAATAAGATCTTTCTCTCCCCCTACCCATATTTCCATATTCTCTTACTGTTTTCTGCTGCTATTTGGGCCTTCTCATCAACTGCTCAGTTATTTGTAAGAGAATGAAAATAAGTTTGTTTATTTGTTGAGTTGTTTTACAGAGTGATTTGTGGGCCTTTCACTGAGCCATCTGAAGTCAGAAGTGAATGGCCGTAAGAATCAGCTTTTGTCTCTGTGTATGTGGGATTTAAGACAGATGTACAGTTACATGTGCAGTAGTATTTGTTTTTGCTGTCAGTTTAACTTAGGTGTTTATGAGTAGAAGGTGCCTAATGCCTTCAAGTTTTCTTTGCATTTGCTTCTTACATTGTACAGCAGCATTAAAGGAAACAGTCAATACTTCAGCAAATAGAAATTTGCAGTGTGTGTAATATATTGCGAGAACAAATGGCTTGCTTACATTCTTCATGTGAGGATTTAAACAGAAGATTGCCCTCTGAACTTATGTGTACATCTGAGCTAGAAATTATTTGAATTTTGGCAAATTTTATAAGCACGTGTAGAGACTAGACTGTTGTTCTGGGTGCTAAACAATCTCTGCCAGAAAGATTATTTCCGAATGCATTTTGCTCTTTGGAAATCATGTTCTCAGTTATTTCCCTCCAGTTACAGGAAAAAGACAATGCCATGGGAACTCTGATACTAATTAAAATAAATCTCTGATTTCAGTGTAGGTCATCTGACCCTAAGAGATGTCACCATCAGCAAAAATCTACAGATAGTTGCATCACTACAGCACAAGCAGTGTGAAAAGACTCTGAAGTTATCTTTAACAGCTGGATCAGCTTCCCAGCAGGAGTTAAATGGCAAAGTCAATTAACTGATATACCCTAACTGATGATCCACTTCTATTTGGGGAGTAATTCCAAATAACTAAAATTCAAGGAATTGATAAGCTGCTTTGCTTGTACAGACTGCTAGCGCAGTTTTACTGTCTAGCTTGCAGGAAGGTATGGTGGGACTTAAAGTGTCAATCCCCTGGCTGGTCTGTTACCAATAGGTACATGTGTATTTCTGC
Organism: Tinamus guttatus; assembly: GCF_000705375.1. The sequence continues at coordinate 400,830 of NW_010586553.1, read as the reverse complement.
ACAGGAGGGAAATGGAACATATTACCTTTGTCTCCCTTACCCTACTACAGAATAAAACTAGAGCACTGAAATAAAGGCCATATTTTATAGCAAGTATATCACTAGGATCATTAGCTTTCCAATTCAGTTTTATCAGATGGCTACACAGTGGGATGCATTCCAAATTTATTTGATAGCTTGTCAATAAGCATCTGCCTTTTAATGGCTCTTAGCTTCATGGACCTGAAAATCAAAATGCTTCATACTCTCATTAAACCAACTGGTCCATCAGAGGGATCTCAGGTTTTTATGGCATATGGGACAGAATGGAAAGTACCCTCTGAGTCTTAGTTTCACTGCAAGTTTTCTGAACACTCTTATCACCAGGGAGCAGAAATGGAGTCATCTGGAAGGTGATTTCCAATCAGCTGGAAACTCGAAATTTCGAGACAATACATACGAGCTAAAAAGGACACGAAAACTTGACAGTTTGTTATAAAGGGGTCAAGTGGTTGCAAATCTGTGATAGTCTGAGATAACCTTGCAAGATGGTGAAGGGTTACGAGGACGTGCTGCTTGCAGGCACTTTTGAGTATTATTTGTTTCCCTTTATTGTCCCTCAAGTCTCCAAATATTTTGAAGATATGCTCTTCTAATTCTATGGGGGAAAAAAAAGAAAAATAATTTTTCTGTCTCTAGATAGAATTTTCTCCTCTCTTTACCTATATAAACATTAGAGATATTTGACAACTTTTGTGACAGGTATCTACATGTGTTTTTTAAGTATCACTTGACTATCAGACAGGAAATTTGTGAGTGAATTCAGATATCCTTCCTTCAAAAAAATGTGCACTGTTTTCAACAAACAAACCTATAAACAGTAAAATAATAAAAATAACATAATAGTTTTAAAATAAAAATTTAAACCCATAAATTCCAAAGGGACTTAGATGTTTTCTTTCCTCCTTTAGTTTGTTTCTAATGCTACTTTCCAGGCAAGACTAGGGTAGTCAGGAAGACTGATGCAAGCTTGTGAGTCTCCATCTACTGCTAGTATGCTTTAAAAGAAAAGAGAAGGAATAGCAGAAAACTGCATTGCTGCCATTCCTGTAACTTATTGTTCCTAGATGAATATCATGGCAGTGACTATTTTTGCAGTTCAGAAACATAAGTTGATTTCTAGTGCGATTCCAGCGTGTTAAGCCAACTGTATGGGCATAGCTTATATGACTTCTCCTAAAAAATATCTTCTAAGAGGGCAAGCAGACCATCCTTCTGTTCACACGCCAGCATGATAAGGCACAAGTCAGATCCCATGCAGAAGCCATGTAGTCATCGCAGAGGAGGAACACACTGACTCAGAAACTTGCATGTCGTGCAGCCAGCTGGCTAGAAGAACAGGCAAAAGAGGTTGGGTTTGTCCCTGAATAGACAGCCCCACTGTAAGGCAGCTGTGGATTTCTTCTGGGTTGAGTTTTGCTTTCATGCACTCAGCTGAAAAGCAAATTTGCATTCTTGCGTCTGCAGTGTGCTAAGTGCTTTGACGATGCATCCTAAATACACAGGAACAGGAAAAACAGATTGAGAAAAGGACGAAAAACATACTAGCTGCATCTAGGCTGTTCTGCCAGCATTGGAGGACTTTCCCAAATGTTTTCTTCATCCCTAGCTAAAATAACTGGAGTAATTGGCCTCCCACTATTTCCATGGAGAGAGTGTTTATTCATTGTGATTAGTACCCATTGTTTGTCGTAGGCACTTTTGCCCCAGCTCAAGCCTTGAAATCTTCTATCTGCTGAGGAGGAAAAATACCACAGTTTTACCTTGTAGCTGTTATCCTCCCATAGTTCAAGTCACTGTAGAACAAGAGCATGGCTGCATCAACAGCTAAACGCTGCCTGGCTGAAGTTGCATCTACTATGATAGCTATCCCATGGGATCTCCTTACGACGACTCTGTTTTGATCTGTGAACAGTGTAGCTACAGAAGTATAGAGATAAACACATGTATGATTTTCCTCCCTTTCTGTTTTGCTGCCTCCAAAGAGCTTCATGCTGCATTGACCACATTGCTATCCAGGCCCCAGGGGGGAACTCACAACTCACTTTTCATCTGAAAAACGTGGCAGAAATTCAGTTCTGCTTGGTGCTGCTCTGGTGGATGCAAACGTACACATATGCTCCTGGCTTTGTTCTGCGGAGCTGGGGTCTTTGGTGCAAAAAGAGCAGTAAAATCATCTCAACACTAAAGAAACAACCAGGATACAACAACAGACTTGAGGTCTAGTCCCTTTTCTGCCCTGATAGGGTGGGAAAGGCATCTTCTTCCCACTAATGCAACTCCCTCTGTCTTTGAACTAATTATGAAAGCACTAACTCCTTAAAAGGCCATTTGCATCAAATGAAAAGCACAACATGAGGGCAAAACAGTGCTATTATTTACATGCAGATCGATTCCTTGCCATCTCGCAGCAGTGCCCAGGGAATCAGCTTATTTACTCTGGATCTTTAACCTCAAAACCACTTTTACCTATTGCATATCTCCCAACCAGAGTAATGTGGGGCTGGGTGACATGTTGGGTGATATAGAGGTGAAAAAAATAAGCAGAATGAGAATGTAGCTGAAAGTACACACAAAAGCAATGCGGGAACGTCATCAAGAACTTGTAAAATGATATGTGATTACTGTCTCTGTTCCTCCTATGTTATCATCCAAGATTATATAGTATTTTTGTCCTCCAGGCTGCCCCTCACCCCAGTTTATTCTACTAACTCCTATTACACAATGAATTTTATTGCCCCTTTAAACTGACAATGAACAGTCTTTACCTGAAAGTATAAACTTAGCTTTAACTTTGGATTTATTTGTTACTGTATTTTATACCTTCCAAACTATCATCAAATAAAACTCAATTAAGCTTCAGAACAAACTCAGTTACCTCCCTCTCATCTCTTTCCTCTATTCACTCCCTGTGATCCACTCAGGGGCAATTACTAGTCTCATCTGTCGTAAACAGGGTTAATTTTTTTTTTCTAATTCTGAAGGACTCAGATGAAACAGAAACAGACCAAAATACAACCATTATAATTCATAACTCTAGGTCACTTTATGTCCTTTTCCTTTAGGAGAGTAAAACCCAAGCAGGATACCAGATGTCTTCAGCACAGGATACACACCATCAAATGGGGCTTGAATCTCTCATTGCTAGAAAGCATTTTCATGATGCCTTTTTTTTTTTTTCTTCTATCTTCTATACACTGTGGTGCAGGCAACACATGGAGGCATCATTGAGCTGTAAAGTGGAGTTCGGACAAGGTACACTGGCATTGGTGTGAGGCTCATTCTTAGGTAACTTCTTGTATTATTGCTATCTCTTCTTATTCCATCAACCAAGGCAGGTTTTGATGATGGCGGAACAAAGTGTTTGAGTGTTTGATAAAAATACAGTTTTTTTAAAAAGCCCAAAATTATTCAGATCCTGGCATAATGTAATGCTCATGTTGGAAACATTACCTCACAAACAGGGCAGATGGTAACTGCTTGGATAGTGACAGATGCCTTGGTTGCAAAGACCCTTGTAGCAGCATCTTCAGCTGGGTTGAATCAGAACTGCCTCTGTTCATGGGTGACATAAGTGCAATCCAGAGAACTCCAAGAAGAGTGCCATTTCTGGTCTTTCATCCTCTTTTTGAAGCACATTTAGAGCTTGGATGGCAAATGTAACATCTATTAAGATGCTTTTCTCAGTTTGCAATTAGGGCAGGACAGTGATTGGGACCCAAGTGTGTTTTCTTCGGGGATCACTGTGAATTAATTGCATATGATCCTTATTTGAAAATAGAATAATATGAGAAAAGATAAAACAGAAAGTAAGACACAAGAGCCAGGTACTCTAAGAGTTAAAGCGGCAAGAACTAGAAGGGTGAAAAGCTGTCACTCTCTTGCAGCTCCTTTCTTGTTTATGTTAACAAAATAACCTTAACATCCAGTGGCTTCAGCATGGGAAAAATAAAACAAAGAGTTTGGTTCAGAAGGTGTTTCCTCTAGTCCTATCTGTCTGGTCACTGAATCCTTATTATGTGTACATCAGTAGTCAAAAATGTTCCATAGAGAATTTCATGCCTCACTGCCTAAAAAATTGTATTTTCATCAGAACTATCTAGATTCCTTTCCAGACCTTATTCCATTCCTTTAAATCACTTTGAAAGTAAAATTTATTCATCTGCATCATGTGGACCTTGCAATGAAGAACGAAGCTATAACTAATAGCTCTGTTTTCAGAGTGCGCACTTTTACCCTAAATACAGACCAGGAGTTTATATTCAAGCCTCTTCTACTTGACTGTTCATTAACATTACTATATCAAATCCAGGAGAAAGTAAAACCTGTATTTCTTTTAGAATGTACTCATTTTGTGATTTACAACAGTTTTACTTTACCCCAGGAAGAAGTATTTAAAACCAGATTGAAATCCATCTATTTTAAGAGTGCTTGTTGGAATTGCTGTTTTTTATCATCTGGTTTATTCTACTGCCTTTCTGGGAGTAGAACACAGAATATCCCTGCAAAAATATTTCTATTGATGCAGGGTTTAGCAGTCCTTTTGCAAAAAATCCAGTTCATTTACGGATCAGGATATGTACTTCAATGAAGGCTCAATGGGGTACTTTCAAAATTTTGCTTGCTTAAATGAATCAATCATGAATCATTGTCTCCTTCTGCATTTCACATTTCCTTTTTCCACAGCTAATCTTTTCTTCCTAAAAAATGCAGTGACTGAAAATGTCTTAGTAGAAGTGCATTTTCATTTTTAAGATAGTGAAGCTGTTCCTCTAGGAATGAATTTCTACAGATTGTCTTACTTAGAATGAAGAGGTTACCATACTTCCTTCCCTTTTGGCCAGTGATTTTTCAGAAAAAAAACAAAGACAGGAAAAGCTAATATGATAGGGGAAAAAAAAAACCTGTGATCCTGGCACTTATCGAGTAAATATGAATTCAATTTAACAGTTATAGCTACTGACTGTGGGAAGCTTCAGGCTGGATTTTGACTGCTAATAGGAGTTAAAACTCAGATTACCTGCTCTCTGTGTTTCTTTTTAGCTCAAGTTAATAATATATATGCGTATATAGATTTTTTTTCCTGATAGCACCCACCACCTATGAAAGTTCCTCTCTGACAGGGCAAACAGGAGACAGAAGCTACCAGAGACTTACTAGATTCTCTCCAAGACCCAATCATCTTTCCCACAATTGTCTTCCACTGCTGGAACATTTATTTCCCATGATTTTTGCCCCACCTTTCACCACTGATTTCCCTGAAATATTGCCAAGTCTAAGAGCTCCTTTCGCATCCTCAATCTATATTTTCTGCTTCTTCAGGGTCTTCCTAAAGCTTGAAATGGCCTGACTTCAACTCTCAAGGGGTCTGACCACAGGGGACATAAATCGTTTTGAGGCTGGACTGAGTGAATCAATGTATTACAAGATGGATCTAGGGTACCAACACAGCTTTGATGCAAAAGCAGGAGCAGAACAGCAGGAGACCAGAGGATGAGGGCTGCAGCTGAGCTGCCAAACTCCTAAAGGTCACAGGACTAACACCAATGATGAAACTTTAGTGGGAAATTTACCACCCTGCTGTAACAAACGGCAGTTTTGGAGAAAAAAGAAGAAAAAGGAGAAAAAAAGTAGATTATGCAGTCTACTCACAATAATACTTTTTTCTTTCCAGATGATGCTAAGATGTTTAATCAGACTAAACTGCTGCCTATTACCTTGAATGCTGTAGAGATTATTACCTTACAGAAAGACGCTGTTCCAAGGAGGGAGCATAATACTTCGGTGCCTTGGTGGAGCCTCCTACCCTTTGGAGACTGGAACTTAGAAAAATGTTTTGTTTTGTTTTTCAAATTGGTCATGGCTATGCTGGGTTTTCAGCTTGGTGATCTAGGTGAACTGCTTTATCTGCACAAAGATAAAAGAAGAGGCCAGCTGGAGAGGTTCAGAGTGAGCAGGCATGGTTGCATTACTATTATATACTATTTGCTAAGTGTCATAAGTAAAATGAAGTTTTTATCTAGTAGCAGAAAGCTATGTCCAGCTATGTCTTTGCTATAGTGACTTTAGCTGATGTGATACAGACCCGATTCTCCTATTTTAGCTGCCGTGGGATAGTGTAGCCTATGTCCAAGCACGCTCTGGTGTGTGGTCCAGGGATAGGCCATTAGCTTTCTGGTACCAATTGGCAGTGGAGCTTTTTCCCCAAGTTTTATGGTGGGATGGCAGCTCTGGGCTAGGCACCTATGTGCAAATCCTAATTGTCTGTGTTTCTACCTAGGCATTGTTTGGGTAGGATGGTGCAATGGAGCCTTGACCCATGTTTCTTATTCATGAAACATCATGATTATCCTGTGAATAAACACACTTTGGCAAATTGGTGCTGTTTATGGCCCAGCCCAAACCAGGAAGAGTGAGACAACATGGAGTGACCCAAAGCTTAAAACTTTTTCAAGTATGCAGACATTAGCAAAAAGTTGTCCATTTCAGTGACTTAGCATGAGTCACAGAAGTAGGGAAATTCAGTAATGCCACACAGACTCTACTTATCCCACAGCTCTAGGTATTTTCACTTCAGGGACAACTGGATTCATTTGGAAAGTGCTAGCCCTTGCTTCCAAATGTTTTTGCTTTCTTTTTCCCTCTTCATTGCCATATTTGCCATTTCCCATCCAGTCTTGAAAGGTTACTCTGTTTAACGCTGCACTGCTTTCCCTCTTAGATTTGTGCCTGTCTGTTTTGGCCCTTGTTTTTGAGAGAATTATTTCTCTACACTTTCAAAGCTCTTCTGTTTTCCTTCAAAATTCTTTGTTCTTGTGATACTCACCAAAAAAAAATGACAGCAAGTAGCCTTTAGACATATTACAAATCTCGCCTCTACAGATGACCAATAATTTCTCATCCCTGCCTGGTGTTTGCACTATCTGTTTATCTTTTATTAGATACTTAGTCTATAGATTCCTAAGGCTGGAACTTTCTTTTTATTTGATATTTGTACAGCATTTTGCAGAAAGACTTCTGTCTCAAGTTTGGCATTCTGAGTTACTACAGATAATTTTGCTTCTTTATTTTACTACAGTTCAAGGACAAAAAGAAAAGGATTTGGCTCAAGGCATTTATTGATATTGATTTTTTTTTTCTGATGCACTTTTTCACCATTCTACAGAACAGACAGGTACTGGTAAACTCCAGATCTACCAGATAAATGAATTAGTATTTTGATGGTGTTACGGCTTCCAGTTCTGCTCTTGCTACCTAATAGAAAATCTGTGTCTTCTTTCTGATTTATTGATTGACTGTGAAGAT
>NW_010586553.1:376852-393446 GCF_000705375.1 Tinamus guttatus | reverse complement strand
TCTCGTCAACTTGGGTGTTTTTTTTTTGGGCGGGGAAGAATATATATTCAGTACATCAGATATTAAAACTTGAGGTGAAATACTATTTTCAATATATGTTTTTTTTTCTTTCAGGGGCATGAAGGCCCACACTTTCCCTTTTTTGTTTGTTTGCTTGTCCCATACATCTCCCAAGATCTGTCTCAGTAAAGTGCTCTTACCAGCTCTACATTTCCCTGCAGAAGTCGGTCTGTTCAAGTGCTACTGCAGTATCTCTGAGTTATCCTCAATGGAGTGTATCCCCATTCCTTTTCTGTCCTAGGGTCCTTATTCAGACAGTCTCTGCTATAAGTCATCAGCTTGGATCAACTTTATACTAAAAATCATTTTCGATGAGGATATTTTCAAGCAGACTTATCTGATTTATAAGCCTTATGCAGAAATATCTAATGTTGATGTTTTGATTCTGCCTACCATTCTGTTTTTGGATAGCCCTGCCTTCAGACTACAAGTATTATGAAGAAGAGCACGAGAAGTATTTTGTCCCTGAGACTTGCACAGAGCTTCATTCAATCTTGTTTTTCTTTCTTTTTTTCTTTTTCCCTCCTGTGCTTTTGCTGCTGTGTAAGTCAAGATGAAGAGTTAGATCAAAGCGGATTCAAAAACACCAAGACCACTCCACTCATGGATGAAAGAAGTGAATTTCTGCAGTAGACCTTCTAGCATAGAGAGACACCGGCAGGGAAATCATCAACTACTTTGAAATGTATATGTTTATATATATTTACAAATAAGGATACTCACTTGTGTCTCTATTTTTCTTCTGGTTTCTGAGGCTTCTGAGCATGCTTACCTTTTGCCTTTTGTGTTTTTCCTTCTCAAGCAAGAAAGAGGAGGCAGGATCTCAAAGCCAAAATTCTTGTGCAGTTGTGAAATTTTAGTCAATTTATCTTGTGAGCAGCATGATTATATCACAAAAAGGGTTACCCAGAGGATTATGCTTCAATTTTGTTTTACTTTTGAGATACAGACCATCAGAGCAGACTTTTGGCTCCATTTCCTTTCCTTATCAGAGGTTTTCTCTTAGGCGCGTTGACTGCCTTGCTCTTAAATTAGTTTTAAGTTATTAGCCTGTTTCCAACTGATGTTCAAGGGAAAAAAAAAAACAGCTTTTCAACCCTTTGCATCAGAATTAAATTCAGAGTCAGCAGTAAAAGGGAGATGCTAGAAATCTTAGAAAAGATTTCAACATCTAATTGCAACATTAACCAGTGAAATATTAGCAAATTTATTGGGCTTTTTCTATTTAAAAAAAAAATTAAGGAAGTTCATTATGCTCTGTAATCCTACTTAAATATTTATCATGTTGTTAATGAACCACATTCATTTTTAAAATGTTCAACCTGAGACACCATCTAACATGATTTGATAATAATATAATTTCTGTATAACAGTAAAAGGGACAAGAACAGTAAAAATAATTGTATCTCTAAACATCCTAGCCTGTTTTTTCCTGACTAATGAGCAGCTGTTTTTCATTAGCAACATCGTTTTATCTCTAGCCTATCAACCTGCACAGCTGGGCATATTAGAAATAGCTCAGTGCGCTGTGGAACGTATGTTTTCTAAATTGCAGAAACAAATGAGAATGAAGTATTGCAGCTTTTTTAAAAAATGGTTCAGGGCTGATTTTCCTTGCACTGTCTATTATTCACCTCGGTTAATATCTGGAGGTCTGACGTGGGAATAGGGTATTATCGTTCTGTCTGCTGTAAAACAAAATACAGCATAAGTGGTTCCCACCTTGTAGATCTTGTACTACAAAAGGCAGAAACTGAGTCACAAAAGAGCTGAAACTTTTTGTTCAAGGTTATCCAGCCAGCGAGGAACACCAACTAAAGAGAAATCACCTCATTGGTCTCTCCCAGGCTTCTGACTTACCTCCACTCTGTGTTACCTAGCAATTAAGTAAAAAGAAGACTAATGGGCGAGTCTGGGTTTCAAGCAGTGTAAAATAAGGTAGAACCTGGTCCTAAGTGTTCTTTGCTCATCTTTCAACTTTCCAGGGGCTTACAAGTGAACTCCAATAGAGGTTCCCTAAGTAAGATTTTTTGATTCTTGTCATAGCCTAATTCAGTTTCTGTCTTGCAAAATACAGAACAAAGCATCAGTCCAAGCTTAGAAGAAAAAAAACAATCTGAAAAAAAAAAAAAGGTACTGGGTGTAGGAATATTACAGCACTCTTTTTTATTGCTCTCTTTTTCCTTTTTTTTGGTAATCTCATTTTTGATGCTCTCCTTTTTGCCTCTCTGCATAGCCACAAAGGTGCAGGATATTTCAAAGGGGGTAATGAGGGAAACTAAACTTAATGGTGGCCTGATTTGAAAAGCAGGATTTTCTATACAAAGGTTGCCTCCAAACCAGCTCAATAAAGTATATTTTTACAATTTTCCAGAGTGGAAATACCAGGGTGAATGTGCTCTGGGAAACAGAAAAGAATAGTAATAACCTCCCCAAAACAAACAGTGTCTAGTGCTTCTGCTGTAGACAATACAGTGGTAACAGGGGAATCAGAAATGACTAAAATTCCCTGAGGCAGCTGCTGAATATGGGATCTTCTGCTCCAAGGTTCAGAACTTCTAGAACAACCCTAGAAAATTCTTCCCTTTTTGCGAGATCTTGCTTGGAAATCAGAAGACGATATTGAGAATTCAGCCCGATTTCTGTAAAAAAAAAAAAAAGTACTCCCTTGGTGATTTCTTATTTAGGCTTTTAATTTCCAGAAATGACCAGGAATTCGGATTTTGTAGCAAAGTAAGAAGCAAATAATTAGCCCTGAGCAAATAGTCCTGTCATTTAGATGGTCTGAGTAGTTGGCTGTAATTGATATGCCATAGTAGCAAAGGGCAAGGTGAAGTTGCACTAACACTAGAATCATGGTAACATGCTGACGTAAGTTTGATTTCTGTAACCAACACAGATTATACCCTGGTGTATTAGCCAGTAGTAAGTGATGCTTAAAAAAATATAGATGTTAAGTAGATTAAATAAGGTAGAAAAGGAACAGTCTCTGAAAGCTTGCCCGGGCACTGTGTCTGCTATATCCTGCTATCCCACTTCCACCAGGCTATTAAGAGAAAGAGTGCGCAAATGTTTTAATTTTTAGCTTTGAGATGTAAACTGATGGTTTTATGTAATTATTCCAGTGTGACTGGGAGCAGTGTCTGGTGCAGTGGTAACTATGTTTTTACTGATATCAGACTATCTGGCCCTCAAATTGTCCTTTGTGACAAGGAAAAAGAAAATGTTTAATTCTCTCAAAATGTAAAAATTCTGTCTTGGCTCTAATATAGGATGGTGCACATGAGTAACACTTCTAACTGCTGTCTTCATATCTATGCCAGTCTCAGTTTCCATGTCTGGAAACAGGAAATATTGTAAAACAGGAAGTATATAAAACAGGAAATATTACCTTCATCTGCCACGTAGAACTGTTGTAAGCCATTAGTGCTTGGAAAGGATCTGAAGCCTTCACTTCTCTAAAAGAAAAAATTGCTACCACCATAAGAAAAACTGCAATAAAAACATCAGACTTTCTGATATGATGGTTTATCTTTTCTCAGATGTGTCTTCCTTGGCAGTCTGGCTTCTTGTTTGGAAATTCATAAAGTATTGGTTGGACAAAGCCTGCTGAGTGGAAAGACCTTATCTTCATTATATTACGTGACCTCTCTGGAAATGCTGATTTGGGTAGACTCTCTCCTGAGCTTAAGGAATTTCTGATATCACACAGTATTTCCAGAGAAACAATACGCATTCTCCTGCAAATGCACAGATAGCAGTAAATAACCCTCTCAACTAGTCACCTCCTTTGACTTCCAGGTTGCATATGTGGGAGTAGCAAAACCTCCCATGGGGGATTGATGAGGCACCTATAAACAGCAAATCTCAAGAGACTGCTGTGAGAGTCTCCTTGAAAATTTAGACAATCCACACTAATAGTTTACGAGCGGTCCTTGTATCCTGTCCTTCAACTGAAGAGTCTATTCTGTACTGAGAAATAAGCTAGGAGCTTGGAATTCAAAATAAAAAATTTCATCTCCTGAACTGAAAGAAAATTATTCAAAGGTGGACACTTGATACAGAGAGCAGTAAGGATCTTGTCTAGGCTTTTTAGCACAAGCTATTTTTATAACTTGTAAGAACACTATCTGCAATTACAGTAATTAAGTTAGGAAGGTGCAGGTCTCCTTAAATCTTCGATGGGAATTAGTGAAGTAGATTCAAAATCAAAATTTCTGTCAATAGTCCAGGATTTGCTTTTTCATATCGCATAAGGATGAAAAGTAGAAATGTTGAGAGCAAAATGATTGAAGACTTCATTTACACAACTTTTTATTTCAAAAGCAAGCTTGACCTTTCTAGAGGATAAACTAAAGGAAGTTTAGTTCTTTTGTTGAACTGTTTAAAAATGCTTGATTATATACAACTTCAGCATTGCATTGAGTTTCCCAATTGTGTGGCTCATAGAAGGCTTAATTTAAGCTCTGCTGTGTCCAGGTGGCTATAGGACTCAACTCTGTGTACATGTGCCTGATTTTTCTTCAGCAATGTGACTCCTGCAGGATTCCAACAGAACTGAAATTGTAGTCTAATGGGGCAATGTAGACTATCCCACTGGAACTTTGCCTACAGGAGAGAAGTGTGACCGTCTCTGCAAGCAATGCATCCTGCTTAGGAAATTCCCTATTACTCTGTATAAAGACAGTGATTTCTTAGCAGACAGTTAACAATATCAAGCAAAATGAAATGGAGGGACATTCAAAACTGGTCAAAAGCTATTTCCTATTCACCCTGATGAGATTCAGCTATAGATCCCAATACGAGAGAATGACTGAGACTTGGGAATTCAGATTACAGAATCAATCTCTTGGTTGGAAATGATATCTAGATATCTCCAGTCTTGTTTAAAACAGGATAGGAGCCAACACTCAGTGTGGTCAGCCTGGTCCAGCTGAGTTCTGAAAACCTCCAAAAGGCAAATTTCACCATTTCTATGGGGACCTGTGTCAGGGTTGCCCTTCCTTTTTAGCGAAGAAAGTTTTTCCTACCTTCTCTGTAATCTGAACCTCCCAGGCTGCCTAGAGAGCAGAAACTCTACCAGTTTTGCCTTTTTCACAATGAGAACGCACTGTCAGGTTTGTGAGTCAGGCAGTCATCCTATTTTATTATCATCCATAAATTTCTTGAGGGCACATCCCGTATCTTCACCCTGATCACTGATGAGGATATTGAACAACACCAGCTCCAGTAAAAATTATGGAATGCTATCTTTGTTACACGATCCAGACCTTGTATAGAATAACTATCGAGTCAGTGTGGGGAGGGACAATACCTCCCTTGTGTGTCTTCCAGAATAAGGTGCCTTTACTTTCAATCACAGTGGGAAAGCAAATAATTATTCTACAATATTTTGTTCCAGAATAGATGTGCCAGTCAACCTCCCCATTAAGGAAAAAAAAAAAAAAAAAAGGTCTTTATTTCTTGGTAACCCCTTTTGGCAGCTGCTTGTTTTTATAGCTTGCTTGTTAAGACCTCATTATTTACTTAATCATTATTTGGTATTCCTATCTTTAAAGACAATTGCCTGTAGAAAAGACCTTGAAATCAGTCTTTTGCTTTCAGTCAAAAATATAATGTACGTGTCTCCAAGTACACTCTCTGCTCCAGGAAAGCAATCAAAATCTTATTATACTGAGTTAACTAGCAGCTGCCAGCTTTGTTGACCTTATTTGTGTGGAAATTAAAAAGCAGGCCATACGAGAGGTGATCTGGACAAACTGATAGCACAGAGAGACAGACAGAACAGAGGAGCTGTGCTTATTTATGGAGTGGCAGGCAGATTACACACTCTTTAGACACTGATTTTGGGGAGGGATACTGTTTGAAACCAGGAGGGAAATGCAGCAGTTTTATATTTGCATATGCTTTTGAAGGAACAACACTTTTTTTGTTGTTTGTATGTTTTTTCCCAAAGAATTCATGAAGCCGGGTTTGTGTTGTGCTTTATTAGCACCTGCTACATATTTATAGATCTATATATACATTCTGCTGCTAGGTGGCAATAGTTCAATCAAATACCACATTTACATTATCAGGAATACCGAGTATTGCACACAGCTCTGTTAACCAGTGTCTCCTAGAAAGAGAGAATACTGTATTTTCAGAACTGGCAACTGATGATGCAAAAAGAAGAAAAGATTTAAGGAGATCCATCATAGCAAAGCAGAACAGTAAAGAACTCCAATAAATTAACCATGAAGTAAGAAATTACCTTCCCTATTGTATGGCAAAGAAAAAGGAGGAAGTCACATTGGTTTACATTGGAGAGCCCAGAGCCTCTCTGGAATGAAAATCCAAAGACTTTGCTGGGCTTGGTGCTGATCTCAGGTAGGAGAGTTTTTTGTCTGCTCAGTTAACACCTTGTTCATCTCTTCTTGCCATTCCCTGCCAGGCGTGACATGCAGATGGGTATGAAAGACAGTCCTTGTCATCTCTCAGGTCTTTTATTGACCTTAAAAAAATCTCCATTCTTCTCTCTCCCTTGTTCGGATAAATCAGGATTAACTTTCACATAACTGGTATGAGGGAAAGATTCTGGTTCTATCTTTGGCCAGAGGGATCTAGCTGTTACTTGTTAAAGTGCAATTAGGTGTCATACATTCTGTTCAAAAATTGACATAGTGCTACTGATTTTCACCTTAAAAAGGTCTATTCCTCTCCATTAAGTGAATATGCGACAGCTAAGTCATGTGTAAATACCTGCATTTCATACATGTGAAGATAGGTGGGATCAATTCCACCTGTAATGTCTGCTTTTACCACTTAAGATCTTGTCTCCTTAGCTCTGCTTCTCTCCAGATTACTCAGTTTAGTGGTAACTGGGAAATTTGCCCTTTCAGAAGAATTATCAGATGGCAAGTGGTTGGGGTCCATATTCCAAGATGACAGGCCCCATTCAGAGAAAGCACAACTGCTCTGTGTTGCTCAAAAAAAGAGAGGAAGATGACTCATGTCTAGAGATACAGGGTTGGAGCATAATGGAGCAATACTTCATAGAATAAAATGAGTTTGGAATAGCTATTTCTCCTAAAAAATCTCTAATGATATTTTCCAATTGAGACTCAGAATATGGGCTAAATTCTCTTTATAACTCCCACAATTATTTTTTTTTCTTTTAGATGAATAAAAACTTTGATACAGGAAAAGCTCAATGATTAAAAATTACAAATGCATTGCATATGCAATAGTTAGATGCAAATGTTTTTGTTATAAAAGGATAGACATTAAATTAAGCAGTGTTTTAATTTCATCCCCATGGAAATATTCTCTCTAGAAATCTGGGAAATCTTTCATTTTGCAGAAGCTTGGGAATTCTGGGGAATTACATGTTTGTAACAATTGCATTCAAATGCTAATATAGCTTGGGTTAAAGCTGTGGAATTGCGTCCTACTTGACAGGTTTATATGGAGACCAATTTTCTTCTAACCTTTCAGAGTTATTTACAATAGATGAGTATAAGACTCTTAACTTCAGCAGTGGTAGTGCTTGACTGATGGTATTTAATTGAAGGTGGTATCTGCGCTATCTTAGGTGGAAACAGTGATCATATACATATATGAGGGCTGAAATTGCCAATTAATCTGCTCATTATTAGAGATAATTCTGTCGTTTTGCTTCCAACATGTATGTATTTTGCAGCTATACCTACCAGAAGAAAAATTGCCTTGAGGAGAAATATGAGTGCTCCATAAAAGATCATTCTAAATGGATTATATTAAAAATCAGGCTTATTTATGATCACTTATTATGTCATGTTGCTTGCACAGCTTACTTACCTTCAAAGGAATCTAATTTCCTTGGAGAAAATATTATATTTTAAAAATATATTTTTAAAAGGTGCTCAGAATTGGAGCAGATATAGCCTTAAATGGTTTTAGGGAAAATTCTTCCAGAGGGAATGTAATGAAGCCTATTCATTTATAGAGTGTTCACTGTTGTAGAACACCATGAATGAAGTAATGTATGCTTACTTGCCAAGAGTCGATATCCACTCTATAAGTCACTATATCCGCTCTAAAAGTCAGCCTTTGATATTAGAAAAAAATTGTAACAAAATTATCAGGAAGAAACCATGGAGAGAGTCTGCCATGTGAAGTCCAATGTGCAGCAACTCACTTGCAGTAATGCAAATGCCAACATTTTAAATCAGTGTTTCCTAGCGTCTGAGGTCTTCTCTAGGGAAGCCTCCTAGGTGATGGCAGAATGGGGTAGAAAGAGAATGATAGCTCAATTTCACAGTCAAGATATTATAAGTTAAGTATAATAAGTTCCCATACCTCTGCTAAGCCTCAGGAGTTGACTGTGCATGCAGTCATTGTGCTAAGTGAAGGCAGGAAGGTGCAACTGGGCTTAAACCTCTTCCACTGGTTATACTAACTCACATTAACTCACATTTACCTTTGGAGAGTGTCTGTTAAAAAGCAGTGGTTTTGTGCTAAGTTTAATTACCTTATTTTCCCTTTTCTGTTTTCCCTTGTCTGTTTCAACAGTGTTACAAAGCTGAGACCATCAGAGAAGGGGAAAAAAAGCAAACAAAATGTAAATATCATGATGACCACTCTTGAAAGGTTTGGAAATGCTGCCCTAAGCAGGTGCCCTAAGTATATTATTTTTTTCAGTAACTTCTAATTTCCCCTCTGTGATTTCTGATCACCTGTCAGTAAAAACAACAAAAATTCAGCTGCTAGCATGGATCTGGTTACGGCATCATTTGTGAAGCTGGAACACAATTGCAGGATCGTCATGAAAGCCTTCATGGAGACTCTGAGATGCTGGCACTATGGAAGGTGCAAACTGTGGAAGGAAAGGAAGGAGGAGAAATATGTGCTAAAGAAGAAAATATATATATATATTTGTCTCTGTGTGACTATTAACTAACTAACTGATGAATTTCAGACTTTCTATCATAAAAACAAAACAAAATAAAAAACAGGCATTTTTGGTCTGGGAACGGCTGAGAAACACTTGTTCTTGCTGGTTTCTTAAACCTGTCATTTAGAGGTCCTGGGTTTTGAAAGAACAGTTTTTCCCAGGCAGCTCTTATATCCATTTCACAAATTGATGCACAGACTCTGCAGTCACTCAGATTGCGTGGGAAGGTGAAGCACTTACTGAACTAGCAGAGGGATTGCTCCTCCCTGTGCAGATGTGCACATACTGTGTACCTTATTCTTAGATACTATCATAAAGGTTTGCACATGCTCTTTAACTAAAAGCTCAGATGGATGGAACCTGCCTGTTTTTAGCAGTATTTTAGGAGGCTGTTAAAAAAAAAAAAGTTCAATTTTTATTGTTGTCATCTGAAGTGACAGATGGTAAAAGAGCAGGAAGATTAGAAGATTAGCAGGGAGAATACTGTAGGAGTCTATGCAGATATAAATACTTAGCTAATAAGTAAGGTGGTAGTAATATTGCCTGTGAATATACATATGTATAAAAATTGGAAGCAAGCTTGTTAAAATCTCTCTTCTCTTTAATGATGATGCCTAAACCTAGCAGAGCACTTTTCTAAGTATTTTTGATGGAGGAATCACTGTGTGTTGCCATGGTGTTACATTTTATTTTTCAGGGGAGAACCATGCATTTAGCAGAGAAACCTTTACCTTGTTGCTATGCAAACACTGCATTGTATTATTACATCCCGAGAAAGTAGCACAACAATATTGCAAGTCAATATCCTGATAAGATAAATGCTCTCTTTCTTGGGCCCTTCACTCAAACACAACGCTGTAGGGATATGTAAATCTAATAAAACCTCTAGAGGCCTGGTGCAAAACTTATGCAGTGCATTGCCTGATAATTTTATACTCATTGCTTCAATCAAGGCTAGACTCTGACCTATGGCAGAGAGATTCACTCCCAAACAGCAAACACTTGTTCATTGTCACCAATAGGACAAGAAGAAATGGCCTCAAGCTGTGCCAGGGGAGGTTCAGGTTAGGCAGTAGGAGTAATGTCTGTATAGACATTTATGACTTATGAGGAAAGACTAAGCAAGCTGGGCCTGTTTAGCCTGGAGAAGAGAAGACTGAGAGGAGATCTTATCAAAATTTACAAATATCTGAGGGCAGAGTATAAAGAAGATGGGGCCAAACTCTTCTCAGTAGTGGTCAGTGATAGGAAAAGGGATAATGAATACAAATTAAACCCAGGAAGTTCCACCTCCATGTGAAGAAGAGCTTCTTTACTGTGAGGGTGCCAGAGCCCTGGAACAGGCTGCCCAGAGAGGCTGTGGATTCTCCTTCTCTGGAGATCTTCAAAACCCACCTTGTGCCATGTGCTCTAGGTGTCCCTGCTTGAGCTGGGGGTTGGGCTAGATAATGGCTGGAGTTCGCTTCCAACATCTACCATTCTGTAATTCTGTGATCTTCCAACCATAATGATTCTATGATTCTATCTTTAATGGGATTTTGCTCCAAGCATTTGGGAAGCATCTTGTGCTAAAAAAAAAAAAAGTGATAAAAAGTCCTTTCTGAGCTTAGCCTTTCCATGCTGATTTTCAGCCCAGCAGCCTAGGAGGCAGTCGTGCAGTTCCTACCATGTCCATCCACCTTGGGCTTCTCTTGGGGATATGAATTGCTCACAGCTCCAGGCCTGGGCCAGCCCAGAGCATGTGTGATGGTCCAGCCAGAAGATAAAATTAATGATATAGGTTTACATGACTTTTCCACCAGCTCATGTATGAAAGATTTATGGTAGTGGTTGTATAATTTATGCTTGGAAGGTGGGTGGCTTGTTAATGTTCCTGGTTTAATGTGGACTCTCTAGGTGGATTAAGTCAAATCCTGTCCTTATTGGGGCTGCATTGAATTATTGTATCCTTAAGATGATTTGGATGAGAACGGCATTGAGCCTGCAGATTTTTTCAGATACTTAAATTATTAGAAATGTGGAACAGCCCTCAATGTAAAGCATCCATACTGAGAAATCGATTTAGCACAGATATGGAAAAAAACAGTTGGAGGTAATTACAGAGCATTGCTTCCAGCGACCTTTTGTAATTGGAGATCTTTGGAAAATCGGGCCCTTCCTCTTTTTCCCCCTTATGCCATGAAAAGGGCTATGTCGTGCCACACTTGCAGTACTGCCTCATTACCCTTCTTCATGCTGTATCTGTCAGGGCAGTTTCAGAATGACACAAAATGTGTCACCAATTAGCCCAGGCACTAATTACATTTTCCTCTTGCTTTATACAGGAACCATAACCAGGCCATGAAGAGAAACAGCCCACCCCATCTTAGGAGTTAGTGAACGCAATGAATGAGATGGTTCTGCAGCCAATCTCCTTCGATTTACTTCATTAACCCATGAACTAATTAGATCTCTTCCCACTTAAAGAAAAAAAAAGAGAGAGAGAGAGAAAAAAAAAGAAAAAAAAGAACAGTTTCTGGGAGTCTTATTTTCATTGTTATAGACTCTGTCATGATTTTTTGGAGTCTCTTTAACCCACTTAATAATGGAGTAGAAGTACAAGGGTTAGAAAGGAAAAACAGTGCTTAAACAGTAAATATTGAGAAGAACCTCAGCAACCCTGAAACTTTAAACTTTCATCCAATTTCTGTTCCTGTTCCTTTTCTCCTGCAGGGCAATTGTTTTCACTGTGTGGTGGTTATTTCTTTTTCACATTCCTCTGAAGTGTCTATTCAGACACCATTTCCAGAGTAGTTAGGCTGTTTAGCTGATGTAAAGTGACAGCTGTTTTCCTGAAAAAGAAAAAATAAAAAAAAGACAGCAAAAATCAGAATCTGTACTCAAGTTTCTTACTTCAGTGTGTTTAGATCAACTCTCTTTAAACAGGCTCCATCTTGCCTGAAATGACCTGCCCATGAATGTAGTGATTTCAGGGATAGCTTCATGGGAACCATCCTCGTGGATAAGGTAATACTAAGAAATTGTTCTTGGATATCATTGCTTTCAAAATTGCAACAGTTCTGAAGGCAGGACAAGATCATCGCACTCCCTCAGCTGAGGACTGGGCAAGACGCAGCCCTAGTATGACTAGAGAGCTTGTGCAGCCCCAGCGGCAAAGCACATGGTCTTTTGCTTAGAGGAAGGAAGAGGAGATGCCTTCAAGTGCTGTGGGCGCCTCACATGTCAGCTCCATAAAGGAATTCTGGTGGATGGTGAAGGAACTATTGTCCATCTGTGGTATGTACCTTTAACTCCATTTAACTCCAAAAGAAGATGGCTTTCCTTGCTATCTTTTGTATTTCTGTTCTACGATACTTTAAGACACAGTGAACTTTATCAGGGATATGTCTTTAGGGGTGTCACAGGCACATAATGCCAAACACTTTTGCATAGACACCTCCTTTTCATCAAACTCCAAGATAGTCATTAAATAAAGACATATTTAAGCATGTTGGTCTCTTCAGAGAACTAGGGAAGGAGGATCACAGACTATATTATAATCTAAATAAAGACATAAGGAAGAGTCTCATTAGATGTGGTCAACACATGGGAAGGCCTGATATCACCCAGACACCTACTTCACAACTTTATTGATCCAGCCAACATCTGTTCATTGTTTTATACATGTTTCATTGATAAACAGGTCCCGCAACTTTTTTTTTCCAGAAACAATTTTAGTTGCTTTTGCTTGTCTACATTTTAGCTAAGATAGCTGCCTGCAGATAAAGAACATTAAAATATCGCTGGATTAATGTGCACTACGCTTTGCAGTCCAAGGAAGAAAAATAGCTTTTGTATGCATGTTTACAGCTATCCACATTTTCATTTCTCCAATGAGTTCTGTACACCATTCCTATAATTTACTACAATAGCCTTTCCATGACTTTGCTCCTCATCCTACAAACAGTCTCTCTTGAGTAAATTTCCTTTCACAAAGACTGTGGGATGCATAAAGCCTTGGATCCCTTCCCAAACACAAATCATCTATTCAGAGTGACTGTGAAATAAAATTTAAGCTTCTTTCTTTATTTTTAATAAACACTCTAGGTCTTTCATCTGAGCTGCCTATAAATTTGAGAGAGGAATGTCATGGTCTTGTTTCCTGAAACTTACTGGAAGATAAACAATTATCACTGCTTTCTAAGTTCATTTCTTTCTCCAGGGCAAGATCTTTTGGCTGCTGTTTCTCTTGTGACATTCTCTTATGGAATTGGGTTCATCAAATACTATGATGAGTTGAGGCTAGCGCTGATGAGAGAGCAAAAATAAATGTTCTGAATCTCAGCACTACATGTGATTTAATGTTTTGTCATTACAAACTTCTCTGAGCAGAGCATAGGAACACCTCCATGTAAAGAAGGGATATACCAACACCTGGGAAACTTGTTAAGCATAGTGAAAATGCAGAGCACAGTGTCAGCAGTTTCCTTCTCTAAAGTGCTAAGGTGCTTGAGTCGCTGTGCTGGCCGCTTTGCCGATTGAATTCAAAACACTAAGAGTGACTACTGGGTGCCTGATGCCTTTATCTCAGTTCTGCTCTTGTATGAAGCAATCTCTTACTTTCCTGCATTTCCTGCTTTTTCTTTCTTCATCAGAATATTATCTGAAAGCTTTGTTGGAATGCTAGTTTTATTTGTATCTAAATCCAATGGATCAACTTTTGACCTATGTTAAACCGCTAAGGAAGAGTCAGGGACTTGGCAATACGGCATAAAATGTGTCATGGAAAATCAGATATTGAAATGGAAGTAGATTTGGGATTTCCAGGTGCTCCTTGCCAGAACCTTCCTGTAGTTAAAAGAACAGCAACTATCAAGCATTCAGGAGAATGTTTCAATTGCCTTAGTGCAAGGTCTTTATACAGTACCATGAATTCTTTTTTTAAAAAAGTAGATAAATAAATACAACTTTTGAATTGGATAAATCACAATAAGCAAAATACATTTCAATTTCCTTAAGGATTTCCTGAAGGCCAAGTTGTTCATTTTTATTATATATATATGTTTTCGGTTTTGTTTGAGAACATCAGCACTTTTGGAGATTGTAGCTCATCGGACGTCAAGGGGAAGTTTTAAGGTATTTTCTCCAAGGTTGTTAGAGGAATCATCCAAAAGCTACCGTCTGCAGACTGCTCTCGGTTACACTGGGTGCAAGAGGAAAATCCTCCATTCTCCTGAAGAGAAAAGCACTATTTTTGCCAGGTACATTGTGTCATAAATGATGCAAAGTCTATCTGAACTTAGACATACTCTTAGATCTGTTAATGAATGCGATGATAGTAAAGCAGTCTGGCTGTGTCACAGCAAGTGCATAGTGATGTCAATGAATTCCCCACTGTTCAAGCCACTTCCACTAGGTGATTTTTTTTTTTTTTAGTTTTAATCACATTGCTTGTAAAACTGAAGCCTGTATAGAAGAGGAAAATAAAACTGCAGCAATTAGGATGTTTACATTTGCTGCTGGAAGATCGGAGCAGGAAGTTTCTGCTCCCCTTGCACTGTGTCTCAATATCTTTATCTCCCAGATTGCCTATACCAAATGATCAGAATCAGTCTGCTGTAAGGAGTTCCTCGCCTGTTACGGATGGCAGGATTTTTAGCAGTGCTTAAATCTCAAAGCTTAAAGCTAAGATCTTATTATTGCTATTGTATTTTTAAGAGTCTTCAAAATCTGAGGAATGATGTTCACTCTCTGTCCCCAGACAAGAAGACCCCAACCACTTTTAAACTTGTCCTGTTTTACTTTTTCTTGCTTACAAGGTGATTTTCTCCCCTGGAATTTGGAAAGATGATAATGGATAAAACTGCAGATATGCTTTGGGGAATGGATCTTGGTACTATGGCTATATTACACAGTTCTGTGATCATCCAAATAATAGGAGAATCACAACCAATTGTGCTGCATGGGAGCTGTAATATCAGAATATCAGTATCAGAGTTAAAGGGACCTTTTTGAATCAGTTTATTATCAGATATAGTGAATTTTAATGTCCAACCACTTAACTGTGCAAAATGTTTCTTATGTTAACCATCAGGAGATCACATCAATCCTGCTTTTGCTGTCATTATGTATGCAGCCATCTGGCATGGAGAAAAATGCAATAGCATGACTTGCATATATCCTGGGTAGGTGGACTAATACGTCTGACTGTGAGTTGAGCTAAGTTTTGGGGATATGGACAAATATTGTTTCTCCTTTTAGCCTGGATAACTCAAATTTTCACCAAGCCTGTTAGTTCAGCACTCATCCCCTGCATTCTGCCCCAACTCTCCAAGTAGTAAAAAGTCTTTATGTTTGTCAGGTCAGTAAAAAGCAGAGCATCATCCTGTTTATTTTATAGCCAACTTCATTAGCAAGAAACAGCAAGGACTGAAATACAGGGCTGTAAAAACCCAGCTTAGGTTTGTAATGTAATGTAATTCAAGTAATTAGTCCACTTAAACTTTTTAATGTGGTCTCTTGGTTTCCAAAGTGCTAAAACACCGGCAAATTGCTGTTCTACAGATTTTTACTTGCTTGGCATTCTGAGTTTTATCATCAGAGAACAGGGCATACTTTAATATTTCTCTTATGCGAGAATTTCAGCTGGTACATGTTGACATGATGCCCATGGAGTCAGTGTAAGCATGTCACTATATACCAGGTGAACCTTGAGTCACATTTCACGAACATGTCTAAGAGAACTTAGCCTATATACTTTTCAGACTTGTTGTCTTCATTTTTCCTTAATGCTAGAAAACTGGCTAGAGACACAAGCTCATAACTTCATAACAGATTCTCTTGCATTTGTGTTGTGCAGTTCCTGTGGTCAGGATTAACAAATCTGAAACTTCTATCACAGAAGAAGATGTTGGGATTCCTGAGTTCATTGTAATCTAATAGGCATTTGTGACTATTTATAGTAGTGTCTGACCTAAGATTTCTGGTCAACTGATAACCATAGGCAAATGGATAAAATGCTCAATCCACTTAGACTCTATGTAGAAAATTTGGAAATAGTAAAGAAAAAAAAATGTCAGCCAATGTTTGTTAGTATTTCATTACACGTCACACATGCAGGTCATTTTTAAATAATAACAAAAACAAGTAAAAAAAATCAATCTGCAGTCTAACAAGATTCTGAATTTTGATTCTTTTCAGTCAGATTCTCTAAATTAGAGGTTCCCCCAAAATATGTTGAATATTCCTAATATTCCTAAGTATGCAGATTAAAGAAGCTGAGGCCTTATTCTTCTGTAATAAAGACTTATTTAGGTGCTGAGGCATATTAGTACTAAAAAGAATCTAATATCTTTTAGAATTTGGATTCTTGGACTGGAAATCTTATGAGATCCTTTTCGCGATTCCTGTATTTTATTACCAGGAGAGGTAACGACAATCATCTGATCTGAGCTCCAGTGTAGAACAGAGCTCTAGAATAGAATTCTTACATTTCCAGAATACAAAGCATGATTTTTTCTTTATATTTCTCTTAATAGACTGCTTATGCCGGAGGATAGCTTTCATTTTTTTTTCATCTTGAAACATATCCATTCTGCCTCCTTCTAGGTTTGTTTGAGAGACTTGCAAACTAATTAAAGG
>NW_010586553.1:365581-376840 GCF_000705375.1 Tinamus guttatus | reverse complement strand
AAATGTTGCAATAAAGCTGAATTTCTTGCACTATTTATTCAGGTCTGGCAAGAAAACAATTCCGTTCCGTGGGAGAAGAGAAACAAAGAAAATATAAAGCAAAAGCATTTCAAAACATGTTTTTGATGTTTTTAATCAGATTGGATCTCAAGGCAATTGTATGCAAAGCTCGATAAGGAATTGTTAATGTTCTCTAAACAAATTTCAAAGAAGGAGGCTCACATAGTTTCTTAACCGTATAAACGTTTGTGTCTGAAAAATGCCTAAAAGAGTTCAAAGGGTCCTTCATAGCCTTTGGAAAAGAGTGTGTAACTTGTAGGCAAAACTGTTTGGATAGCATTCATGTCACTTAACCTTACTTATCAGGAATCTAGGTCTCTAGTTAAGCTGAGCTCTCTCTACAGTTGGTAGGGAGAGAACATTTTTGTTGCTCTCATAATAGTCAGAAGATATAAGCAAGACAGAGTTTGTAAAGAGGCATAGTATTTTTATTATGACTTATGCAGTTGGAAAAGCCTGAATCCATCTTTCAGTTACTCACGCTTCTCTTGGGATCTGAAACCAAAGATGGAGAAAGAGATGCACTTCTTGTGGATGATTCATCCCCTTCCTGATATAGATAGGATGACTCACTCTCTGTAGGTGCCTATTCCTCTCCATTGACCATAGAAGGATTCTGGAAGACAGTCTTAACTCTAAACACCTAACTTTAAGATGGAAAAAATAGAAGGATAACAGGGACTCCACCTTGCAGTGATTGGGGTTTTTCATATGAGTGCTCTTCCAACTGTTGCATCAGTTCAAGTGCAATATAATATCATCTCAATTTTTTAGATAATTACAGTTTTCATTCAGATTTCTCAGTGTTTGGAGTGACCTATAGATTTATCTATACCTCCAGAGCTCCAAAAAATTCATGGTTCTGGGAAGTAGAGATCTAGAGAGCTTGCCATCTATCCAAATACTTGCAAGCTATTTCAATATTTGTTGTCATTTCTCCATCACCCCTCTTCTTGTGGTTGGCTGAACTACCAGGAGCTGACTGGGAGGTCACAACAAGGAAAACATCAACTAAAGCTTCAGCAATTCTTTCAGAGAGTGCTTGGTAAGTACTGTACTGTATTTCAAGACCCTTCTAAGTTTCTTTTCTCACTCTGGGCATGCATTGTAGAGACTAAGACAGAAGCTAGGAGCAAAGCCTTGATAAACACAGAGTGGAGAGAAGTCAAGGCAGAGCAGTCAGGATTTCTCATGAAAGTCAAATGTCTTCGCTCTGCCTGCCATGCTTAGTGGTGCACATTCACTACAACTGATTAGGTTTATGCACCCTAACTAATGTACCTGCTGAGAGAAGCCAAGTGCTGCAGAGCATTGCATGGTTCACTGGAGAGCCAAGTTTGGCTGGGCTTGCCCTGCCAGTAGTGGGCCCATTTACTTAATTTTGAGGATAACTGCTTGGTAATTGCTAGAGTTGCATGTGAACTGTAGGTTGGGGGTGGGGGAAATGAGTTAATTTTTAGTTAACTCCTTTATAATTAGATAATTTGCTATTAGTGATGAGGTGTCATGACTCTTAATTTTTTTTTTTCCTATCCTTTCCAGTCATCTATTAAGCTCAGAAATGCCTGGGCTTTCCTTCTGCTGTAAATTTTCCTGAAATTTAGGACATGTGCATTACCAAATGTTGCAGGGGCAAGGAAATCCTACAAATGGAGGGATAAAGACTGCAGCTGTTAGCAGAATGGTTTTGTGGTTTAAGAATTTGGCCATAATCTCAGCAGGGTATAACTCGTATCTGCTTCCTATCTGCCTTGTGATTACTGGAATGTGCATAAATCTCTTCAGACTTTCTTCTGAAATCAAAGCAATGGGTACTAAAGTATGTATTTTTCTAGGCTTTGTCCACTGTCTTTATCTTGTTGTCATCTCCCTACTTCTATTCAGAAGATACTTGTCTTTTCCTCCCTCTACCACCCAGACTATAAAACCAGCTCTCCTACTACCATCCAAATTAGTGTTTTCTTTGCTTGCTATAGGCACTCCATACATTTTCTTTCTCCCTCCCACACTTTCTCAGGAGGAACTGCCATGGTCTGGCCTTATGGGCCTCATTCTTTGTAACAGGGATGGGACCAAATGGTCCCATATTGTCCCATTCAATCTTCTGTTTTATAGTTTGAGCCATGTTGAGTTCTCTCGCTCTTGGCTATGTACATTGAAAAAGATTCGCATAGATGAAATTAGCCAACTTTTTTTTTTACTTTAAGTTAAAATCTCTCTTCTCCTTTCCCTCAAGCTTTCTTAAGATAAGATCAGAGATTTTTAGCTATTGATCCTCCTAGTGCACTTGTTTAGGACTATCCAAAAACAACTTACTATCTCTGTGACAACTCTGTCAGAATATAGTTATGGGTTCCAAAAAAAAAAGTGAAGTGTTACCAAAAAAAAAAAAAAAAAAGGGGAAAGGAAATGATACTAGAGGGGAAGGCTATGGGCTTCTTGGCCTCCAGAACGACTTTCAAATTTGAGTAACTGCACCCACTATGAAACTACCAGTGAAGACAATGAACTGTTTTGTGTTCCCTTTAGAATCTTGTTAAAGTAAAACATTTTCCATTTTAATTCTTATCTGGGCACATCCCTTCTGTTATGTAGTTGCTGGCAGCTAAACAGTCATGACTCACAAATGTGACTATTATATTTGTTAAAGCTGAGAGCGAAGCCTCTTCCTTAGAGAAGGTTCACTTTCCAAATCTTTCCTTCACCCCAGCCAACAAGCTGATGGCACAACTCGGAGGTCTTTTGATCCCCAGAAAACCACCAGTCCCTTTTATGTCTTTGGTCCTCACCATCAGAACCCTTCACAGAATTTACCACTGCCAACTGGAGACTTGTTTCTCTGCTGTCCGTTGCATGTGTTTTCCAATATGTGATGGGGAGAAGACTGGGAGCAGGAGTCGCAGGGATGTCTCAACCTGATGAACTTTCTTTCTATGAATATCTTTGCTAGATCACAAATCTCACCTGTACCCTGTGGAAAGATAATGTAATTTAAGGTAATTATCCATGGCAGAAAAGAAATATAAATATCTCACTTCAACATCTTGTTGATTATTCAGCATCAGTTGTGAAAACTCAGAGCAATGTGTGCTTCACTCATGGGCAGCAGAGCAGTGCCTGTTCTGATGGGCACTTCTTGCATCTGTCCAAGGAATACTTTTTTTTTCTGACACAAACTGTCCCTTAGGACTGACTGATGCATGGTCTTTCCATCTCACAGCTCTTTGGCTAATAATCCTTGAAATCAGTAGGAGTGCAAGGCTAAAATGACAGCTTAAAAGCTAGAGGTGTTAGAGAGTCCTAAAGAGACTGAGAAATGCTGACAGTAACTTGGAGACACATGTTGGTACTGAATTTTCAATCTCTCAGCATCCAACTCTGACAGGAGCTGAATGTTTCCAACGTCATGTTTTTAGTCTACTGCACATTATCAAGGAGGTATCCTGTTTCTCAGATTTGGCCCTCAGGCAGACAAGCAAGGGGATAGATATGATTTTATTTAGGGACATCTGTTTTGAGATATTAACTAGTAAATAATGCATAAGATGGAATGATGTTTTTGGTACCACAGCATTGTGTTGCTGAATTAAACAAATAAGAAAGAGAACCACGCAGTAAAAGTTAATTTACATTCCCAGCAGTTCTTCCAGCAAAAATTGAATAAGGTTGGGAGACTATAAGCAAAAGGGAAGCTTTTTTATTTCTATTTATTTTATTTTTCCCCCACAAAGCAACCCTAAAGTCCTGCAGAGTCTTTTGACAAGGCAATATGTGAATCCTACTACTGTATCTGGCAAGCAGGAAGGCAGATCATGAAATAGCTAATGAGAAATAGCTCTCCCGTTATCTACTCCCTTCTCCCTTCTCTCTGTTGAAAAACTCTGCTATGGCCTGTAGAAGTACCGGCTCATCAGTAGTTCAACTGTCCATTAACTAGGATGCAGGAAAAGCTGGGGAGAGAGCGGGAAGCAATAACCTCCTCATCTTCCTCTAGTACAGATGTAAGCAAAAGTTACTTTTATTACATTTGTTTGGTGATGGAAGAAATTCTCACTATTTTAACAAGAAAATGAGTTTATATCTGCATTTGTATTGATGTCATTGGTTGGCTCAAATGGACATAGACCTAAATTGAAAGGCAATTTTGGTCTAGACATGAGGGCTGAAAACTGTGCTATATTTCATAATGAACTGGATCACGATCTTGGAGAATTGTGCTATAGGCTTGGGCAGAACTCAGATTTGGTCAGTGCTTTACATCAAAAGGCTGCTTTGCAAATTTGCTCAGAAAGCATATGAGCACTTTACAAGCTTTGGGTTTCATATGAAAGGTTTCATCTGCCTCTCTACAAAGTGCATACTGTGAATACAGTTGTCCAGGGACAAGGCAAGGGACTGCCCCTGTGCATGCCATGGTGCTATCTTCAATGATAAACCTACCTACAGGTCCCTATTCTCTTGACTGTCTTTGGCAACTTAGCTTTTTTAAAGTGCCGTGGTTTGTCTGTATTTCAGTAGCATCTGCAAGACCACTCAGAGTCAGTGTTGACCACAACTTCATTTCTTGTTACAGGTTTCTGTCCCTGGCCACAAAAATGCAAAATACAAAATACAAAAAAAAAAAAAAAGAAAAAAAAAAGAAAAAAGGGAGTGGATGAGCTTCTGTTCCTAGAAGTAAAAGTAGAACGAGGCGCTGAATGTGTGTTTCCAAAAACAAATGCACCTGGGGAGGAATAACCCCAGCCACCAGTACAGATTAGGGATGGACCTGCTGGAAAGAAGTTCTGTGGAGAGGGATTTGGGAGTCCTGGTTGAAGGCCAAGAGGCAAACGGGATCCTGAACTGCATGAGAAGAAACATTGCCAGCAGGTCGAGGGAGGTGATCCTGCCCCTCTAGTCAGCTCTGGTGAGGCCACATCTGGAGTATGCATCAGAGGTGCAGTTCTGGGCTCCCCAGTACAAGTGGGACATCGAGCTTCTACAGGGGGTCCAACAGAGAGCCACAAAGATGATTAAGGGACTGGAGCATTTGTCGTATGAGTAAGGACTAAATGAGCTAGGCCTGTCTAGTCTGGAGAAGAGAAGGCTGAGAGGCGATTTGATTAACATGTTCAAGTACCTGAGGGGTGAGTGTAGGGAGGATGGGGCCAGACTCTTCTCCGTGGTGGCCGGTGACAGGACAACGGGTGTAAGTTGAAACACAGGAAGCTTAATCTCCATATGAGGAAGAACTTCTTTCCTGTGAGGTTGACAGAGCCCTGGAACAGGCTGCACAGGGAGGCTGTGGAGTCTCCTTCTCTGGAGATGGTCAAAACCTGCCTGGACGTCATCCTGTGCCACGTGCTCTAGGTGTCCCTGCTGGTCCTCCACAGGATATGATAATATAGAAACATTAGCAAGATCATTGTCATTTTACGATAAAGGTTTATGATTAAGATTCATTCAATTCTTTTTTGATAAAGAAAGTCCACTGAGAATTTTGAGTGTTGATAATGGTGGTCCAAAAAGCTAGAGAACTGTTTCTTAAATTGAGAAATGCTTTTTTAATCTGAGTGGATTTCATTTGGTTATCCATAAATCAAATAGTTTGTAAAGAGAGAAATACACTGTACAATTCAGGGTTGTCACAAGTCATTCTAACATAGGCACTCTCCCTTACCGCCATCCCATGAATAGAATATTTGGTGAAACTGATCATTTCAGCTAGATTTAGAGTAACAGCAGAAATGAAGAAAGCCCCCAGATCTATCTCTGGAGCAAACTGTCTAGCCACATTCAATAATATTTCTCTGTGATGTTTTTCTGTTAACATACCGAGACTTTAACATCTATTTCCAAACAGTCACCTTTTACTACATTGTATCAATATTTATAAAATCTGATAGGCCTTTAAATATGCAAAAAGGAATTAAATGAGTTTAGTGGAGATCTGAGAGGTATTTTGCATTTTGTATAGATTTAATATATCCCTCTATGTTTAGCATCTCTCACCATTACTAATTCATGAAGTGTCTTCCAGAATTAGTAAATCTCTTTCATTTACTTACTAAGAAGAAAATGTTTAATAGATGCCACATGAATTTTGCAAATTGCTCTCGTTCTGATGCTGATTAATAGGAAACCATGTAAAATGCATCAATAATTTCTCATCTTAAATTAGTGTTCCCTCCTACTTAAATCTGGAAGAGAGAGAGGCTTGGGGTATTTTTCGTATACCTGTTTTAATCATATTTATTCCTTAATTGAGCTTCATATTAAAAATGAAATAGAAGCATATTACAGAATGGAGATGACAGTGTCATTATCTCCAAAGGACAATGGTGCAAGTCTGTAAAACATATGGCCAATCTCACGTGGTTCTGATTAAACTAAAACCTGAGAAAAAAAAGACTTTACTTTAGCCATCATAGCTTTGTTTTAGTTTAGTCGTTAGGCATTATGGCTAAAATCAGAGGAGATAGATAGAAAACAATCTAATACATTTAATGCTAAGAAGTGATATACCTCCTAACTCTCTGAGTGAAGGCTGACCACCAAGTAATTGGATACTTTGAATTAGGATTTAAACTAAGCTTTTCAGGATTTGTTTTAATGCTATGTGTGTTTAATATGAACCAAAGACTTTCCAGTAGCTGTTCATGATCAGATGCTTTTTGTAAGTGCTTGAGTGCTTGTGAGTTATTTATAGCAATTGTATTGATTTTGGGGATAACATTTTTTGAAGCTTATTTGATTTTTTGATTTTTGATTTGATATTTATTAGTTATTAAACATTTCACTTGTAAGTCTGATTCAAATGTACCCTGGACTTGTAGACTTGGAGACATTATCACCTACCAACTCTTTAACTGAAATGAAGTTGTACGATCCTCAGAAAAAGTGATTTTGGCACAAAAGCTGAGACTGCAGTTGGCATCAGATAGACAGTCCTCCTGTGGTGGCCTCAGTAAAGAGGTAAAACCTTATACCCCTTGTGGAAACAGTACTCAGTTTTTGTTATCTTCCTCCAGCACAAGATGAAGTACTTTGGGTGTAACTGAAAGACTCGATTCCTGATACACAACAAGAGTTATTAAGGTCAGACATTTTTCTCCAGGATTTTGAATGACAACTGTCTTCCAGGAAGACAAATTCGGGGTTACCTCTAAAATTTGTCCAGCCCTTGCTTTGCTTAAGGTGTGTGATGATTTTCACCTCTTTTCAATAGACAGACAAACAAGGTCTGATTCCTTTCCAGTGAGTTGTCAGATGCATGGTCGGTCTTTATTTTTAAGGAAGTCATAAGAGAGGAGATACAGGGAAACTGGGGCTGCTGTAATCCATATCACCCTGGAAGACTTTTGAGGGATAACTAAGTTGATGTATGGCTGCAGTCATGAAAGTCACAATAAAAGAAGACATCAAATGCAAGCCTTCCTCTGTGATCATACATGAGAAGTCAGTAGTTCCAGGGAGTGATTCATCCCAGCCTAAGACACATGTCTAACAGAAGTGGGATGAATCATCCAGAAGATATGTTTCCCCACCAACTACAAAGGGTCCTGAATATGTTAGACGCTTCACTCAGAGTGTTCAAGTTAGTTGAAATAAACCTGAATCCTAACATGTACTTAAGACCATGGGAGTAGTAATTTCTTAAACTGGCTGAGTAACAAGGTGTGATGGACAGAGCTGCAGATGTGCCTAGTCTTTTTCAGAATCATGCAGTCTTTTCACGCTGAAAATAAAAGCAACATGTTCGGGAACAAGAGGCACCTTGTTCCTTCAGCCTCACTCCTTATTAATCCACAGACAGTTCTTAGTCACCCACAAAATTATGTTTAAAGCTTGCATAAACATATGAAATTTCAGAAATAGGGTTTCTCCTGTTAAAGGGCTGAGGTACAAACACCCAGCGAACAATACCATTGAGATGCTCAATATACTTTTCACTCTGCTATGGCAGCAATATCAAAAAATGCACAATCTTGACTGTGGCCAGGATGCACGTATCAAGTTTTGGGACTAATCATCTTTCTCTTCTAAAGCCTGGCTGTACTTATTCTTGGAAGACTTACATATGTTTAGCCATAGGCTTTTGGGTATTCTTTTAAAGTGGAGAAGATCAAGGCATAATATTTTCTGTTAATCTGACCCCAGAACTTCTGACGTGAGGAAGTGTTCTTGACTATTTAGGGCTTGATTTTTTCCATCTCTCTCTGTAAGGTGTGTGTGCTGAAACCTGGGGTTTGAGATATATCTGTTTATTGCTTCCTGATGCTTGCATGTTTCCTTGTACTCTGTCCTGTTTTGAAATGCAACAACAGAGCCTTGTTGCTGGGAAGTCTTTCCTGCAGACTAATGAAATAATACACCACTAAAGGATATCTTGCAGTTTGTTGTAGAAACCCCTTACTTTCTTTCTTCATTATTCCCGACAGACTAAAGGATTATCCTGAGCCAACAATCAATTCAAGAATGCTAGCCCCTCTTCTGTTCCTGTATTATTCAAAGACACTCATTTCATTAATGATTTATGTTTACAAAGCATCTGCGATTGGACTAATTTCTATAGTCACTGTCCAGATGAAATGATTGCTTTGTCTTATCACATGCTGTTCGCTGCCCAAATAGACGACAGCCAAACTCTTAACGTATTCTGTCTGAGTATGAAAATGATTAGTGCAAATAAATTTATATGAGGTGAATTTCACCCTCAGGCTTTATCTTTCTTTCCTTCAAAGTTGGTACCAATACATTTTGAAATTTAAATATATAAAATTCATTTTAATGGGCAATTTCCATTAATGCCAATATTATATATTTTTTACCACTTTAATCCTTGGTATTTTAAGACAATTTTAGACACCTTGTTCCAGTGACTGGAAAGACCTTTCTCAAGATTTTAGTGTTTATCTCTAAAATCTCTTCATTTTTAGCAGTCAGAACCACCAAATGTATCCAGCCATAAATAGTTTTTTTCATCTTGCTTTGGCTTTAATTGCAGAGTTTTTTTTTTTTCTGCTGAATCAACAGAATAATGTTATAAGCATGTGCCACTTTACTATCCAAGAGTTTGCTGGCTATAAGGTGCTATCATGACAATTGAGTTTGTCCTCTTGGACACTACAAGCACAAGCAGCTCCTGGTTTACATTCAGTGCATTGTTTGTTCCTGCTCTCACACAGGCCAACTATTTGGAATTCAAAGATAAATAGCAATCAGAAATTAAACATCAATTTAATCACAAACTACAAAGGTTGAACTTTTGTTTCTGGTAACTCTATAGTTTAGGTCATCTAGACTTAGGGTTCCTTTTTTTTTTGTTTAGTCAGAAGAGAGAGATTTGGATAATTCCCATGGGCAATTCAAACTATCTGAGATATGAATCATTCTGAAGTGCAGATTTTTCTCCTTTGAATTTTGATGGAGCATACATCACTACCCCCTCTCCACACACTCACTGATTTAATTAGACGATTAAAGTTAAAAGGAATTAGTTTACACTTGAACAACAATCTGTGTGCCAAAGGTTTATCCAAGCACAGGTTATTGGATAGAGTTCGTGACCTCTGACTGTTAAGTCAGTTTTCACTTTAAAAACATTTGATACATTTTGACACTAGAAAAACATTTCTGAATCTGAACTACTGTACCACTTCTACAGAACTTTCCT
This sequence comes from Tinamus guttatus, assembly GCF_000705375.1. The sequence continues at coordinate 367,125 of NW_010586553.1, read as the reverse complement.
ATATCAGCTCTGATTTGTGCTTAGACTGGACATGGCTTTTTGTGCTAAATCATGTCCAGCTCCATGGATTGCTGGACAAGTTGCATGGATTCAGACAAGTACTACAAGTCTGAATTCTCCTATGTCTACCATTCATGAATACCTATTTCTACAGAAACCTCCATTTTTAGGTTATGTTTTTAGCTTCATGTCAAGTGGTCAACTGATGTAATCTGATAGAGAGCTATCAATATACCCTGTTCATGAACTGAGTCTTTTAATTCTTTACAGGTATCCTTATCAAAACTTCAAACTGAGATGATGACATGACAGTGATTTGAGAACCATTTTAAATCCCACTGTGAGCAACAGACCTTAGAAATGTTGGCATAGACATAATACAGATCCTTTTTCTCAAAGTTCATGAAAGAACAAGAAGCTCAATGTCAATTTTCTTTTACAGGTTCCTCCTTCCAAGCTGTTTTCCTCCACAGTCTTCATTCCGAAGATGCAATTTAGTGACATTTTAAATAATACTGTCATATCCTATGATCTTTCTACTTTTCCCTCAGCTCTCTCTCTCCCAGAAAGATTGAACCTATCTATACATGGGCATTCTAATTATAAAAAAAAAAAAATTAATCCAGAGTAGATTAAATCCATGCCCACTAGATCAAATTCTCCACCATTTAGTAATACTTCCCTTTCCTCTGTATTTTTGTCCTCATTCCATTAACATATAATTGCTAAAACTACTTACCTCAAAGGAGAAAAGCAAATGAGAAAAAACTAAATGTATTTTGTACATGAATGTCTGAAATACAAGTCATTTTATCTGAGCTGAGAAAACACTTCCTTTATTCCCTTTTTCCCTTTAGTTTAAAGCCTGTTGAATCTATTAGCCTTTAAAATTTTGCATAAAAGTCTGCTATTGCTGCTGCTTAAATAGAGACTGTGTAATCACAGACTCTATTTGGAGACTAACTGAAACTTATCGCACTTTAATTTATTTGCAGACTTTTTTGCTCTTGCTAAGTGCTTTTGTTTTAGTGTTCAGGCCATTAACAAAGGTGTTAAGTAAGACATGGAGGAATAAAGGACCTGTTGAGGTCATTTGAATGTTATTTTTTAACATTCTTTAAACATGTGGATGAGGGAGGAATATGCTGGGGGAGTTGGTGGAGAAGTGTAACTGCGAAGCTCTGTGATCTTGCTTAAATTATTTGAGCAAACATTTTCTAACTCGCCTGCCTGAACTAAGACATCTAAAAAGTGCTTTGTGTTTCAGTGGAAGAAACCAATGATGCAGAGTGTGTGTGTATGTGTGTGTGTGTGTAAGTGTGTAGCCTACAAAGTCTGTACATTATCAGCAGCAATTTTTCAACAAAAATCTCAAACTTTTTACAAGGTATTTTATGCTTTATTCATAAACACGTCAAATATATAAAGCATTTCTACTTACCTTCTGTCCTTTTTCTTTTCTCTTTCTTTTTTGTCTTCCTTCCTTCCTTCCTTCCTTCCTTCCTTCCTTCCTTCCTTCCTTCCTTCCTTCCTTCCTTCCTTTC